>CM053589.1:81443156-81459451 GCA_028646515.1 Pseudochirops corinnae
TGTAAGGATATGGTTATGTATGTTAATTTGGATATAGGTGAAATGTGTAATGTTTTGGAATTTATATTACTTAAGAAATTAGTATTTAAAGATATTTGTAATTATCACTAGAACCAAAAGAAGCAGTTAAAATGATTAGCCCAGAATATTGTAAACTGGTATCTAAAATGTGAGCAGGAATGGGTATTATCTGTGTTGTAACAAAAGCAATTTTTGTTTGTTAGTTTAAATGCTATTAAAATTAGGAACTATATTATCAAAGGAATAGAAAATGAGGAATGGGACACTCTAACCCGAGTGCTGTAATATTGTCTGAAATAACTGTAATTTGGAAAATCTGTAAACCTTACAATCCTTGATCTGCCCAGCCTGCCTGTTAAAGCCTCTTGAACCAGATCAGATAAGACAGGGAATGCTGGAGGAGAATAGGAATTTTGAATTACCCTCCCCGACTTGGAAAAAAAAAAAAGGAGATCAGGGGATGGGGAGGGAGAAAAGTCTCTACTCACTTTGGAAATGCAATCAATGTCGCAATGTCATTGTGTTATTTATTGTGGTATCTAAATTGCAAAATCCTCATATATTGTAAAATGGAGTGAGGGCCAGGAATGCTGTCAGTTTTAATCTGAATTGGGTTGAAACTAAAAGATGGAGAAAAATTGTGTAAAATGTTATATGTTGTTACTTCCGCTATTCAGAAAACCAGGTATATACACCTTTACCTGTAGTTATGAATGATCCTCTGTGCAAGGTGAATTGGAAATGTGTTTTTGTAGAACTCTTATTGAACAAATTAAAATATATAGATATAGATATAGATAGATAAATAAATAGATAGATAGAGGGATGTGCCTCGTTTTGAAAAATACATCCAGCTGAATTAAGGTCAATGGACTGGTAATAAATGGGTTTTGAATTCAAAAGTTTAAATGTAAGAACATAATAATTATGTTACTGGTAAACAGTTGTGTTATGATATTTTGAAGTATTGTAATTTAAGAAATTATAAACTTTCAAGTTTTTCTATATTTCAAAGGAAGTTTCAGTTAAGAAACATATTTGTGAGAAGTAATTATTGGTAATTATGTGAAGAAAAAAAACCAGTGAAACCTCCTAAGTTTTGTCAATTATGTGGGAAAGATTTTTATGATCAGAGAAGTTAGAAATTGTGTTAAATTGTTTTTGAAAAAGAGAAATATTCTTACTAAGAAATGTTTTACAAGGTCCTTTGTTATAAGATGAGGGACACAAGATAAGAAAGCTCAGATACAGAAACCTGCCCCTTAGTCTGTTAATGTATACGGGAGGAAGGAGGGGTTAGGCAGCCCCTAGAAACATCATCAATCCCAGGAAAGGGGCAATAAAAAATTTAAAAATTTGTAAAGGGAAACTTAGTAATTATACAAAGACTTTTAAGATTTCTGGTTATTTTAATTTTAGTTTCAGGCAAATTGCCTAAAAGAGTCCTTATCAGATTAAGTAAGGGAATTTCTTCACTCCCCACTAGGAAGGAGGGTGGAGAGCGGCAGCAGTTACTTCTTCAGACTCTGAAAAAGCCCCACTGATGAGTCAGTTTTGAAACTGGCCCTTTAAAGTTGGCATAATTGATTTCTGCTAATTGGTTTTTGGTTCTGATATGGAATATAGAACAGGAATTAATTATGTATATGAGTCCAGGTAAACCTTTGTGGTTTACTGTATGTTGCTTTCACAAAGGTTCAATGATACCAAGAAATACTTTTAGAAAGGATGTTTTGCAGAAGACATCTTGCTGTTTTAATCTGAATTTGTAGTTATTGCATGATATAAGCAAAAGTTAATATTTGCAATTGAATGTATAAGTAAAAGGTTTAGATTCCTGAAGTATCTCACTCTGCCAGAAGGAGTATAATTAAGGAAGAATGAACAAACTTGGGAGAACATTATTTTCTGAATAATATGGGAATAATTAGAACAAGGGAAAAGAAGTTTGTGGAGCAAGAGTGCAAACACAATGTTGAATCATTACCCCACAAACTAACGCTGGGATACAGCTGAGCTACTATAATAAAGTGTGTATTTAGGATCTGGGCTATTCAGCCTCAGATTATATTCTTTTTTATATATTAAAGAACTTGGTAAATGGGTATTTGACCTAGTCATCTGCCTGTCACTAAGTATTTGTCTGTATAGAATAAGGTCCTTAAAATGGTTCAAAATCATGCTAGAATAATTGAGTATTGGTACAACTGACTGAGGGACCTAGCTGTTATTCTATTAATTACTGAAACTAGATCAGAAACATCTTCTATGTGAGGAAAAGAGTTTCAGTGCAAATTTCTTAGAGGGAAGTAAATTATGGAATATTTTTGTATTAACTGTAAAGTCAACTTCATTCAAAGTTTGTTACCATTGTAGAAATAATACCTGTTTACACAATCTGTTTCGTGGCGCAAATATGTTTTATTACAAGCAACATATTGATATGCACTGTTTCAGGATTAATTACTTATGGATCCTCCCAAGTCTTTTATGATAACTGGAGTAGAAGTCAGTCTCTCCTATAAGTAAATTCATTTGTATAACTATTGAAATAAAGGATAGAAAAATTTTATTTGCAATGTGTTGTTACTTATATTTACATGTATAGAGTTGGATCCTCAATAGCATTTGATCCTCCTAAGGAACTAGACTCAGAGTGGAAACTTCTGAGGGAATAACAAGATCAGGTAATTCTGTATGTCAGATCTATCAGTTTGTGAGGTTTAGACTAACATTTTTGCTTTGTCTAAGCAGAACAGTTATGTTAGTAAAAGGATAATAACTTATGAGCTATCTTGTTTTATGGTTAAAAATGTAAAGGAGTGCTGAATAATCTGAATGATGGGTTTGAGAGATTTTGTGAAGGATAAATAAAGGTTTGATTGGGAATATGGAAAGCAGATAAGAAGGTTTGAAGACAAATGTGGGTTTATCCAAGCCCTATTGTCCCTGGATGGTGGTACTAGTTTTTAAGGGTTTAAGTAAGTTAAGAGTTTGAGAAAGTGTCTAGGAAGACAGAAAGATTTGTAACTTGATTTTGTAATTAATAAGTCAATCGAATTTGAGAATGAGAGGAAATAAGAATACAAATGCAACTTTGAATCATTATCCCATAGACTGAGGTTGGGATTATAAAGTTGCTGTAGAGAAGGTATATCTGTGTATATGAGTGAAATGAGGTCCCAGTGTATTTCAAAGTGATCAAAGAGCAATTGGGTATTAATATAATTAGTTGTCGAGATTAAACCAGAGACATCTTTAGTTGAGAGAAGAGAAATTTTAGTATGAGCTCAGATTAAGCATAATTATAAGAAGGTAGAGAAGTTTGGAAGTAGATGCAATATATGCTCTATGAAGTAGATGCACATCTATTAGAGCAATAATTTACAATCCCAATGGGAGATTTTATTTTCTTTATGAACAAGGATAAATATAGGAATGAATGTAGGTTATTTAAGGCTTATTTCAAAGATGTTCCTCAACCAATGTGAGATTTTAATCACATCTTAAGCTGATTGTTGGTGCTTGTTATTTAAGACTTGATGGGACTGTTAACTGACTGTTTCTTTGAGTTCAACTCCAGATAGGAGTGTTAAAAGAGGCTACCCAAGCTACCCAAGCCACCAACCAATGGTGCCAGATCCTGTAAGATACAGGTATGAAGGTCAGAGGAACGACTGTTCAGCGTGAGCTGAGGTAGGATTTTTCTGACTGGGGTCTACCCACAAGCACCTGGCAGACTTTAAGCTTGGCTCAATGGAGATTGCAGTATTGCAATGGTATACATTATGCCTGGAATTGGCATTCTGAAGTTTGGGAAATATGGTTCCCTCATTAAAATTTTGTCCCTATTCTTGGTGGCAAGTTTCAATAATCTAAAGTTTTGAAATAAAACAGCAACAAATCTACTTGATTCTGGAACATCTTAGGTTACTATAAGATAAAGCTGCTAGGCTTAGGGCTTAGTATAGGTTTTCCTGTATGAATCAGGTTCCTTTAGTTCTTTGTAATAATAGGACAAGTAGGTCAAGGTTTGTGGGGATATTATTCTGTTATTTTGTTAGTATCACATTTGTCTCAACTTTGTTATAATTAGTCAATGTGAAAAAAGAGGATAATTTCTGAACTACTTGGAAACATTTTTAATTGTTTTAATTGTGAGCTTAATGTAAATCCCTTAATGAAATCCCATCCTCCTGGTGGAGGACTTAATAATGGATTAATGCAAAATGTAAGAAACTGGTTCTAATGTGTGATCATGACAATTGACTAAGACTCCAATTTTAATTTTGTAAGAATAATAAGGGTTCTGGAGTTGTCATTTACATTGGTTCCAAGGCTCCTTTTGTAGGTGAATGAATGAAAGAAAGCAAAAGAAAGAGAATCTGGGATGCAGGGCTGAAGACGGAATACCCTATGTGACCAAAAGACTTCCTCACATCTGGACTGCAGTGTGAAAAGAGACTTTTGGACTTTGAAAAGATAATTGTTATTGTTTTCTTTTGAAATCTTTGTATCTGTACTCATAAAGGGGACTGCCCCCTTGTATGTTGTCAGTGTGACGAGGGCTGTAAGGGTAATTAGAATTAAGAAAATTGGGGAAACTTCAAAAGGTATAAAAAGAAAAAGCGGGAATTTGTGAGGGATAATTTATGGTGAAGTTTCCCCATTCTGAAAAATCAAATCTAGCATGGCTTCAGTATTCATACACCTAAGGTCACCTGACCTTCAAGTAATCTGGGGCTTAGAGCAATGGAGACTCTCCCCCAGAGCCAACTCAGCAGAAGATATGTCAAGTAAGGTTAAGACTGCTTCCATTGGACACCCACATGTTTCTGGGTCCTTTGTCTCAGAGAAATTCCCGTGCTTAGGTTGTGGGTCAGCCCCCCTACCAATAAGAGTGAAGGCCAATTGGGAGGGATTGGGTTTCTGCATTGGAAGCTTATATAACCCTGGACTGTCTTCTACCAGTTGCTCTCTCCCTGCAGATGCCATGTTGGGTGGCGGGAGCAGAGTCCTTTCTCATGAGAAAGAATAAAGACCCTTTCTGACCTTAGATTCAGACTCTGAACTCTTTCATCTCACACAATATCAATAACAAAATGTGCAAGAAGCAGCATAAAAGTCATCAACATCATCATCATCACTGGCATTCACATATTGTCTTAAGGTTTACAATGTGCTTTGCAATTATCTTCCCATTTTTTCTCACAACAACCCTGGAAGGTAAATGCTATTATTATCACCATTTTATGGAAAAGGGAACTGAGGCAGATAGAAGTTAAGCAATTAGAGTGCTAAACCTGGAGTCAGAAAGACTTAAGTTCAAATCCAACCTCGGAGGTGTGCTTCTGGGCAAGTCATTTAACCTTTGCCTCAGTTTCCTCAGCTGTGAGGATCACACACACAGCTGTTAAGTATCTAAGGCTGAGTTTAAACTCAGGTCTTCCTACTTCCAGCACTCTATCCACTATGCCCCTTCATGGTAAAAGAAGTACATTAGAGAAAAAGGAAGTGGGCCAGTCACATAACATAGGAAAGACCTACATACTACGATAGTGCCCATATAAGGTGATGACACCTAAGGATAATACCCCAGAAGACTGGGTATACCTCTTTAAAGGATTTACAGAAGCACATGGAGATGGGTCACATAGGATGAAAAGGCACAGATAGATTGCAATCTGCTCCATCAATCTGGTAGCTGAGGAGCACTGTGGATAGAGTATTGAACCTAGAATCAGAAAGACCTGAGTTCAAATTCAGCCCCAGAAGTATAATCCTGGGCAAATCATTTGACCTCTGTTTGCTTCAGTTTCCTCAGTTAAAATAGAGATAGTAATAGCACTTACCTCACAGGGTTGTAGAGGATCAAATGAGATGTTTGTAAAGCACTTAACATAGCACCTAGGACAGAATAGGTACTTAATAAATTGCTTATTTCCTTCCTGCTCCATTGTGGGGGTTGGGAGAGGGATATATGCTTATATCAATGAGATCACACATATGCTGAAATACTGAAGTACAATCCAAACTGCAAAAACAATTATGGATAGAATGAACATTTGTTTTGTTTGCTCATAATTAGGAGGCACTGTTTGAAATTTCAAGCATGTGCTTAGCACATAGTAGGTACTATATAAATGCTTATTCCCTTCATTTTAAATCTACTTCTTTACCCAACAGTAAATCTTGGGAATTTATTACACTAAGGTGTGGTACAAACTGAAAAGACAACTAGATTCAAGAGGAGTGTTCCCAATCTATTTATTGGGGAATATCAGAAAAGCTTGCCGCACAATCCCATCCCTTAGACATTGACATAATAGATTACAATGTGCTCCCACAATATGTGGAAAGGCTAAGGAGTGGCATGATAGCATGTGAAGGGAAGAAGGAAGAGACTTTTTTCCTACATGACCCTGGAGGGCAGAACTAGCAGCCAAGGATAAAAATTGAACAGAGACAGTTCTAGGCTTCATGTGAGGAAAAAATTCCTAACTATTAGAGCTGTCTGTCCTCTTTCTCTAGAAATCTTCAAGCAAAGATAAGATAACCATTTGTCATAGAATGTGTAGAAAGAATCCCTATTTGTGTATGGTTTGGACCAGATGGCCCCTAACATCTCTTCCAGCACTTAGATTCTATAATTCTGGAATGCCCTTTGGTGCCATTGTCAGAGATGATGCTTAGTTGGATGGGCCACATCTATCACAGTAGGGGGAATCCCAAGTGCACTATATTCTATTCATAGAATAGAATATTTTCCCCTATACTTGTATAAATGAGTCAAATAAAATGACTAACCCACCAGAATGTTTTTATTTCTTTACTTTTTAAACCAACTTAGTCATCTTTCTTCAGGTGGTAAAAATGAACAATTTTACTTAAATTGAACTAGAGACAACTCTTATCTTGAAGATAACTGGATCCATTCCCAACAGACATTTCCATTTCCCTAAAACGAAAGGGATATCAGAGCTCCAGTCCCAATCCTATGGGAGAAGGAGAATGGATCTTTTCTTTACATTCCACTACTAATAGATAGACTAAAAGGCATTAATTAGAATACCATACCCTGGATGATTTATTTTGGGCCCCAAACTGCTTATCTTCCATGAGTTGATGAACATATATGTCCCTGTTTTATTCTTTGCTTGATATTAATAATTAGAAGGTCAATTATGTCTGTTTTGGCCTTCAGTTTAGTTAGCTGAAGAGACAGCTCTGGCCCTGAAGTTTATAGAAGAGTTATCAAACATATGCAGGTGCTCACAATGGGTACTATTTGTAGAGGCAGCATGGTATAACAAAAAGAGCACTGGATTTGGAATTAGAAAACCTGGGTTCAAATTCCGCCTCTGTCACTACCTTTCTTTGAACTAATCAATTTCACTCTCTTTGTCCCAGTTTCATTAGCAGAAGTTAAACTAGATGGTCCTAAGGTCCCTTCCGGTTCTCAATCTATGATTCTAAACATATTCAGTGCTGCCCCCTGGAAACTGGACACATGGAATCTGTTTTACCCAGAAGGTTTAAATATTGCCCAAGCATATCTTTAAAGGGTATGAGGGAGAGAGATCAAAAGTCCAGGAAAGGACCTTTCTCTGTGAAAATCTTTATATTCTGTGACTTAAAAAGACAAGGGAACCATTCTTAAATTTTAGTTTGGGATCTGAAGAGTATACATTTATTTCTATTGCTGGAGGAGTTGTGGATTAAAATAAATGGGGTAAGGGTGATAAAAAATACTGTCTTCCCTTTTTTCCTACCCAGTTTTGTCAGCTTGCAAAGGATTCTCCTTCCCCATATGTTTATCACAATAATTCTTCTCCCATCAATACATATAGCCAGGTTTAATGTACTTTCAATTCAATGTAACAGTCAGCAACTTTTGGGAAGAATAGTTCTATCATCAGAACCAGCACTGTGCTGGCTGCTCATGACCTTGCTCCCTCACCTTGAGATCTGGCTTTAGCCACAGGAGGGTTCCCATTTCTCTGCTGCTGTGATAAGGAGGACACTGACCATTATAGTAAAATGGGCTTTCAATAAATTAGGATGAAATCTCTAATCTACCAAATGAAGGGAGACAGAGTGAGGAGGAAGCCAGAATAACTAAGAAATTCATCTTTCTAGGGAGAAGAAAGCATTTGGTACCTACTGTTTCACTGTCTAGGTGTTTGAATCAGGTCTTCCTGAGTTTCCCTACAAACGTGTGACTTTTCAGCAATGAAATGCAGCTTCATTTTTCTAAATATTTGGGGTCATTCCATCTTTCTCCTGCAAAATCAATTGGGTCTGAAGTGAGAACTATAGGGCAAATAATCACATATACTGAACATAGATCCACAGTGATTTTTTTCGAAAAGTTTGGAAAGAATTAAATCTCTCTTTCCCTACACCAATCATGTTTATGACCTAAGATGCCAATATATCATGTGCTCAACTGCGGTCAATTTTATTGTTAAACTAAGTATATTGCCTTCCTTCAATTTGGCACTGGAGGATAATACTCCATAACTACCTCATCCTAGAAGTGAAATATATTTTAGTTTTTGATCCAAAGTCTGTTACTGGTTTAAATTAATTATAAACCCAGATCTTATCAGGCTTACGGCAGAACAGTGTTCACCCATCAGGAATGAGATGAAGATTCTATATTAACTGTTTCATATGCATTTCCTAACCTTAGACAAGATTAATTCACTGAACATTCATGGAACAAACGTTAATTAAGGGTCTACTGTGTGCAAAACATTGCCCTAGGAACTAAAGGAGGCACAAAGATCAGATAAGAATAGGCCCTTGCTCTTGGGAAGCTCTCGGTTTCTAGTAATAAGGATACAAATGCCTACCTACAACCCCCAATATTACATGATGGGTACATTACAGAGGTCTAAAACAAAGGTTCATGTGAATCCTGAGTGGCAGCATCTCATTTGGGCTTTAAAGGATGGATTCCCTTGATAGAAGGCATAGAGAATGATATAAAAAATGTACAGATGTAGGAAATACGTGTTTTGGGAGCAAAGAATACTCCAGCTTGGCTGGCATATACAAGTAGCAAGAGGGGAGTATCAAGAGATGACTCTGGAGAGTTAGGTTGGTAACAGAAAATGGAGGCCTTGAATGTCAAGCAAAGGAGTATGAACTTTGATATGCAATAGGAAGCCAAAGGAAAACAAAATTTAGCAAAAGAATGTCACAACCTACTCCATGCATGAGAAAGATAAATCTGGCTACAGTGTAAAGGGTAGATTGAAGGAGATATAAGAATGGAGGCAAGAAAACTTATTTACAGTCAGAAGATGAATATTTAAATCCTAGCTCCAAATTTACTATATTGCACTAGGCTAATCTCAATATTTCTGAGCTTGACTTTCTATTAAATGGAGATTATACCTCACAAGGTTATTTTGAAAGAAATTCTGTGTAAAAACTAAAGCGTTATATAAATGTGACCTATTACTTTTATCCAGGGATGATCCTCCTTCATTTCCATCAATTATATAGAAGTTAGGTTACTACCTAGGTAGAAAACCAGTTTCTAGGGGGTGGTATTTTCTACTTTGCATAGCCATCTGTGAAAACAGGCAGCTTCCTGGATATCTATGATTCCTGGATATTACTGAGAGAATAAGTTAGAGGGAAACTGCACTCATCCTTAAGGCTATGGGCTACTTGCCCATCCAAGCTATGGAATTCTGGAACATGATGGGGAAAGAGGGCCTTGATCCTTTCATCCTTAGTTGTTTTTTTAAAATCATATTCTATTTTGTCAATTACATGTAAATACAATTTTTTAACATTTATTTTTTTTTTATTTTGAGTTCCAAAGTTTCTCCTTCCTTCATCTCCTTCCCTAAGACAATAAGTAATTTGATATAGGTTATACATGTGCATTCATGTAAAATATATTTCCAATTAATCATGTTGCGAAAGAAGAAACAGATGAAAAGAGAAGAAAACACAAAAAATAAAGTGAAAATAGCATGCTCTGATCTACATTCAGACTCCATCAGTCCTTTTTCTCTGGACGTGGGTAGAATTTTCCATTCATGAGTCCTTTGGAATTGTCTTAGATCATTGTATTGCTGAGAAGAGTTAAATCTATCATAGCTCATCATCATACAATATTACTGTTACTGTGTACAACGTTCTTCTAGTTCTGCTCACTTCATTTTGCATCAGCTCACATAAGTCTTTAGAGCTTTTTATGAAATCTGCCTGTTCATCATTTCTTATAGCATAATATTATCCCATTACATTCATATACCACAACTTGTTGGGCCATCCCCCAAGTGATGGACACTCCCTCAATTTCCAGTTCTTTGCCAGCACCAAAAGCTTAACTCTTACTCAAGTTTAATTTAGCAACCACTTCTTTCTCAATGGCATCACTCTAATCACACTCAGATATCTAAATATGGACCTTTCCAGATGTTACCTTTTAGTAGCAAGAAAAAAATAGAAAAACAAGACATAAGGCAAACTAGAAATACAGCATGGTGTTAGAGTATGAAAATGCCAACAAAGGGGAAACAGCACCCCCAGTGCTTCAGGGGTAACATAGTTGAGTACATTCACCCCATCTACCATTTTCCAATGTTTGGTGTCCTCTTAGACTATTCCCTCTCCTTCCCCTCTATTCAAGATGGCTCTGTCCCAATCTAGCTTTCATTACTATTAGAATATCTCTTAATAGGTCTTCCCATGCTTACTCTCGCCTCTCCAAAGCATCCCTGACACCACTATCTTATTTACCTTATTTATGCATCAGTCTGATTATATTATTCCTTCATTCAAAACCCTTGGTAACTTATCAAAGTCTACTGAGAAAAGTTAAAACTTCTTGCCCTGGTATTCAAGGTCTTATACTATCTAGCACCACCCTAACTCTACTATCTTATATTAATGCCTTTCAGGTATTTATTATGCTCCATACAAACAGAACTTCCCCAATCCCTATCTCTTTTTTTGAAAGTTATATGTGGAATTTATTACATACTTAAAATAAAAAGCAAGCTTTACATAATAGATTTGAAGTTTCATGTATAATCTACTCTGTTCTATAATTGTGAAAATGCTCGTTTTATTTGACATTTGTAAAGTACAGAATTTTTTTAAGAATATGGAGGTGTATAAGAGCAAACAGGGTATCCTCTATTGAAATCATTAATAATTCCTAGGTCCCAGATATATTCTGTGATGGAGAGTCAAGACCCTGTCCTTGCTCTCATATGTAACAGATGACTCACATTCTATGCTCAGAGAAAGGGAAATTGGAAACCCACCTAAGTTCAGGGCCTGTGACTGTCAGCCTCAGGCCTCTGGTAAGAACCTATAATTCATAGTGTTGAATCCTTGTGAGGGCTGGAGGAAGAGAATGGGATTCTCCATTCAGA
Source organism: Pseudochirops corinnae (assembly GCA_028646515.1). Classification (NCBI taxonomy): domain Eukaryota; kingdom Metazoa; phylum Chordata; class Mammalia; order Diprotodontia; family Pseudocheiridae; genus Pseudochirops; species Pseudochirops corinnae. The sequence goes on from CM053589.1 coordinate 81,454,586, forward strand.
GTTCCAGATTTCTCTGTTTTTATTCAGCATGATATTGTGGATTTCAGGGTAAGAATGGCCTGAGTTCAAATACTGTCTCTGACATATGTTGGTTGTGTGACCTAGCCAAGTTGCTGAGTGTCCCAGACAAATCTCTAAGACTCCAAGTTACAGAACTGTTGCCAATCTACCTTGGTAGAGGGAGTTCCCTTGTACGGATATTCCCCACACTGATGATGCCAAAGGAAAGGATCAAAATCAGTATTTGCTTAAGCTATTCCCTGTGCTTGGAATTTCTCCCCATCTGTTCCCCCCATTTCCACATTCTACAATTCCATCTGTTGAATTCCTATCAGTCCAGATTGGAGATTCACTTCTAGCAGGAAATCATCTGACAAAGGAAATGTCAGATAATGACTACTTCCTAAGTGGATCCAAGTATTTTCCATTCAGAAATCACATACTCTGCTTATCCTTCTATGGGGCACCAATTTTTTTATTTGGTACCTTAGTTATTTGTGGTTGTCATACTCCCTTAATAGACAGGAATGTATTTGACCATTTCCTGTGTAATTTTGTGTTTCTCCTGGTGCCTAACACAGTGTTCCTCAGACAGCAGGCACTCAATTCAACAAGCTTACTAAATTTAAGCTAATGACAAACATATTCATTGAATTGCTTCTAAAATACTGTAAAGAATAAAATAAAAATTTAGCAAATCTAAGTGCTTGCTATGCATAAGGCATTTAATAAGTGCTTAATAATCTTTAAGTTTAATTGCATAATATAATCTTCTGACACATATATGGCATAACTTATCAACACAAAGGAAAACACTTTCAGAATGGATACTCTACTTATTTCTAATGATAATTAATACTATGATGGACTCCAAATGTAGATGATAATTCATGAAGCAGACTTCAAGTGGTGTCTTGGGGATTTTTTGGCACGAAGAAGAGATCCATACTATCTCAATCCATCATGCCCTAGAAATAATATGTCATGGGATTTCCAAAAAGCCTTACATAATTTAGAAGCAGTAGGATGATAAAAGTCTCTTGGGTTATGTCAGAAGAATTAAGTCAAACTTTATTTTACACCATGACATAATATTTTTCTTTTGAATATGCCAAGGTAAATGAGCAACTTATTGAATTTTAGATGAACCAAAAAATGTTAACGTAGCTAAAAATATTTTATACAAATTCTCCCCATAAGAATTAGCCATTCATTTTTGGGTTTGGGTTGTGATTTATTTGTTTTTTGAGACCAGGCCTCCCTTTCTTGCCTGGGCTAGAAGTGTAATAGCCACTCATTGATTTGGCCTGATTCCATGATTCCACTGCTGATCAATATGAGAAGCTTTGACCTGCACCATTTTGGACACGGGCTAATTCATCCTTCCTTAGGCGGCCTGGCATCCACCACCTTCCTTCTCTTCCCACTACTTACTCTTGGATAATCAGCATACTAGTGATAAACAGTACAGATACCAAATCAGCTTTAATCCTAATACAACTCAGAACTCCTGAGTTCAAGCAATTCACCATTCTCTCTAGTAGTAGGGATTATAAGCATTCCCCATACCTCACTGTTATTTCTGATCTACAGAATAAAGATGGAAGAGCCAGAGATCCTAGCTGTGATGTTATTGTAATATCCAGTCATGGCCCCATTGAAACACATTGATACCTTAAACTCTGAGACGGCTTGCCTTCCTCTCTTGCTTCTTTCTGTGAGACAGGCTATATAGCTCAGAAAATGCTAATTCAGATAATGGTACCAGAAATGGAAGGGGAAAAAGAGGGAGGTAGAGAAGAAAGGAAAGGAAAGGAAGAAATAAAAGAAAGAAGTCTAAAGAAATATCATAACCAACATTCCTAAATTTCTTGTTTATATTTCAGTTTTATTCATGTAGATATCAAAGAAAGAGAAAAAGGATCTATATGAACAAAAATATTTATAAAAGCTCTTTTTCTAATGACAAAGAACTAGAAACTAAGGGTATACTTACCAATTAGGGAATGGCTGAACAAATAAGCTGTATTAGCATAATAAAATATTACTCTACCATAAGAAAAAATGGTTTTTGAGAAACATGGAAAAATTTATGTGAACTAATACATAGTGAAATGAATAAACCAAGGAAACCAATTTATACAATAATAATAATGTCAAAACAGCCCAAAAGCCCATAGTCACATGTCTGATGGAGACACACCTGGCGGTGATGGCATATGTCAAATGTACCAGTGTCTGGTAGATAGCAGACATGCAATGGACCAGCATCCAGACACATCACATTCACAGGAAAAGACTCCAGGAAAGACTCCATCTCAATTAGAGCAGTATACCATAGAATACAGATATCATTCCCAGGACACCTGCAGAGACAAGTAGGGAGCAACATCACCAGGAGACATAAATAGCCCTGCAGCATCTAAGGTGGGAGCCTCCTCTAAACACTGTCTCACATGACTTTTCATTTCATCGTTCAGTATCTCGTTGACTCTTGTGACCCACTCAATATTATATGGAGCTACTGAAGAAAGGAATTTTTATCTGAAGAAAATAAGCTTAATGATAGGTCAAGGAAGTGTTAATATCAACATTATATACTGAAAATAGGAATGTAACTCCCTCTTTGGGGAATTTTCCCGAAGTGGAAGAAAGTTTTCTATAAAGTCTAGTTTGTTACACTGCTTGTAATTGAATTGATAGTTAATGCTCACCACCTCCCAGCTAATTGTGATGATCAAATGCAATAATATTTATAAATTTCTTGGCACAGTGGCTGGCACAGAACAGGTACTTTATCAATATTCATTCTCTTCTTCTTCTCCACTTTTTTCATTTTTTTCTTACTTGTTCCAAAAGATTTTGTCTCTCCCACTCCCCAAGTATAAGTTAATGATAGTTTCAGGAAAAGTCATTCTCCATACATTTATTAGGATCCAAACTAAGAAGATTGCTCGTCCTGATGTAACTGCTCTATTCCAATGTCATTGAATATACATCATCTTTAGGTTAATTATTAGAACCAGTCCATCAAAGGTTTCCCTGTAAAAAAAAAAAAGGTAGTTAAGTCTTATACTGCCAAGAGTCTTAAATATGTATGGCAAAGATTGCCCGCCAGCTAGGATCACATTAGTCCTCAGAAAAAACAGTCAATGGACAGGGTACCATTTGGCCAGTTAGTGACAGGGGCTTCACTGATAATGTCAGAAGTGATGACTTCTCACTATATGACCAGGGCAATCCAACTTCAAATCTCATTACTGACAAAGAATTATTTTTCAGTGATCACAATGGATACTGATAGTGGTAGCAGTCTGAACAAAGCTGGTTCAGGACTGCAAAAAAAATAGCTATATAAACGTGGATTTGTGCATGTGCTCACATGCATGTGTGTGTGTGTGTGGGTGCATGTGTGAAGAGCGTACCCTTTGTCTGTAAGTTCCTGAGAAGGTCAAGAATGGCATCCACGCTGCTGACCCCCTATCAGTCTGGGATCCAGCTGATTGTAGTTCATCTCTTTAACTCACGCCCTTGACGAGCTCTCACCAGAATATATATATATGTATGTCTACTTCCACATATATTCCCTATATGCATTCATTCTATCCATGGATGACTTATGTTTTCGTGGAGAGTCTGCCACAAGGTTCATGGGGAAAATATTTTGTTGCTATTTTTATTAAATGTCTTTGCTGTAAACTAGTTGCGTTCTCTGACTGAGCTCACCATTAAAGTTAAGCACATTGGTTGGTGCTCATAATAAAATAAGTATTCATAACTGTGATAACTAATAGCCAGCAAATATACACCACTTTAAATTTTACAAAGTGTTTTATTAATATTATCTCATTTGATCCTCACAATAATCCAGAAAAAGTAAGTGTTATTATTATCCCCATTTCACTGTGGAGGAAACTGAGGCTGAGGGAAATTAACTGATTTACCCAGGTAATAAGATCTGAGGACAGATCCGAACTCAGGTCATCCTGACACCAGACCCAGTGCTCTACACACTGTAGCACCTAGAAGCCAAAAGAGACTAGATGCAGAAAAACTAGGAAGGAGATAATTATAATATTCTAGGAATGAAAACATGAATTAAGATGATTACAAAAGATATACAGAGGCAGCTAGGTGGTGCAGTGAATAGAGTATTAGCCCTGGTGTCAGGAGGACCTGAGTTCAAATTCAGCCTTAGACACTTAATAGTTACTAATCATGTGACCTTCAGCAAGTCACTTAATCCCAATTGCCTGCCTTCCCCCCTCCAAAAAGAAAAAAAAAAGGCTACCATACAATAAAAATTGGAAGATGGAGGCAAGGGGAAAGGGAGGAGTCAGATTTTAAATGAAAGACTACTAGGCTGATTTTTTTTGGAAGGGCAATTAGGGTTAAGTGACTTGCCCAAGGTCGCATGACTAGTAAGTGTTAAGTGTCTGAGGTCACATTTGAACTCAGATCCTCCTGACTCCGGGGCTCGTGTTCTATTCACTGCGCCACCTAGTTGCCCCAACTAGGCTGATTTTTAAAGAAACAGATGAAAATATATACACCAAATAAGTGTTGGTCCCTTCAAAGTAGTTAGCAAGGGAGGCTCTACAACTAATCCATCTCTTAAAAACATGTCGGAAACTCTCTCGCCTTTGAAGATAGTTAAGAGCCGTGCAAGCAAAACAGTTTCATAACTTTGTAGGCATGCCTGGTTATAGTCAATAACAATACCCAAGGGGGCGGAGCTAAGATGGCGGAGAGTAAGTAGTAACCTGAACAAGCTCCCCAAGAATTTCGTCCTTGGGAACTAAAAAGTAAATTTGAGCGGATTTAAGAGTGACAGAACCCATTGGGAGACAGAGAGTGACAGATTCC
>CM053589.1:81459951-81481346 GCA_028646515.1 Pseudochirops corinnae
TTCATAAAGGAAGTAATTCATTTCTATACTGTATTTATACTAGGAATACAAGGATGGTTCAACATTAGTATAACAATCAACACAATTATGTTAAAAATAAAAACATATAAAAACTACACGATTATCTTAACAGATGCAGAAAATACCTTTAGCAAAACACAATATTTATTTATACTAAAAATCCTACAAAATATAGGCATAGAAGGATATTTTTAGATATAATAACGAGTCTCTATTTAAAACAAAAGCAAGCATCATGCATAATGGAGAAACAACCAAATCATTCCCAATAAATAAAGGAATAAATTAAGAATGGCTACACTTCCTACTATTTAATTTAGTTATAGAAATAACACAAGAGAAAGAAACTAAAGATATAAAGATGGGCAAAGAAGAGATAAAATTATCTTATTTGGATTGACATGATGATTTATTTGGAAAATCCTTGACAAAAATAATCATTTAGATGAACAGCAGCTTCAGAAAATTTGTGGGTTCTTAAAAAACAAAAAAAAAACAGAATTTCTGCATAATAATACTCAAAAGGCAGTAATATAAAGGGATTTCCAGTTCAAAATGGCTACAAAATTCATAAGATATTTAGAGATCAATCTACTAAAGCCTCCGAAATACTTGTATAGATTCATCAATTACAAAGTACTCCTCAAAGAAATGAAAAACAACTTAAATAGCTGAAGGAATAGGCTATGCCAATATAACAAAAATGACAATACTACCCAAGTTAATTTACATGTTTAATGCTTATATCTATCAAACCACAAAAGCAACACTTTATAGACCTGAAAATAATGACAAAATCCAGTAAGAGGAACAAAAAATCTAAAATATCAAGGAAAATAATGAAAAAACATAGTAATGAATAGTGTTTCCAGATCTCAAATTATATTACAAAGCAACTGTAATCAAAACCATTTAGCATTGGTTTAAAATATAAAGAAGCAAATCAATAGAACAGACTATACAGGGGAGAATCAGAAACAAAAAAAAATCAAAAACCCTATGTTCAAAAACATAAAATACACGTGTAAGAGCATCCTATTTGATTAAAGGCTATTGAGAAAACTGAAAAGCAATCTTACAGACTTAGACCAACATTTTGTACCATAGTGGAAGTAAAATTCAAAGTGTTTGTGTAATCTTAATATTAAAGATCATACCATAAAACTTTGGAAAAGAAGCAGATTATACACTCTTTTGCAACCATGAGAAGACATATAATCTTAACCAAACAAGGGATAGAGGGAACCAAAAAAATTGAAAACATCGATTATATGAAATTATAAAATTATCCACAAACAAAATTAATGCATCTAGATTAAGAAAGGAGGCAGTCAAGTGGCAAACATCTTTAAAAAATTTCTCAGGTAAGCATTTGGTATCTGATACAATTAGACAAACAACATATATGATATATACATATAAGTGACCAAAAGCCATTCTCCAATAAGTAAGTAGTCAAAGATATCAAACAGTTCTCAAAAGATGAATTACAACCATATAAAAGAATGCTCCAAAGAACTAATAATAAGATAAATGTAAGTCAAAGTGACACTGAGGTTTTATATCTCACTCCGCAAACCAGCAATGATGAAAAAAAAGAAGGAAACAGTCAATATTGGAGGGATTGTGGGAAGATAATCACAACAACAGTATATTGTTGATAGAGTTATCGGTAAATAAATAAAAAATCAAAAAATAAAACCACTACAAAAAGTAATTTGGAGTTCTACAAATAAAGTACATCCATATGAAATGTCCCATACCTTCATTCTACTATGAGACATATAACCCAGGGAGGTCACTGAAAAGATTAAAGTCCTCATGAACACCAAAATGTTTAAAGGAACATTTTTGTGGTAGCAAATTAGAAATAAAGTGGATACTCATTGATTTTTTAATGGTTAAACAAATTGTGGTGCATGGATGTCATGAAATATTACTGTTCTGTGAAAAATTACTAATATGATGAATACAGAGAAGCATGTGATCAAGTAAACAGAGTGAAGAAAACAATGTACATGACTACTACAACAAAGTAAATGAAAAAAAAACACAAAACAAGTGAAAAGTAATGTTGCAGATTTATGAAGAATAATTATGACCACAAAGATGAAAGAAAATACCTTCCCCAGTTCTACTCCTTTGCAGAGGTGAGAGGTCTATGGATGTAGAGTTTCACATATATTTTCAGGCTTTTTCAAGTTATCACTTTTATGGGATTTTTCTTCATTCTCTTTTTATTATTTTATTTAAAAATATTCTTTTTTATAGAGGTTGACTCTCTGGAAAAAGGGGAAATAAAGGGGGAAATTTAGACAAAGGAGAAACAAAGAATATTTTTTAAATTGCTTTTTATTTTTGCAGGGCAATTGGGGTTAAGCAACTTGCCCAAGGTCACACAGCTAGTAAGTGTTAAGTATCTGAGGCTGGATTTGAACCCAGGTCCTCCTGACTCCAGGGCCAGTGCTCTATTCACTGTACTACCTAGCTGCCCCCTAAATTGTTTTTAAAAACTTATTGACTATGTCCAGTTTAATTCAATTCAGCAAACATTTACTAAGTACCTACTATGTGCTAGGCATCATGCTGATTGCTAGGAATACAAATAAGAAAACAGTTCCTGCCCTTAAGGAACTTACAATCTAATGGGTGAAGACAAAATAAAAAGCAAACAGAAAAGCCCAGAGTAAGAGACGTGACGGGGTACCAAGTATGAAGGCATTGTATTATTTATGGAGTTGAAACTAGACAGATGTGCTGACAAAAAATAGCAAGTTAGTGGAAAATCTAGAATCTTCTGTAAAGAAAAGTTTGGGGAGGAGTTTATCATTCTACTCTCCAGATCTCTAATCAGAGGGTAGACGAAATTGAGGAAGTTGGGAAAATATTGAGTATCAAAAGCCAAACTCAATCTGTGTGGCAATAAGATTTTAGGTGTTATCCTAATGGAGGAAAGATGTAAGTTATCAACAAACACATGTACAAAATGCCCCAAATCAGTAAAAGAAATATATATTAAAACAATTCTGAGGCAAGAGAAAACTGTTACAATGGAGAGGAAGAGCAGGGAGGTGAAAGGGAATGAGTCAACCTTACTCTCATTGAATTTGGCTTGGGGAGGGAATGACGTACACTCTAAATTGGGGTATCTCACCCTACAGGAGAGCAGAAGGGAAAGAGGAAGAAAGCGGGGATGATGGAGTGGAGGGCAGATTAGGGGAGAGGTTGGTTAGAAGCAAATACTTTTGAAAAAGGACAGGGTCAAAGTAGAAAATGGAATAAGTTGGGGGCGGCGTAAGATGGAGGGAAATATAGTTAGTCTTTCACATTATAACTATTAGGGAAATGTTTTGCATAGCTACACATGTACAACTTATATTGAATTGCTTGTCTTCCCAGGGGGGATGGGTGAGGAGGGAAGAAAGGAAAGTTTTAAAAACAAATGTTTTTTTTTAAATGGGATTTTTTACATGCAGCTGGGAAATAAGATATACAGGTGCTAGGGTATAGAAATCCATCTTGCCCTACTACAAAGTTAGAGGGGGATGAGGGAGGTTATAAGAGAGAGAAGATTGAGGAAAGGGATATTCAGTAGGCTTGCTATCTTGGGGTGGGGTAGAGGAAAGATGGTGAGAAAATTTGTAACTCAAAATCTTGTGGAAATGAATGTTGAAAATGAAAAATAAATAAATAAAAGATTAATTAAAATTTTAAAATAATATAAAAATGACTTTGAGGTTTTACTTCACACCTATTTTATATACATACAGTATATGTGTTTTACATATGTGTATATATATATATATACATATATAAAATAACAGAAAGAGAAAATTATTTGAAAAGTTATACGAGGACTGGCCCTGTTAGTGGAACTGTGAATTGGTACAGTCATTCTGTAATTTGGAACTTTACTCAAAATGTTGCTGAAGAAGGAGAAGAAGAAAAAAGAAAAAAATCAACAAGCATTTATTAACTACCTACTATGTGCCAAGTTCTTCACTAGGTGCTGAGAATACAAAGAAAAAAATAAACAAGAGCTTGCATTCTATCTGGGCAAACAACTCAGATTTATGCCACAGCAACATGAGTAGTTACTAAACAAATGCAAGGTAACTTAGGGAGATGGGAGGGGAACACTGGCCACTGGAGAGACCATAAAAAAGTCTTAAGGTAGAGGTGGTACTTAAACTGACTTTTGAAGGAACTAGGAAACTGGGGATTTTTAAGACTTAGAGATAAAAGAGTATATGCTAGGTAGGGTAAACAGTCAATGCAAGGGCATAGAGATTGTCTTTTCGGAGGGACAATAAGCAGACTAGTTTTCCTGAAGTATAGTGTGTGAAGGAGAATTGTGTGTAACAAAATAAAAAAGGTAGGTTGAAGTCATGTTGTAAAGAGCATTCACTTTCACAGAGAGGGATTTATATTTGTTCCTGGTGGAACATTAGAGTTTTGTGAGCAGGGGTGTAACATGGTAGGACCTGGATTTTAAGAAAATCACTTTGTTGGCTATGTGGAAGATAAACTTGAGAAGGAAAAAGAGAAGGGATATTAATAAGGAAGCTACTGAAAAATCCAGGCTTAACTAAAGTGGAAGAAAGTTTAGTTTGTCCAGGGTCATGTAGTTGATAAATGTCAGAGACAAAATTTGAATAAAATTTTCCTTGATTCTAAGTCTAATGTTAACAAATTTTTTTTTTTTGCTTTTTTGGAGGGCAATTGGGGTTAAGTGACTTGCCCAAGGTCACACGGCTAGGTTTTGTGTTAAGTGTCTAAGGCCAAATTTGGACTCAGGTCCTCCTGACTCCAGGGCCAGTGCTCTATTCACTGCACTACCTAGCCGCCCCAACAAATTTTTTTATAAAACATAAAAGAGCAGAAGGAAATTCAGAGACATAGACAAGATGGGCAGTGTTGATAGTCATGTGTTTCATATATGTGTGCATGCATATATAATAAAACTTTTAAAAAATAAAACTTTTTCTGTTTTTTTTATATGGAAATGTTCATATTTGTTGATGTTTGTTAATAATAAAAAATATTTCTAAGAGAGATTATGGATAACTTTGACTAGAACAGTTTCAGTCCAAAAATCAGACTACAAGGAATTCATAAGCAAGCGGGAGGTAAAAACATGGAAACGATGAATATAGACTATCCTTCCTTGGGAATTTGGCTGTAAAAAATAAAAGAAATATAGGCAACAAGTTGACTAAGTGAAAAGTTTTTTCCAAGGGTATGGAAGAACTGTAGGTATAGGGAAGAACTATAGAGAAGAATGTATTTGTAGGTGGCAGGGATCTGCATCCAGTGGATACAAAGAAATGATGAAAAAATGAGAGAAAAATTAAAAGGATAAGGTCACTGGGGACACAAGAGGGAATGGAATTAAGGCCACAAGTAAAAAGGTTAGCCTTAGGAAGAAGAAGACCCACACTTTCCTCTTTAGACAAAGGAGGAAAGAATGTGGATGATGAAGAAGAGCTTTGATATACGGAGTTGGGAGAAATGAGTAATTCAGGACAGATGGTCTCTACTTTCTCACTGAAGGAGACAAGATCCTCTGCTGAGAAGAATGAAGGAGAAGGTGGTGAAAGGAGAGAAGTCTAGAATAGGCACTGTGGAGAATGTGATGAGTCAACCAGGAAAGAAAATTAAGAACTGCCTTCAGCAGAAGTCAGAGACCACTAGAGAGTACATAATATCAATTTATGGGGAACCTGAGCTTTCTCAAAGAGCATTCACCATCATGTGAGTAGTGACTGAGAAAGTGGAAAGTAATATTAGCCCAGGGTTGAGGAATGGCCGTTCTTAAGTTCTTCAGGAGGTCTTTCCTAGTCGTACCAGCTATTAGACTTTCCCCATTTCTTTCCATCTGCTATGTTATTTACATGGTGTTTTTCCCATTATAACAGGAACTTCTTGAGGGTAAGAGAAATGTTTGTCTTTCTCTGCATCTCTTCTAGCACGGGGCTTGGTTTGTAGTCACTGATTAATGCTTATTGTCTGACAGATAAAAACAACAATAATAACAAGAACAGTACTTATAAAACACCTTAAGGTTTACAAAGTATTATATACTTGTGTGTTTGTATATACATATATGTGTGCATGTATATACATAGAAATGAACATACATATATAATTAGAACCTTACAACAATAACCCTATAAAATGATGTCATTATCATCTACATTTAACAGATTAGCAATATATGATTAAGTGACTCACCCAAGGTCACATGGGCTAGTAAGTATCTGAGGCAGAATCAGACTATGCTACCTAGCTGTCGCCATTAGAATGGGCATTCCTTGAGGCCTGGGATTGTTTTTACCTTTCTTGTATTATATCCTTAACACAGCACAGTGACTGGCACATAGAAATTTAATAAATGTTTGTTAAATTGAATCAGGGCCACTTAATATGTATTTCATTCAGATTTATACTCCATGACCCAAGTCTGCTTTCGCTCACTCTACCAGTAAATTGAGATATTAGAATACCTATAAAATGCTTCACAAAAATAGACTGACTCCAATTCTGAAACAGTTTTGTTAATTGATCCACATATGCACACATGGCAAGGGAATGACCAAATCTATTTAAATTGATTTGTATAATGCCATGTACAAGTGCACTTAACACAATCGCAAGAGAAATATGCTGACATTATAGCAGTCAATCATCCTTGCATTAGGTCTGATTATTCCACGTACCCACTTATCTGGAGCCTGCATCTACATGGACCATTTATCTGTATATCAGATGGGAGCACTGCTGACAGCCTTAAGGATAATTATCTCTCCTGCCTTCTGCCACAACCAATCAAGGGCTTAATGACAACCAAATAAAAAAATGAGGAGCCACTAGTACATTAAAGAACCACCAACTCCTGGAGAGAAGGGGAGGTCAGCCCTTTACCATCAGCAAATGGCTATTCATGACTGTTCATTTAGGGTAAGCCTCTACATCCTACAAGATCGCAAATTACCATTGTAGGTACCTACACAAAGAAATGTTGTTTTTGTTGTTTAGTGGCTTTTTCAGTCATGTCCAGTGGAGATAGCAAATGGAAGACAAAAAGAGCCCAATCATGTAATCACAGCAACATGTATCAATTGGGTCTCAAACCCTAAAGCAGATTGGATTTACCTTGGAGCCTCTTTCAACAGTAATCTCTGTCACATACCTCTAGATTTGTTTCAAGCCTCTCTCTTCTCTAATTTGCTCTCCACTAGCTGCCTAAGGGATTTTCTTAAACTCCTCTTTCTAGCATTTAAAGCCCTTTACAGTCTAGCTTCAATGTGCCTTTTTATGTTACTTATGCTGCAATCAAACGATACTTCTTATTACAAACAGCTTTCCAGATCTTATCTTCATGCATCTGCATTGACAGTCACCTATCCTTCCAAGAAGCTGTAGCATGAGAAGCAGCCACCCCTTGATAAAACCATCTCAGCAGGTTAAATCCAGTTGAGGGTAACCAACAGGCCTCAAACCTGCTGATGAGGTAGGGAGGTGTCTATGCCAAGAATGTGAAAACTTCCTTCCTGTGGAATGGGTAGATGAGAACAATTTGTTCCAACAGCCATGAAGGCGGCTGAAGCAAACACTGTAGAGCAGCAGTTCTCAACCTGTGGTTATGTTCGATTTGTAACAATGAAAATACATCCTGCATATCAGATAGATTGATAACAGTAGCAAAATTACAGTTATAAAGTAGCAACAAAAATAATTTCGGGGGTCACCACAACATGAGGAACTGTATTAAAGGGTCATGGCATTAGGAAGGTTGAGAACCACTGCTGTAGAGTGTTTAGAGTGCTTAGGGCCTGGTCAGACTTCAGAGATGCCAAGGTCATCCACTGCAATCTGGGCCATCATCAATCATCTTGACTTTTGTGTTGCAACTAGGCTTCAGTGAGTCGGGAAGAGAGAGTGAAGCTGAAGACTTTGTGCAACTCTACGCCACTTAAATTCAATTTGTGGGCAATTCAAGATATCACCCAGTGACGTCATTGGTTCTCTCTGGAAATAAACAATACCCATAACTGGAGTGCACTTACTCCTAATCTCTTCCTCTTCTTGAAAACTCAGGTCAAGTGCCACCTTCACTTGAAACCTTTCCTGATCTCCCTAAATGAAAATGCTTCCCTTTATACTACTGCCATATTTCTGTTTTGTATTTCCATATTTAGATATAATTGATGAAAAGATGTAAGATATGTAACACTCTCAATGCTAGTAGCAAACAGAATGATGAAGATGATACCAACCTCATCCTGTTCCCATGTGATTTTGATCTATATCTATTTATCTATTATATGCTGAGCATTTTTACAAATGTTATCTCATTTGAAGTGTGTATATATACATGTAAATAGCACCTTTTTGTAATCTAATCAAAAATACTGGGTTGTAAGTTCATCTTCTATAAAACCACTGAAAACAACTTCAGGCCAACTCCAGTAGCAGACAGGATGATAGAGATGATATATACCTCATTCTGTTCTCTTGTGATTTTGATCTCCTCTGCTGGATCTCTACATCATGAAAGCATTTTGTTCTATGTAATTAAGAGATTATTAGTAATTGGTATGGCAATATCTAATATATTGTTCTTTTAAAAAGACTCATATACATATGCATATAGTTGTTTATATTCACGTTGCATAATACATATATAGAGAAAATTGAGGGGCAGTATTACAGAGTAGATAGAAAGCTAACTTTAGTGTCAGAAAGCTCCCTGGTTCAAGTCCTCCCTCTGTTATGTACTAGCTATGTGATGGGCCATCTCCCACTGTCCTGATTTATATCTGGTCACTGAACCCAAATGGCTCTAGGGGAGAAAGTGAGGCCTGTGACTTTGCACAGCCTGCCTCACTTAAATCCAATTCATTTGCAAGTCATGGCATCATCTTCCTGATGTCATGGGCCTCTTCAAGGACAAAAAACAAACCCCACACACAACCACTACAACTAACTCTGTGACTATGGGTATATATTCTACCTCAGATGCTTACTATCTGCATGATCTTGGGCAAGTCATTTAACATTCTGTGGCTTCAGATTCCTCTTTTGCAGAAGGAAGAGAATGCCTAAATCTAAAGTCCCTTCTGGTTCTAGGTCTGTGATCCTATAAATATATGCCCATTGATTTGCATATGGTGCTTAGGGCCCCCAGGTAACTTTCTAAGACTAGAAGTTAGGGATAAATTGACTATCTGTGTCAGTAGAGGGCTTAACTATACCTAAAGTTCTCTACATTAATGAAATCATGGGATCAAACCAAATCAATTAGATTAGGCTTATTAGAAGAGAATAAGGAATTAGAATGGAATGAATGGGTAATTAGATATATGAAAATTATTTCATAAACTAGCTTAAGAGAGATTTTAACTAAGAGGGTTAACTAATAACTAATTGTCTAGTTTAAAATTTAAAAGATGTAATGAAAGGAAAAAAGAAAGAAGGAAAGAAAGAAAGAAAGAAAGAAAGAAAGAAAGAAAGAAAGAAAGAAAAAGAAAGGAAGGAAGGAAGGAAGGAAGTTTTATTAAGCATTTAGTATATTCCAGATAATTTACTAAACAATGAGTGTACGAATATAAGCAAACAAGACAGTTCCTCAGCCCTCCCTCCTCACCTCCCTGTCTGACTAGATTTAAAAGGAAGCTGGAAATCAGGGAGGTAGGAAGGGAGGGCTGAGGAAAGGGTACCTCTCTGATGCTAGTGAAGAAGCCAAGGGAGAGGGCTGAATCTATAATGAAGTGAACATGGCTGGGGCCCCTCATGAAATAGCAGTCTGGGTTATCAATGATTTCTTTGATTTCAACTAGCTAACTAAAGTTCATTGTTCCCATATTTGGATCAAAAATCCAAACCCTCTGGATTGAGACATCACCTTCACATCATTGGCAATGCCTTAACAATCTCACCATTAAAGTCACCCCAACTAGACAGAAGACCTATTTGTACTTATTCACCTTCACAAAGAAGTTTGGTACCTTTTAGGTCTTTAATTAGTCAGTTTCTTCATTTGGCCAGCTGCATATCTAAACATTCAAAAATAGTTTTTAGTCAAGAAATCATGTACCTTTGGACTAGGCCTGAGCCAAATGCCAGGAATACAGGTCACACAAGAATGGTGGCCGAAAAAGAAGCTTGCTTACTCTCCTGTCTCAGGAAGAAATAATTAATCAATCTTTGCAAGGCTGAAAAAAAAATCAGCTTCCAGGGGCAGCATAAGGACAGGATGCAGACCAGAAAGTAACAGCTGCCCACTCCACTGAAGGTTTGAAATCACTCATTCTATCCCATATTGGACAGAGACCCCTGAGCCTATGTGACAATCTTGTCAAGAGAAGCCACAATCCTAAATTTCCAAAATCAAAAGCATTTTTCACATTTTGGACATTCCATTCCCTGTAGAAAATAAGGGAGCAGGAAGAACAGAAATACTTACAGCCTTTTTAATGCTGTATATATCCTTGGCTTGGATTTTATCACCAATCTGAAACCCTCCCAAAAGAGAATCTGGTGGTGTCAGATTTTTACAACGCTTCTCCTGTCACCCATCTGACAGAATGTTTACCATCAAGCCCTAAGTAGCAGATCTTACAACAAACTTCCCTCATCCCTCTCCTCAAGGTGACTGCTATGAATGAATGCCACCTCTACCATTCCCCTGCCCTCAACAGGGATTGCCAACATCCTTGATTTGAATCACCTATCACAGGTGCTTAAGAGGGATCCTTCAATGCTTTAGAGATAATTAGGGAACTAATTGGCCTTTGGCTCCTGAAAAGTGGGTAGTACCTTTTCTGATGGGAGACACCACTGAGATAGAGCCATAACTAGGACAGATAATCCAAACTTTCAGCCAGGACATTGAAATTTAGAGGGTGCAAAAATTTAATGTGTATTTCTTCAGCAACACATTACAAACTAGAGTTTAACACCTAATTAGTAAGACTAGTTAATACAGGAAGCTACCAGATTACCCATTGCTACCAAATAACACCTACCTGTAAGACACTACAGTAATTAATTCCCCCTCTGATAGCTGAATTTGTCTTTATTACTTCTTCCATTATTTTCATATCATGAATAACTGAATTCATTTGAAAATCCATTTCTACCTCTTGTCAGTCAATACTAAAATTACATGACATATGATTCTGCTCCCAAGTGTTAGAGAGAGAAAGGACTTTCTCAAGATTTATAGCCACAGCTGAAATTGGGATTGGTGCCAGGGACACTGCTGAAGCTGGTGCATGGCAGGTCCTGCTTGATGGACAAGCATTTGTGAGGCCAGATGTCAAAAGCAGCAGCGGCAAATGGGAAAAACCTTAATTAAAGGACATTTATAGTCTGGTCCTGTGACACAGGAAAAACTATGTCCCCTGTCAGTCAGAAAAGTAAAGGTCTTTCCCATCTGAAATGGCAAGGTCTGAACCCAATAATGGAGAAAGATTTGCCTCGGCAGAAGGTCAAAGGCAATAGAACAGGCATGAGAGAGAACTCAATAGAAAGAGAGAGGGCCAGCAGGAGCAACTGACACAAGTGGGACTCCTGCTGTAAGGAACCACAGAAGGGGATCCAACGGAAAGCAACAGCTGGCAAGAACAAGAAGGAATGTCAAGAAAACAACATCTGGCAAAAGCAGCAGGGACCCACAGAGGAGAGAAATCTGCCAGTTCAGGACCGTAAATAACTAGCAATTTAAATACATTTGCAGGGAAAGTGTTTCTGTTTATAGGAGAATTTATTTTTGTTTCCCTAAAAGTTTAGTTAGGTTTTTTTCTGCCTCTCGGTAAAGTGTTCTCCAATATGTGTTGAACTATGTGTTCAATATGGTAAACTACAGGGAAGAGGAAATGTTGCCATAATACGTTGTCCAGAAATTTCAAGGGGCAGGTTATGAACCAGAGGAGTAAGGAGTCCCCCAAAATAAATCTGGGCTTTTCACATCATGAAAGTCTGGCACAAATTTTATAAAACTTGCTCTGGAATCCTGACTCGGTTTTACTCTCTGCATCAGCCAAAAAAACATTTACTAAGCACTTACCACATACTAAGAATTTTGGTAAGTGCTGAGGATACCAAGAAAGGAGAAAATAAAAAGAGTTCCTGCCTTCAAAGAGTCTAAATTCCCATGAGGGGACAACATGTAGATAACTAGGTACATATGATATATTTATAAATTTGGTGGAAGGTGATCATAAAGATGGCACCAGCAACTGAAGGGGACCAGACAAGGTCTCTTGCAGAAGGTGAGACTTGAAGAGGCCAAGTGACAGACATGAAGGGATAGAACATTCCAGGCACGAGGATTAACCAGGCACAGTATTGGAACATAGTGCATACTGCTCAAGAAACTGCAAGTAGGCCAGTGTAGCTCAATCTGAGAATTCAAAGAGGGGAGTAAAGGGTGCCACAATTAATAATATAGGAAGGGACCAGGTTGGGAAGAGGTTTAAATGACAAACAGGAGTTTATATCTCAACTTCACTGATCAGGGGGAGTTATATAGTTGAACTATCACTTTAGGAATTTGGAGAATGGATTGGAGTGTGGAAAGGCTAACTGGACAAATTGCTTAACCTCTCAGAATCTCAATTTTCTCATCTGTGAAATGGGGACAGTATCCACGGCACCTACTTCTGAAGGTTGTTGGGAAGCTCATATATGAAATCTTAACACACTAATTAAATATCTAATATTGTTATTTCTACACATATTGGATATCTTTATTAAATATCAACACAGGAAATATTCCTTTTTCCTACCATCATTTAACCTCTGTGAGACCACTGTAGTGATACAGGAGGTCACAAGTTATTTAAAGGAAGTCACAGGGGAACTGAGTCTAGTCTTGGGAAAACACAGTTCCATCTGCCAAGGAGGTAAATGGAAAATTCAGTAGCAGGGCAAGTATAGGCAAGGGCTGTGGTCACTATACAGGGTAGGAGAATCTGAAAGAAAGGGAAGAAGATCCAGGAGTAAACTTTCCATCCTAAATCTTTTTCCCAAGTTTATAAAAATGATTACTAAAAACAAAAATTGCCTTTTACTTAATATAGTGAACAGGTTTTTCTTCCTATAGAGAAGAGGTTACATATATAAAGCACTTTTACAAAGTACTCTCACCTGTATTCTCTCTACAACAACCTTATGAATGAGGTCACACAAATATTCATCCTTCTTTATGGATGAGGAAAGAGAGGCTCAGAGGACCTAAATGATCTGATCATGTCCACACAGTTTTAAGTGAGAGCCAACCTATGAAAGAAACAGGAAGAAAAACAAAGCAACTGTTTGCTCTAGGACCCCACCCAGGAGATGGACACCACTGCAGAACTGAAGAGTCTGTGTCGACTTTCATATTTGTTCCTGTGAGGCACTCACCTGGAAGATATCTTCCAAATCAGAAAAGTTAAATATCTAAGTTTGTAACAAAGGGGAAATAAGATACTAATTTTACTGATGCAAACATCCTTGTCGTAGCATTTACATTGCAGGAATGTATTCTTATTAGGTTAAAGAAGTGACTGGATTATTAGACCTACAAACTTAATTAGAAATGGATTTCTATTTTCTCTGATTCTTTTGGGGGGTTTTTTGTTGTTGTTTTTGTTTTGTTGTTGTTTTCAGAAACAGGTATTTAAAATACTCAAAACAGTGTTACAGATTTAAAAAATTATCCACTGAGAGCTCAATTAATTCAGGGATTCTAATTATCTCTTTGTAATAAACTATAATCAAGTGGACTATATTTATTGTTCAAAGTAATAGAAGTTGGATTTTTTTTAAGGTCCTTTTATGTTCAGGTAGTGGCTATTCAGAGGTGCAGCTTGGAGGGGATATTTGTGCATGAAGTACCCCCTTTTGAGTGCCTTGGTCTTTCCCATCCCAGATCACAGCAGGCATCCAATTCCTCACTCTTAGTACTGTACATGATGACTGATCATCTTAGCTCCTTATGCATCTGGAGAGGAATAGAAAAACCAGCTGACTACAAATTTCTCTGGAGAAGCCAGAGCTGATTATCTGAAAAGTTAATCTAAATCTAAAGTACTTCTCTTATCTTAGATTTCTGCTTAGGATCACAAGTATAAAACCAGAAAAAAAAAACTTAGAGACAATTCAGTTCAGTCCTGTCATTATACAGATAAGGAAATAGAAAGGTCAAGTGATTTTTTCAAGGCTCACATAGGAACTAACTAGAAGACCTGGGATGTGAACCAAGGCTTCTAAGAAACAAATCCAATGTTCTTTCAACTGTACCACATTGCTTAGACACTAACAAGGAAGTAATGCAATATAATGGTAGAAACAATAGACTAGGTGTTAGGAAACATGTTTTCTAATCCTGGAGATGCTATTCACTGTTCAGTGGGCAAGTCCCTGCTACAGAGTGTACAATGAGAAAATCCATTTGCATTCTTGGTTGACCTGCCTGAGGTAATCTGGATAAATATTGAGGCCTTTACCTCCTCAAACTTTAATTTCTTCATGTGTCAAAAAGAAATTAGAACATTGGCCCCACCTACTTCATGGGATTGCTTTAAACCTAAATGAGCTTTGCAAAGTATAAAACAGAGGATTAGAGCCAAGTTGACAGAGAAAAGACAGGGACTTGCCTGAGCTCTCCCAAATTTCCCTGCAAACAACTGTAAAAATAATGCTTCAAAACAAATTCCAGAGTGGCAAGACATACAAACATATAGGGTGAAACAATTTTTCAGCCCAATATAACTTAGAAGGTTGGTAGAAGAGGTCTGTTCCACCAGGGTGAGAATGGAGTGCAGTTCAGCATAGGCAACATCCCAGAAAGACAGCAGCAGCCCCACCCTGGAAAACCAGAAGCAGGCCTTGGGGGCAACTGAATCAGAGGCACCAGCTTCCAGAACTCTCAGCCCATCAATGGTAATAGGGCTAGACAACTAGTCAGAAAGAGATTACAGGGATCCCTTTGTTGGCACTAGGTGCAGGACTCTGTTGCATTGCTTATACATGGTCACAGTGCCAGGGTATAGAGGAGCATGAACACACCAGAGATTGTGGTCACAGAGGTGCAGGAACTCTGGTCACAGTTCCAAGGTGGAAAAAAGTGTATCAGAGCACTCACAGACTAGAACACAGAGCAGGAGAGCAGTGACCACACCTGTCTTTAGATCGTACCACCTTGGAAGAATTGAAAACTTACAGGCATCCAGAATTAGCTCTAAAAACAGCAGCACAAAAAAAAAAATCTGAAGCTTAGGACAGTGCCCTTTCTACCCCCAGGAGCAAAGCCAATTTTAACATAAAATTAAAGTCAAGAAATAAGCTGGAAAAATGAACAAAAAAAAAAGAACCTGACCATATAAAGTCACTATGGTGACAAGGAAGCTAAAAGCACAATTTCTGAAGACAACAAAGTCAAAAATGCTGTATACAAAGTCTCAGAGAAAAATGCAAATTGATCTCATCAAAAAGAATTCCTGAGAGAACTCAAAATGGATTGAGAAATCAAATAAGAGAAGTAGAGGAAAAACTGGAAAAAGAAATGACAGTGATGCAAGAAAATCATGAAAAAAGAGTCAACAGTTTGGTATTTTAAAAAGGCACAAAAAAAAATACAAATTTAATACAAAGAAGAAAACGCAATTTAAAAAAAAAACAGAATAGGCCCAAATGATAAAAAGAGGCACAAAAATCCACTGTCTTTAAAAAGCAGAATTTACATAACCAAAAAAGGAATACAAAAATTCACTGATGAAAATGCCTTAAAAATCAAAATTGGTCACACAGAAAAAGGTGTATAAAAGAAGAAAAGAACTTTGTAAAATACAATTGGAAAAATGGAAAAAAGAGGTATAAAAATGGACAAGTAGAAGTTAATAACTCTAGGAGACATCAAGAAACAATAAAACGAAATCAAAAGAATTTAAAATTAGAAGAATGTGAAATATCTCATTGAAAAAACAACTGACCTGGAAAACATATTGAGGATAGATGATGTAAGAATTATTGGACTACCTGAAAGCCATGATCAAAAAATGAGCCTAGACATCATCTTTCAAGAAATTGTCAAGGAAAACTGCCCGGATGTTCTAGAACGAGAAGGTAAAATAGAAATTGAAAGAATCTACTGATCACCACCCAAAAGGGATCCCAAAATTAAAACTCCCAGCAATATTATAGCCAAATTCCAAAGGGATCACGGAGAACATATTGCAAGCAGTCAGAAAGAAATGAGATGAATATCTTGGAGCAACAATCAGAATAATATAAGATTTAGCAGCTTCTACATTAAAGGATCAGAGGGCTTGGAATATGATGATCCAGAGGGCAAAGGAGCTAGGAGTATAATCAAGAATCATCTATCCTAGGGTGGCTAGGTATTGCAGTGAATAGAGCACCGGCCCTGGAGTCAGGAGGACCTGAGTTCAAATCCAGCCTCAGACACTTAACACTTATTAGCCTTGTGACTTTGGGCAAGTCACTTAACTCCAATTGCCCTGCCTTCCCTCCTCAAAAGAAAAAAAAAAAAGAATCATCTATCCAGAAAAATTGAGTATTATCCTTTAGGGGAGAGAAATGAATATTTAATGAAACAGATGACTTTTGAGCATTCCTCATGAAAAGACCTGAGCTAAATAGACCCAGCAATAACAGTATTAGGTCTATAACCCAAAGAGATCAAAAACAAAAAGGAAATGGACCTATAGGTACAAAAATATTTATGGCAATTCTTTTTGTGGTGGCAACAAATGGAGAACTGAGAGGACAGTCATCAATTGGGGAATGGCTAAACAAGTTGTGGCACATGATAGTAATGGGAATATTATCATGTCATAAGAAATGATGAGCAGGTTGATTTCAGAAAAATCTGGAAAGACTTCCATGAGCTGATACAAAGTGAAATGAGCAGAACCAGGAGAACATTGTACACACTAACAGTAATATTGTACAATGAACAACTATGAATGACTTAACTATTCCCATCAATACAGTGATCCAAAACAATCCTAAAGGACTCATGATGAAAAATGCTATCTGCCTCCAAAGAAAGAACTGATGTCATCTAAATACAAACTGAAGCATACTATTTTCCATTTTTTTCTTTCTTTCATTCTTTCCTTTTTTGATTCAAGCATTCTTCCATAAAATGACCAATATGAGAATATGTTTTACATGATTGCACATGTATAACCTATTTCATATTGCTTACCGTCTCAGGGAAGGAGAGATGGAATTTGAAACCTAAAACTTTTTTAAAATGGAGGTTTAAAATATTTTACATGTAATTAGGGAAAATTTAAATATTATTTTTTAAATGTTAAATAAAAGGCACACAAAAAAGTATAAAACACTAACATGCACAAGATACAATTATTAGTGATATTTAATGAACATAGATTTAGTGCTAAAAGAGACCTTAGAAATCAATTAGTCCAAAACCCCCTCATTTCAAAAATGAGGAAAATGAGATACAAAGGGTTGAAGTCTATGGAAGTCTATGGGTTTAAAGTCATTTAGGTTTAAATGGCACTCATAGGGGCTGAACTCAATTTTGTCCTCTGCCTCCCAAGTCAGCACCTGCTCCATAGTACCATGCTGTCTCTGGTAGCTTAAGAGATCATTTTTAAATTTCAAATGTTTCCTTAACTTTGATCAAATTTGGCTTAGTCTGTATCTAGAACAGCTTTTGGCTTTGTCATAAATGGAAAAATCCCAGCTCACCGTCAGAAACAAATTCCTCCTTTTTTCCCCACTTTTTAAATTTTTTGGTTTTGTCCTAACTTTTCCAAAGCTTCTGCCTTCAAGCAGTATCTAAGTAATGACAACCACTTGTGTTGCTACTTTAAAAATGGAGGAACATCTCAAAATTAATGCATTTTATTGATAGTGCTGAAAGTATGGATGGAAAGGAGCCCAGGGTGTGACAACAAATAATTCAATAGTTTACAGTTATAAAGTATCTATCATGGCAAGACTCTGTGCTAGGCACTGGGAATTAAAACAAAAGCAGTCCCTGGCCTTAAGGAGTTTATATTCCTTCTACTAGGAAGATACCACAGACAGTCAAGTAAATATATGGAATCTGAGGAGGAAGAGGAAGCATTAACAATTTAGGAGATCCAGAAAGGCTTCCAAAATGAAACAGCATTACTAAATAACTCATTACGTTTTGTGTTCTCATCTAAAGTCCCTGTACAATCTCTGCCTTGTCTTCTGGGGCTCTCTTTTTGATAAAAATGCTTCCTGCTCCAGTTTTCATGACTGCCCTGAAGATGTATCCTTTCATTCAGCAGACAGAGAACATCATTATCAATAACCTCAGCAGGATCACCCACCTGCTTGTATTGTCCTCAATATCCATCCAAATTACCTGAGCAAGGTCAGCCAAAAATGTGCACAGCTTTTCTCCCTGCACACTCAGCAGCAGCACTTCATCCTAACCTTCTGTATATGGCTGTCATTTCTTAGCCTGACTTGATAGAGACCCTTATGTCCTTGTGTGTACTTTCCTACCTCAAAGACTGCTTCATTCCTGTTTTTATTTTACTGCAGCCTATGAGGGGAATAAATAGTCTCCCACATGCAAATGCAATTCCTAGCCCATAGCTGAGGCCAAAAAGTTTTGTCATCTGATCAAATAAATTCATCCTGATCCTTTACTCTGGATACACATGTACACAGCCTTAAATGAAAAGCCCAAAGTCATCTTTGTTTTAGTTAATAATTACCACCCTCCTTAAGACACTGACTTCCTTTTCTCTTGCTTACTCAGTATCAAGTTGGCAAGTCCTCTTCTTTCCATTTTCCTTAGACAGAAGTGCTGTCTTTGGTAGCTGTCCACCAGTTTCTCTCTCATTTTTCTCTATGAAAGAAGGCAGGCAGCTAGGATGAGTCCTGCTCATTGTCAAAAGAAAGCCTCTGCAGAACCCATAATCTCTTACAAGGATCAGAAATTTGAACAATCCATTAGGGAGATTTTAGCTTTGTTTTCCTGTTAACAATAACTACAGCACATTTATATTCTTCTACAAATATAGAGTTAATAAAATGAGTTCCCTTAGCCCAGGGGTGGAGAACCTGCAGCCTTGAGGTCACACATGATCTTCTAGGTTCCCAAGTGTGACCCTTTAACTGAGTCCAAATTTCACAGAACAAATCCTTTCATTAAGGGGCCACACTTGAGGACCTAGAGGACCATGTATAGCCTTGAGGCTGCAGGTTTCCCATTCCTGCCTTAACCCAATACCATTAAACCAGTGATAGCAACCTTCAGATGATATACCAGAAGCTACACACACACACACACACACACACACACACACACACACACACACACACACGCACATTTCCTCCTCAGTCATTATTTTTTCCAAGAACAGATTATGTTTTGAAGAACTACTTTTAAAGACCCCTTTTTTCAACTATTAAGTTTCTAGGGATATTGTAGTGTCATAGGAGCCATGGAATCAAGCCAGAATTAGCCACAAAAGATCTGATAATCATTATTGCTAAATGTGTGCTGGTTACTCTTTCAAGGGCAATAGAAAATGTGGTAGCAGTATATCTCTGTGGGAGCCCATAATCTATTAGGACCATGGACAGGGACAGAAGTCTAGTAACCCAAAACTTACTATTAACATCATCCTTTGGTCTTTCTTAGGAGTGTGCTCATTCAGTTAAGTGTTTGTGTAACCATCTAACTATGCACTCTCTTTATCTCTCCTCAGTGGTGTTATGTCAAACAAAAGCTCTGTATATGATCTTAACATTATAACGAGTTTAACTGGGTAAGGCAAAAGTCATTCAATAAGCATTAAGCATCTACACTGTGCCAGGCATTGGGCTAAATGCTGGGAGAAGGAAGGAAGGAAGGAAGGAAGGAAGGAAGGAAGGAAGGAAGGAAGGAAGGAAGGAAGGAAGGTAGGAAGGAAGGAAGGAAGGAAGGAAGGAAGGAAGGAAGGAAGGAAATCATTGCCCTGAAGGAACTTACAATCTAATAAGGGAAGAGTAGGATTTACTCTTAACCAGGCTGAAATATGGCCACTAGAATGACTTGCCTCTTCCATTAACTATTTAAGTTGCCAAAGTGATATTACTAAAGCATGGATCTGTCTGGGTCACTGTCAGGCTCAAGAACTCCACTGGCTCCCTTTTGGTTACATGATCAAATGTAAAATTCTCTAACTGGCATTTAAATGCCATTAATATTTGGCTCCTTGGGGTGGCTAAGCGGCACAGTGAATAGAACACCAGCCCCGGAGTCAGGAGGATCGAGTTCAAATATGGCTCAAACACTTAATACTTACTAGCCATGTGACCTTGGGCAAATCACTTAACCCCAATTGCCCTGCCTTCACCCCTGCCAAAAAAAAAAAAAAAAAGAAACTTTTGGCTCCAACATACTTTTCCAGACTTAACTATATATTACTCTCCTTTGTGTACTTTTAGACCCAATTTATCTATCCTACTTGCTAGCCTTCACATGCAACATTCAATCTTCATTTCCTATGCCTTTTCAGAGGTGATCCTTTGTGTCTGCAATGCATTCCCTTCTCATTGATAAAAAAGTTTTCATTACAGATTTTTATCCTTTTGGTATCCACAAAATGTATTGTGTTGGGTGGATGTGTTGGGTGGACTCCTTGGGGCAAACTCATGGGTGGACATGAATAAGAGCTTCACAGAATAAACAGGCATGGGTGGATTGTGGTCTAAATCATTGGTGGCAATATCCACATGTAAAAAAGCTACATTGGAGTATCTCTGACCAAATGACTGTCAAATAACTATAATCCATAGATTCATCAGAAATAACAGAGCCTCTCACACTAGTAGAGTTTTGTTTCTATATTCAGAGTAAGAAATCGAAATTTAAAAATGTAACATTCCCTCTGTATACTGAAATTTTTTGTGTCATCTACAAGCTTTGCCCAAAAGATTTCTCAAAAACTCACATATCTAGAGAATCCTCCCCTCTCTGAGCAACAGCAGAACAAAATATCCTGTTTTCTTATTCCGTGACAAAAAAACAGGCACCATTAGGAATCAAATCCAAGGTAAAAATCCACATAACTTTAAGAAGTCAACCTTGAAGAAGAAATTATAGAAATTTTATAATCTCTTTTTTTTTTTACAAAAACAATTTTTTTAAAGGAGTGGGAGGTAGGATCTGTGATTTAATAAGTGTAGGGAACTCCCAGTGTGGAAACTTCTCCTACTTATTTTTTTTTTATTTACTCATTTACTTTTAATTTACAAGATTCAGTTCCACAATCACTTGAGTTTCAGATTTTCTCCCCTCCCTTCCCCCCCCCCCATGGTGGCGTGCAATCATGTATAGGATCTGCATATACTTTCAC
>CM053589.1:81481846-81505371 GCA_028646515.1 Pseudochirops corinnae
CAAGCTGACTTTAGTGGGAAGTATCTTTGTGTGCGATTTGAAGTTCTAGGTTGGTCCAGAGTCCTATTCCATGGGTATTTTGGGGTGGCTATGTGAGAGCTGCGCTATATTGCTGCTGCTACGCCGCCATCTTGGCTCCGCCCCCGATACTTACTTTCTAATGGAAATTGATAGGTGGCTTCCCTCCACTCATTTCATGTGGATGAACAATAAAGGTGACACCATGAGATTGGTCTTGTTCATTTCATTACCTCCCCCTCTACCCACTCACCCATCTACTTCTGCCTCCACTTATTTAAGCCATTTTAACAATTAAATTGGTTTGGCAGATTAGGGATCTACTGAAGAAAATAGTTGATTTTTTTTAGACCTAACTTTAGTTTACTACTTCACAAACACTTAGGAATTCTTTCAAGTCTTTGGAAAGCCTTGATAAGGTCCCAGTTCCAAAATGGTGCAGTTTATTGGATCTAGGGTCACAGGATCTATCTTTTTACTCCCTCCTTGCTAATTCTAGATACTCCTGAACAGACCCCATACCTGAGGCAGCTAGGTGACAAAGTAGATAGAATGCCAGGCCTGAAGTTAGGAAGATTCATCTTTCTGAGTTCAAGTCTGGCCTCAGAAATTTACTAGCTGTGTGACCCTGAGTAAGTCACTTCACCCTGTTAGCCTCAGTTTTCTTCATCTGTAAAATGATCTGGAGAAGGAAACAGCAAACCACTCCAGCATCTTTGCCAAGAATATACTCCGAAGAGTTGGACATAATTGAAAGACAACTAACCAACAATAACAAAACACACCAGCATCTCCTCACCTTGCCATTTATAGTTTTCCTAATTTTTCCTAATAAAATGAGAGATTGATGACTGGTGGGAGCAGGCTGCAACAAATGACTAATGAGGAACTTATGAGAAGAGACAACAAGCATAAAGGATGCCACGAACCAAAAAGATGTACATGACAAGAGCAGGAGTTAGCATCTGGAAAATTTAAGTATTCCATCATTATCCTTGCAATGTCAGAGCAAATGAGGAAGGCTGGAACCATGTCAGATGGATCCCTGTGATGAAATTGTCAGAGTACGTGCTCAAAAGTCACAGAGGGTAAACAGGAACCAGTGGGCATCCATCAGTTTTGTTCCAGGTAACATCCAAATAGATGAGATGGAAGTTTCATTTGCATATGAAAGAAACTTCACTTAGGTCAATGTAACTGACCACTGTAATGGTTCCGCTTGTAATGTTAATGGAAATTTGAAGATCTTCCCTGCTTTGAAAATATACTCTGCCCCCTAATAGGCTGAATGAGGTCACATGGAGCCTGGGGTGGGAGGAGTTTGCTGAAGGGAAACAGAGCCCACAGGAAGCTAGGAGTCAGAGCAAGCTAGATGGTTGGTAGAAAAGGACACTTCCAAAGGAAACAGATAGGCTTGTGAGTAAATATTGGTCTTGTGTTGGTTTGTGGGAAGGCTAAAGGATGCTGTAGCTCTCTGTGTGTTGTGGCTTATTAACTTCTTTGCTATTATGATGGAATTGGCTTACTGGTTTGGGGATTCAGTTTTCTGGTGTCTGAATAAATTTTTTACCTCTATCTTCTATATGGAGAGTCTGTTATGTTTTGTGATCAAGCGCTATGCAGGTATATTTCTTGTGACTATTTGGGCTGTGAATATTGCATTGGCGCTACACCACCCTGCTTCTCCTCCACCATTCTACTACCATCACCTCCCAAAATGTCACCACTCATGTAAAATGTCATCTTTATGTAATGAGCTCCACATAAGCACCCAACTAAAGACAAAATTAATTCAGAATAAGGTTTGTCCACCTAATTAACAACAACAACAAAAACCACTAAGCCTTTCACAAACTTGTTTCATCTTTATTAAACATATGGTGTTTCTTTCACTTTAGTACCTTGTTCTTCTTGTCCAACATCATCAACTTAACTATCATTCTTCCTGCTCCCCAAGAGCATAAAAGATCACATAACAGCTGGCAGCTATGTCTCCTTTGGTTGAGGGCCTCCGAGGTACTCTAGACTTCAAAGTGGTTACTATGATAAACAACATGCCTTTCCTCAAACAGCAGAGAAAAAACAGACCTTAAAACACCCCCACTGGCTACAAAACCCACACTGGATCTGACTCAAACTCTCCAGAAAAATATTCTGACACTTTCTTCTAATCCTTAACTTCCAAATATGAGCCAGGATAATTCCATTAATTTTTTCTTCTTCATATACCATCTTTCCCCAAGTTTGCAAATTCCATTCAAATTCAAATCAAGCAGAAGAAAACAAGGAAGATCACTAATGGGCGCATCATATCTAAGACAAATAGAGAGATCCCAGAACTCCTTCAAAGACTTGAAGAAACTTCATACTCAAACAAGGAAAGACCTCTAACTCAGTGGTGTCAAACTTGAAAGAAATAGGGACCAATAAAGCATACATGAGGATCCCAGGAGCCACATACTGACTTTAAAATCAAATGTTATTTTTTTTTGTTACTATGTCAACACACTCAAATCAGACAGGAATTACATTTTAATCTGGTGCAAGACCACTCAGGTGTGGTGTTTGACACCTCTGCTCTAAACTTCTTAAAACAGCTCTGTCTCACTTGTCAATAATTTAATTTGTCCAAATTCCCAACCCATCATTTCTACTTTCTCAAAGGGATTTGTGATCCCATCTATTTGATTGTCCTCTCCAACAATTTAGAGCAAACATGCCTGCCCATCCTGGGCAACTATTGCTCATGTCCCTCAACCAGGTCATCACAAGGGATCCATCTAATCTATGGAGTCCTCTAACATGGGTTCTTATGTTCTCATCTTACAGTTATTTTTTGATAGTAAAGATGTAGTTTACCGTGAAATAGTAGTTTGGTTTTTTTTAAGGAGGCAGACTTTATTCAATATCTCTGAGATTAGTTATTTGGTATTTTTATGCTCATAGCCTTTTCTGGCACATAAGAAGTAACATGGATGTACCAAGATATAGTATTCAGTGGCAGGTCTCAAAGATGAGCAAAGTCAATCTAGTTACTCTTTTGGTTTTCGTATTTATTGAACCCTACTAAAATAGCTAAGACACAACGGGTACTTGTAGTACATTATTAAAGATCACATCATTACAAAAGCCTGCATTTTCAGCAATACACAACCACAACAATTCACAAATGCCACTACTGCCAAATACCATTTCTTGCTCTATTTACAGGCAGCTGGCATAACCCTAACAAAAAGAGGAGAATTGCACGATAAAAGGAATCTAATGGGAACGAGAAGGAGGGACAAAGGAACTGTGAAAAGGCAGAGGAGGAAACTAAATGCACGCATTGATATTTATCAGTCAGAAGCTAAACAGTTCAGAACAAGACCTGCACTGTCAAAAGAAGAGCTAAAAAGACTGTTATATTTTTTAAAAATTAAGGTGAAAACCCACTTGTTCTCCACTCTGATTGCCAATGCCTTTAATGCATTTGTAGATTATTTTCGTATAACTTTTATGTTGAAGGCCAAGTGGGCATAATAAAGGTTAGTAGCAGTTGATATTTTAACATCTTTTTCCAGTACTAAGGAAGTCTGGTGTTATTTTCCCCACATGTTTTGTACTTTGCCATCCTTCAGATATCTTGTGCATAGATCCTGCAGCAGTTCTCAACCTGTGGGTCGCGATCCTTGGGAGTCAAACAACCCTTTCACGGGGTCACAGGGATCACCTAAGACCATCGGAAAACACATATTTCTGATGGTCTTAGGAGCCAAGACACCACTCCCCTATTCATCGCCAGGTGGGTCCGCCCACATACACCCACATATGAGTATTGAAAGGTCCTGGCATTAGGAAGGTTGAGAACCACTGCTTCAATGCATTCACAATTGGAGTGCTGCCCAAATCAATCTCTTCTATGTATATGGCTCTAACACAGCTGCTCATTCTCTTTGGCAACATTTCTGCCCATTTATAAAACATCTAGGGCTGTGATGTTACACTCTCCCTGTAGTGGCTCCACTGTCCTCAACAGTGAAAAACTTAGTCATTGCAACTCCTGTTCCATTTCCTCATTGGTGAATGCACTACCCTGGGTGAAGGGTGAGTAAAGCTGGAGAGTGTAGGAGAACTCCAGCATGCTTCAAGAGGAATAGTGGAAGAAACCAATCCCACTTCATGTCACTGAAGGAAAAGACTCTGGGAAGAGATGGATGGAGCTGGCAGCCTCCATCACATCCCTATGTCTAGTATTCTATTCTAGAGGGCTTCAGGAAAATTCCCCTTAGGCAAGATCTCTCTCCCTCTCCCTCAGGGGAGATCTTCTTCACTCTATTGTCTGGTATATATTCAAATACCTTCTTATCTGTTTTGCTACAATTTTGGATAAATGTGTTTCTTTGCTATTGCTATGTGGATTCATTGTGGAACTTGTATTTGGTAGGAAAGCAGTTAAGCTTTACATATAGAGAACAGGGGATTCCTTCTCTCCGTGCCCCTCTCCCCCAATAATGAGAAATAGCCGTTGAGTTATATTAAACCTGATCATATACCTTAGACTAACACTATTTGAGAAAGCAAATAGAAATAATCCTAGCCTGATATCCCCTCTCTCTGAAGAGAGCAGAGTGACCTTTACCTCCTACTTCCCCTTCTAGCAGGAATGAATATCTCCCTAGGAGAACAGTGGAGAGACTAGAGGTTAAAGATGTCTATTCTGCCTCCCTTCAGATCACAAGACACCCCCAGGCTATAGACAGACATCTCTCTACATTATAAAAACCTTTGCGTATCTTTTCCCTTTTTTTCCAGTTGTTCTCCTTCCATTTTCAACCTTAAATAACCTCAGGATGACTTTGCTTAGTGGGATCTCTTGCTGAGTTTTCTTTAAAATGATTATATCCTATATGCTTCTCTCAATTTTAAGGGCAATATTGTTCTTAATCTTCCTTAAACCAATTTTAAACGACTTGCTCTTCTAAACCAGTACTGCTTTTGGCTGCCACATCTCTCCACTTGAGAAGTTAAATATTTGCTGACTAAGGTGCTTTTAAAAATAAAAATCTTCTGGTATCCTGTTATGGCAATTTACATCAATTAAACTTGTATATTAAATAATTACAGTCTGTGTCTATAACCTTTCCTCTGTCTATTTCCCATTTTTCGTTATCAGTAACATATAAATAGGTCCTAAATTCTTTCAATTAGTGTGTATATCTGATTCTTCCCTTCATCTTTTTGTCTAACTTTGTGCCAATATGAATTTTTTGCTCTAACAAGTTTGTGGTATTGATGGGGTGCTTGGGTGCCTGTGCTTGAACCACAGTTTGTAAAATCACATTTCTCCCTAGCCTCAAGTCTCCCTAGCCCCCAAACATTGTCTCAGGCAGTTTCTCCCTAGCTCAATGGCAGCATGCCCTAACAAAATACTTATCTCTCTTCCTGTCACAGTGGTCAGCTGCATCTATAGAATTTAGTAGTTTGACCCAACTGTGTACTGGCTGAAGCACCTGTGTATGGGTATCTATCTATCACATATAACGTAGACTCAGTCATGTGTATACTCCTTAGTTCATTATACACATCCTGGATCCCTTGTTAGCTTGGGGCATATATGTATTTGCAACATCCATCTTGTCAAACAGGACATTGACAGGTAACAGACTGGGCACTTCTCAGTCAGCCCTGACTGCTAGTGTACTTAGTGACTCAAGCCTAAAAACACACCTCCATATAGATCCCCCTTGGGCTATTTCCCAGTGAATTATGGGCAATATGCCAGCCCAGGAGATGTTAAAAATGCATGTCCCTTTAAGCACTGACCACTCCTTAACTCCTCCCTAATCCCACCCTTACTCACCTAGTTAGCATAATTGGCACAGGTTATACTATGGATTATTCTATAAAAATATACCTATGACTCCTTTAAGGTTGCAGGTTCCCTAAGACCTGTAACAATAAATTTTTGTGTAACAATAAATTTTTGCCAACTTGATTCAGAATGCTTGAGCCTGAGAATTCATTCCAGACTGCCCACCCAGGGACTCTGGTCATTGGGGTCTCTGAAACACCTATCATTACTCAGCAGTATAATTGTACGTGTTAACTTAAAAATAACTCCCACACCAATACTGAGCTATTTCCTGTCTATAAACCCAGTTAATTTCATTTTTGTGATGTTAATCAGGGTCATATCCACTTTTTACTAGTGCTTTTCTCAAAATAATTATGAAAAATAAGCATGAGCCTTCTACGAAGTTGATTTTCTCTGAAGTAACTTAGGACTCAAGTATATGTTGATTTAATTTGTAGACTCTTGTAAAGTTCTTCATGGGATTTCTCTCCCTCTTCATTCTTTCCAGGAGATGATGGTGCACAAGTTGCAATTATTTTCATGGTTGTCCTTTTATAAGCACATTGAAGGACAAGGTCAAACTTCCTAGGAGACAATATGTCTTTATTGTCTTGGAGGACAATCAACTGCAAGCAGTTTTTCACCTGCCACTCAAGGAAGAGAAGGAGGAAAAAGAGCATCTGTGAATGGCATAGGAGAGCTTGTGAAGAGAAAAATCATACGAAATGCAAGGATTCTGGAATATTAAGATACAGGATCACACCTCCAGGGGTTGGTTTGTTTTTTTGGTTTTTTTTTATGTTCACAGTAATGACTGCTCTGGGGGCTTGCAGATAGAGAAAGAAGCTAAAATCTGTTTCTCTAAATAACCCAAACTCTCATTATTATAGAATAAGAAAGAAATTTACAGGATCTAAGGTTTTTTTGTTGGAAAAGAAATTAGAGATCTAATCCAGTTCTTTTATTTTACAGACTAACAAACTGAAACTCAACAGTTAAGTGATTTACCCAAGGTCATACAATTAGTAAGCAAGAGAGCTGAGATTTGAACCCAAGTCCTCTGACTTTAAATCACTGGGGGCAAGATCTATGTATGAAAACAAAATGAAGGTTTTACCAAGGCAAGGGAATATCCATGACAATGGTCTTGCATGACTAAAAGCAACAAGAGTAAAAACTATCAGCACCCAGGGCTAGGTTTTAAATAGCCGGATCAGCCTTGGTCCAACATCTGAGGCAGTGTACTCTGAATTTTGAAGTCAAAGAACTTAGGTTTAAATCGTGGGTCTATTACATGTTCCATGTATGACCTCAGTCAAAGTTCCTTCTCCTCTCTGGACTTCAGTTTCCTCATTTGTAAAATGAGAAAATTGGACTACATATCCTCTGAGGTCACTTCTTGTTAGAAATATCTGATCTTATGAATTTGCCTATGAAATTGTATATATTTCACCTTGACTTAGCACTTCCTCAAGAGTCAAGTAATCTCTTAATTAGAACCCAATGTTCTAATTAAAATCCATAAGGACTAAGAAGTTCTCTGTAGTGATTGATCAGGCTGTAGGATTTCTACTCAAAGCTCTAAACAGCATGAACCAATTCAAAATCACTAATCCAAAGCTACTTACCATGAAGAGAATTTAAGTGGTTTTATAGACAATTTAGTCCTGAAAATATTTTTTATCAATATCTCTTTGCCCATCTGTGTTTATATATAAAGGAGTTTCTAATGTTGAAATCCTGCCCGTCTTCATTGGCTCCATTATAATTATGCCAAACTAAGTGTTTTTGTTATGTTTGATCCCAGTTCAATTTAAATACTGATTAAATAGGATATAAATTAATATAATGTTAAGTTGGGGGTGGCAAAATCTTACAATTGAACTTTCGCTGAAACAAACAACCCACTAATGAGTTAATAGTAGTTTTATTTGAAACAGAGTATTTGATATAATCAAGAGGAGTGAACATTTATGTATCCCAATAAATAAATGGGCTCATTAGAAGAACTGTAGCAAATGGGACTAATTTCTTAAAGACTTTCCATGCTGGGATAAGCAGATTATAATTAGAAAAATAATATGATTCTGGTAAGTAACACAAAGATCTGAAAGAGTTCTGGCACATCACTCTTCCCTTAATTTATCACCTAGGCATCATACGGTTATAACCCTCTTAAACCAGAGAGACCATGACTATCAATTTCCAAACCCATGATAGACACTCATTTAAAGCAACAAAAAATAATGACTTGACAATCTATATCATACATGCCCTCATAAATCAGCAAACAAGAAATCCAAAAGTACTTGAGGAATCATAGAACTGAGAAGAAACCTTTAAAAATCAGCTTCAATCCCCTTTACAAATGAAGAAATTGAGGCTTGGAGAAGTCCAAAGTCATATAATGTCTCTCCTGAGAGGTCTAATCTAATTAGATCTGAATGTAATGCAGTGTTTTGGGAGGTGATTTCCCCCCCTGCACCATATACTTTCCATCATCCAAGTTAATTTCTGTCCCCTATAGTTTGGATTTGTAAACTATTTCCAGGTATTCCCTGATTTATCTTCACTCTTCGGTCAAAGAAACGGTAACAAAATCGCCTAGGGCTCAACTGGCCATCACCCCCAGCATGAATTCCATCTGGCATCATCAGACAACACTGGTTGAGCCATTGCTGGCTGCAGTGTCCCATGGCCACGGTCTTGATCTTTATTACCTGGTCACGTGCTAATTTAATGGGATGTATCAACCCAGAGGGTCACCGAACAAAGCCCGTCAGGTTATGGGTTAAACCACAGTAAAAAAAAAATTCAAGTAACCTCAACTATTTTTATTTTCTTTTTGTTGTAAACTTGTCAAAACTCAAATATTTCAATACAAACAACAGGAAAGCAAATTATGTAAGAAACTATGTCTGCTATCTGCCACTCTTTAAAACAGATCCACATGTTAAGCTTAACAGGGAGGTAACAAAATTGCTCTATTTATTCACCCTAGCCCATTTTTCTTCATTCTTTGCATTTTAAAAGGTGTTTATTGCTTTTTCCTTTCCCCCATGTCTATCACTATCCAATAACTCACCTTTTCCCCAACACCACTAAGGAAAAACCCTCTCTTATAACAAATATATATAAGCCAAGCAAAACAAATCGACATATTGATCACGTCTGAGAATGCATGCCTAATTTTATACCTCCAGTTTATCATCTCTTGATCAAAAATAGATTTTTTTTATCAGTATTTTGAAGTCATTCAAAATGGGTGCCACTTTGGTTAGAGTTCTTAGGGCTTTCAAAGCTGGTCACTACATAAGATGTTGTTCTGGGTTGGGTGGTTCAGTCCTCTGGTAGTTTAGATTAGATACTGGAATAAAATGAGACTCTGGTAGGTCATACAAATGTTGACAAAAGGAGATTTACTTAACCTTAAGAGAAGAGTATTCAACAAGAATAGACATTGAGAAGCCTTGAGTGGATTCAGCTGAGCAAACCTTCCATCTCGTCCATCAGCCAAGCATCTGAGAACCTCTCTAGGTCTTTGAGGCCGCTTTGTACTCAGTGGATAAGGAAATAGTCCCCTGAGCCAACCAACTGTAAAGGAACATCTCAATACATTTTAAGGAAAAACTATAACCTGTATAGGGTGGGGGCAAGGTTAGAATAGTTCTTCTATGAGACAGACTCTTGTGAGTCTTTCTACATTTTTTAAAATCTATAATAATCTTCTAGTACCAAATAATTCCATTGCAGTCATGCCACAATTTTTTTTAGAATACTTGTTTTTCCCCCCAATTCTTTGGTATATCAAAAAATGTCAATATACACATATAAGCATGTACATGCTCATATAGTCTTATAAACTCATAAAAATTAAGAGTAGTTTTTATAGATGTATATAAAGATTTTTTATAGAGGGCTAGTAATCTGACCAAGTATGCATCACCTTAAACTTGTGGAATAAAAAGCTTTCAAAACCTAGAGACCTAAAAGAAGGAATAAATGATTTTTTTTTAAATCACTTATTAAGCAATTACTACATGCAAAGCCCTGTGTAATCACTGAGGATACAAATATAAACAAGCATGACAGTCTGACCTCAAGGAGCTTACATTCTAATAAAGAGAAACAGCACATTTAAGGGAACTAGAGATGGGGAGAGGCAGAGTTGAGAGCAAGTAAAATCAAAACCAGGTAGGAAGAGGATGAGGTACACATAATCCCATCATCCTAATTGCTACTAGAGTTGTCTTGAAAATGCTTTCAAGGAGCCTACACGTGAGCTTGCTTTCCAATACTTACTATTCAATGACACAAGTCATTTTGTTCACCCGTGCAATATTTCAGAAAATGTAAAATATTTAAAAATATGACAGTGACTTGTACCTAGATCATTTCTAACTAAACAAATTGCATTTAAAAACGATGATAATGAACTCTGTTCTTTTAAAGCCCTTTGCAAAGGATTTCACAGTTAGAGGGTCCTCATGACAACTGATTGTAAGGGTTCAGCAACTTTTCTGAGACAGACATACCCAAGAATATACAGAAGGACTCAGAAGGTTATTGGCAAAGATACAGCTACCAATGAAGTTGTGACAGCATCATCCCTGCCCAGATGTAGTCTATGCCTAAAACAGCCAGCACCTCAAAGTAAAATCCAACGTATGAGATTTTTCCCAGGGCAATGCACAACTCAGGGGAAGACAAACACAAAAAACGCGTGAGAAACTACTCAGGCATTCAACCCCAGAACCACACTGTAATATCACAATGTAGTCTCACCTGACTCTTATTCTTTCTCCATCCAAAATCCACAGTGCCACAGTTATGAGATAAGGACTAGTCTGACACCAACCTAGAGGCTCAGGGTCTCCCTGGTTTTATTTGATGCCTACAGGCAGCCTCGGAGTGGGAAAGAAGCTGTTCCTCTCCAGAGGTATTGACAACAGCTGCTGCCTTCCTGACCCACAATTCATCTACCCTGCCTTCCTGATGAAAGTTAAAAACAACTAGAGAAACAACTTCATGAAGCAAGTAATCTGAATATTATTGTGCATCATCTACATCTTACAAAGGAAAAAAACTGAA
The DNA here is from genome assembly GCA_028646515.1 of Pseudochirops corinnae. NCBI lineage: Eukaryota > Metazoa > Chordata > Mammalia > Diprotodontia > Pseudocheiridae > Pseudochirops > Pseudochirops corinnae. The sequence goes on from CM053589.1 coordinate 81,492,792, forward strand.
GCTCAAAAAGACTAGGAATTCACCAATAATCACACAGCATATAGGCAACAGAGCTTGCAATCAATCTGGCTTGTCTCACAGCGCAGAGTTCTTTCTATTAGCATCCCCAGAAGTGTTGGTTTGCTAGATTAACACAGACTTTGAAAACAAATATTCCCATTCTAAAAACATTCCAAAGGGATGCACACGAAAAGGGGGGTCCTCTAAGGAATCACCAGAGCACAACTTTTGAGTTGCAAGACATTATATAGCACTTGAAATCCAGTTCCCTCATTTTATGGATAAGGAAACTGAGATCTAGAGAGGTTAACTGACTTCCCCAAGATCACATAGTAGAGCTGTGATTTGAACCCAGGTCTGCAAATTTTAAATCCAACATTCTTTCCGCTGCCAAAATCTGACACCATTTTCTCACAGAGGCCAGAATTCTGATGAATGTTGGTGGTTGGCACACTGATCAGGTCCCAGAAAGTGTTAAAACAACTTCATACATTTTTCAGGTTTTGATGAACTTATGTAACAGTCTGCTTTTACCCAGCAAGAAGACATTTGGAACTAATCCAGGAGTTACATGTGTACCATTAATGTACTATGAATCCTGAGTCAAGAAGAAATGAGGATGAGTAATGCAGGATTTGGATGTAAAACTCAAGAGTCTGATGGAGGCTTCAGTAAATACACACTTTGGAAAAATTACCTGGAAGCTCGAAATGAAGTAGACCTGTAGAGTTTAAATTGCCAACTTTGTCTCAGCCACCTGCTCTGAACAGCTGTATGTGTTAAGAAGTGGTTTCTATGTGTGTTTTTTGAAGCTCTATTTGTTTCTTTCCCCTGCCCCCAAGTGTCTCTCTCTCCCCCCTCCCCTCTCTTCCCCCGCCTCCCCCCTTCTATCTCTCTCTCTGTCTCTCTCTCTCTGCGTCTCTCTGTCTGTCACTGTCTCTCTCTGTCTCTCACTGTCTCTCTCTCTCTCTCTCTCTCTCACTGTCTCTCTGTCTCTCTCTGTCTGTCTCTCTCTCTCTCTCTCTCTCTCTCTCTCTCTCTCTGATAGCTGTAATCAACAGAAGAACCATCAGATTTTTAAAATCCAGGCCATGAACACACCCAACTTTTAGATATAAAACTGTGGTGGAGAGGCTAGGGGCAAAGGGTACAAATTACTCACAGATCCCAGTTCAGATGCTATGCACCTACTGTTCTCATCTGCTTCCATGCTTCTACTGTAACTTCCATGCAGGAAAGAAAAGTGAAAGAAAGGGCATAAATCAGAGGCTGAGGGATATTGGATACTGTTTTCCATAGATATTTGCATATGCCGAAATCTATATCCAAGGAGGTGACTAAGTGATCAATCTGCTATTATTGTGTCTTTGCCTATGGCATATAAGGATAATAGTTAGCATTTCTGTAGCACTTTGAGTTTTGCAAAGTCCTTTACATAAGCTATGTCATTTTACAGGGAAAAAATCTGAGGCTGAGAAGTGATTTGCCCAGGGTCACACAGAAAATATCTGAGGAACTCAGGTCTTTCTGACTCAAAATCCAGAGCCATATCCATTCACCACCTAGCTCCCTGCAGATGTATCCAATTCCAGTGGTTCTCAACCTGCGGGTCACGACTCCTTTGGGGTCGAACGACTCTTTCACAGGGGTCACAGGAGTCTCCTAAGACCATCAGAAAACACATATTTCCGATGGTCTTAGGAACCTCCTCTATCCATCTCCAGACAGGTCTGCCCACATGCAGATACGTCCACATACGACTATTAAAGGGTGACGGCATTAGCGAGGTTGAGAACCACTGGATTAGGCGACATTGTGCCCTAACATTGGAGAAAAGCATGAATCTGATTTTTTTTAACATTAATAAAATTTTTAATTGATATTATGTATTTCTGCTATCGTTTCCTGCAAATGAGGCATCATTCCTTTGTTTTTAATGTCCTCTCCAAGATTCTTCAGAGATTTATTTTTTGTAATAGGTTACATAGCCTGAGACAGATATATTTGAAGAAAACAAAATTTGATCATTTTTTTGTCATTCAGGAGTCAAGCGTAAGTTCTAGACCTAACGTACTTATAAATGAGAAAAAATATGTACATGGTAATTCTCCGCAGCCACACACCATCCTGGTTTTTGCATTGATGATTTTTCCTTACCTAGGTATAAAATCCTTCTCTGCCACTGCTGAGACAGAGAGAGAGAGAGAGAGAGAGAGAGAGAGAGAGAGAGAGAGAGAGAGAGAAAGAGAGAGAGAGAGAAAGCACTAGCTCATGAGGACTTTGTGTCCTTGATAATGTGTGAATCCCTTGCCTTGTCCTAGTTTGCCCCATGGACATCACCTTGAAGATTATTGATTGATTCACAGTTAATCACCTGCCCATATTCTTGGACTTGGCCTCTAAAAGAGAGAGAAGAGTCACAGAGAATGGAAAAAGGAAAAAGAACTGGAAAGTCAAACAGTAATAACATTTGGGCAAACATAGATTAAATTCTCTGAAAAGGAGCCCCTGTGGTCCCTTCATTTAAAAAAAAAAAAGCGTGTTCCAGGGAACTATTCATATTCTTGAACCAACACAGGAATAAAATACCTGAATCAAGTGGGACCTAGGGGTAAGGAGTCACAAAGTACAGAACCATGATGTGGGAACAAGTCCAGACTTTGCCCTTCATCCTTCCAGAGGGGCTCCTTGAGTTACAACACCACCAGGCTCTATTTAGGCTTGCCTTCAGACTGGGTTTCCTGTGGTCCCCAAGACACACCAACACCTCACAGTCAAGCTTCCTCCTGCCAGGATTCAAGGTGTCCCCCAGGACATGACAATAATGATAGCCCCAAGGGAGGCAATTGAGGGCTGTGCTGAAGCCTCCAAGTCTAAGGCCAAGACCTTGAAGTGTCTAATCATCTGCCTTCATCATAAGAACTCCGCCCAACCATTGATATTTTATCTTTAATCATTTCCCTAATAGTATGCTCTTGCTCTCCTTAGCCCAGTGAACCTAGTACAACAAAAAACAAACTCCTTTCCAACCCCAGCTCTCTTCTCCCTCATTCTCATACACTTCAAACCTACCCTAACAATGTACTGCTCCAGATCTGTCTACTCCTTCTACTGTGCCCTCTGGGAGTCCCTTTCTATAATTAATAAACTTCCTTTCATTTTAAACCTTTTTCTCACTTTGTTGTTGTTTTTCTGTTTAATGGTATGCATTGAGACCTGGCTTCCCCAGATGACACTGAATCCCTGGCCATCCTTTCCAGTACTTGTTGTACATTTTCTCATACCCCCTGACTCATTGGTAGCAAAAAGAGAGGTGGAATACTCCTTACTTTCCATTATCACTTCTGGATTCTCCGTCTGCCATCATTCAGCAACCTCTTCTTTGAGGTCCACTCTATCCAAATGTTATGTCCAATCCATATCCTGGGGGCTGCTATCTCTTTTCTTTCACTTTTCTTTTTTTTTTATTCTTTTCTTTAACTTTTTAATTTATCCAGTCCCAAAAAAGGATTTCCACATAGAAAAGAGAACAAGAAAATAGAATCAAATGTGGTCATGAATCTGCATCATGAACAACTTGCTTTTATTTTTAAGTGTAGGTACCACACTAGATAGAGTACTAAGCCTAGAAGTCAAGAATATTTGAGTTCAAAGACAGCCTAATTAACTCATGATCCTTAGCAAGTTCTGTCTGCCTCAGTTTCCTCAATTATAAAATGAGCATCTACCTCCCAGGGTTGTCATGAGGATAAAATGAGATATTTTTAAAACATTTAGCACAGTGCTTGCTACATAGTAGGCACTTGGTAAAGCTAGCTGTAATTAACTTTATTATAATTGTAATTAAGTTTATCATAAACTCAACATGTTATTTTCAAAGCTATCCTGCTTGTCTGAGTTTCCTACTGACCTGTGTTCTACTCTCATCTATGCATTTTTAAATGCATCAATGACTCTTTTTTTCTTCTTTTTCTTTCTTTTTTTTATTTTGGTAACCTCATTCCTAACCCCCTCTTCCATTTCCAATTGTCCCCCAAAAGTGAAAGAAAAATAAAATCTCTGTATTAGAAGTGCATAGTCAAGTTAAACAAATGCCCACATTGGCTTTGCCTGAAAATGTAAGTCTAACTCTATGCTTTGAGTTCATCATTTCACTGTTAGAAAGTGGTTATCATGTTTTATCACCTGTCATTTGAAATTATTTTTGATCATTACAGAGATCAGAGTTCTTAAGTCTTTCAGAGGTGTTTTTCTTTACAATGTTGTTGTTCTGGTATAAATTATTCTCCTGGTTGTTCTCATTTTCATGCCTCATCAGTTCATACAAATCTTCCCAGGCTTGCCTGAATCTGGCCCTTTCATCATTGCTTACAGAAGGCATATTCCATTGAAGGCTTTGTGTAGGAGTTAATCTATGAAGTAAACCCTGAAGGAAGCTAGGGATTTTAAGAGGCAGAATTGGAGAGGAAGTACATTCCAGGCAGAAGAGCAGAGGCAAGAAATGCAATGTCATGTTAACTTATGTGTAATGTGAAATCAGTCTGGAAGAAAAAGTTAAAGTCACATTGCAAAAGGCTTTAAATGCCAAACAGAGGAGTTTGCATTTTATTCTGGAGTAATGGGGTCACTGAAGCCTTTTGAGCAAGAGAAAGAGGATACATTGGAGAGAGGAAAGGCAGACTAATTAAGAGTTTATTCCAATAGTCCAGGTAAGCCATGATGAGGGCCAAGCTAGGCTAATATCCATTTTGGGGAAAGAAAGGGATGGATGTAAGAGAATCATGAAGGTAGAATAGGTAAGCTTGGTAGATGATTAGAAAATCTAACTACACTACTAGTGAGAAGGGTGCAACAATATAGTTCAATTCAGAATCCCTATGATTGGCTCTCACTCTCCATTCTCCCATCCCCATCCATGTTAGCTCTATCTCTCCAGTGTCCCTATTACACTTTGCCTTTCCCTTCCATCATGTCCTATGGAACTCTTTTTTTGTTTTTTGTTTTTTGCAAAGGGGAAGGCAGGGCTATTGGGGTTAAGTGACTTGCCCAAGGTCACAGGGCTAATAAGTGTTACGTGTCTGAGGCTGGATTCGAACTCAGGTCCTCCTGACTCCAAGGCTGGTGCTCTATTCACTGCGCCACCTAGCCGCCCCTAGAAGTCCTCTTCTAATGTTAGCAAGCAGCCCTCCTATTAGACCTCTCCCTCTCATGTACCTTCCATCTTCTTGAAGTCATAAATATATGACTACCTAGAAGATATGCATCTTTGTCCATCCCCTCTAGTACTGGAAATAGCTTCACTCATTTCCCTAAGATACTAAGCAAGGAAGATGATTGGATGGATGGATAAACAAATGAATTTAAAAAGCATTCATTAAACACTTACAATATACAAAAGAATTGTGCTAAGCATTGAATATAAAAACACAAAGCTAAGACCATCAATGCCCATAAAAAACTCAAGGTCAAATGGGGAGACAACACATATAAGGATGGTGGTGATAGGAAGAGGTGGCTTAGGAAGTCACTGCAGAATTAAACATGCAGGTCAAACAGTAAGAAAATGGCTGAGGTGGAATGAGAGGCATAGCAGCAGGCGACTAGGTAGAGTGGACCATAGGAAGCATCCATCAATCAGAACATCAAGGACTCTAGGACAGTGGCCCAGGAGAATATAGAAGAGAAGTAGGAGATATGCTTCTTGCTCCTCACTGCCACTTCCAAATTCTCCCTCTATCACCATCACTCAGAAGTCTCTTATTCTTTAAGGCTGAACATCCAGATCTGTCACCCAATCCAGAGCACCCGGTTCTTTCCCCTTTTCCAGACCATCATCCCTGCTCTGGTCTCACTTTCATCCTTCAGAATTCTGGCCTTATAGTTAACCAACTCAATGATGTAATGCTTTGTATCACTGAGTCCCTTACACTCCCATCCTACCATTCAAGGATGAAAGCACAGGTCATGTAGACCAAGGATTGCAAGTTCAAATCTCACTTGGTATGTTTTTAAAACACATCATAACATAGTAAATATAGTGCTAGATTTGGAGGCAGGAAGACCTGCATTCAAATCTTACCTCAGCTATTTACCAGCTGGATCGTGTGATTCCAGGAAAATCATTTAACTTCACTGTAAAATAAGGAGATGGAACTACAGGGCCTCTGGTGTCCAGTTCTAAATCTATTAACCTATGATTCCTCTCCAAATTCTAACTCCATATTAGTAATACCATCCATCTTCATTTTCACTTACCTTTCCAAGTCCTCCTTCTTCTTGGTGCCTTCCCTCTGACATTACTCCCTCCACCCTAATTTATCTTGTCTCTATCTTGTTTGTTCTTAGTTCTTTACATGCTGGACCTCCCCCTCCCCCCAAATAGACAGACCTCTTTGAGAGCAGGAAGTGTTTTGTTTTTGGTTAGGGTTTTTTTTTTTTTTGCTTTTTGAAGAGGAGAAGGCAGGGCAATTGGGGTTAAGTGACTTGCCCAAGGTCACATGACTAGTAAGTGTTGTATCTGAGGCTGGATTTGAACTCAGGTCCTCCTGACTCCAGGGTTGGTGCTCTATTTACTGTGCCACCTAGCCACCCCAGGAAGTATTTTTTGCCTTTCTTTGTATTTCCACCTCTTAGACAAAAGTCTGGCATATAACAGGTGCTAGGTGACTGACCACTAAATGCCAATAGAGGAAGTCACACAAACACGTTAAATGGCTCCAATGTAAATTTATGTTTTGTATGATTAGCTAGGCCCTTACTACTGCATACCAATCCATGATTAACTCTATCATATTTGTCACATTAGTAAGTATTGAAGTATATGCCTATTTAAAGAGTCCTCTCAAGTTCTTCATAGAATTTCCCTTCTCTTAAAACCTCTGCTTTAGATGTTAAAGTCACAATTGCTTTCACGGAAATATTTTTACAGATACTTATCATAAGCACTTCAACACAAAATGACAAAACATCTCATGAAATTATGTTCCTTACTACCTTTAAGATGCATGATACCAACCATCTACCTTATTTGCCCCTCAAATATGGACCTACAAGCCATCCTTCCATTTTAGCTACAATTTTGTGGTTTCACTTAGAGAAAGAATATTGATTGATATGATTCATTTTCTTCAGGCCACTTGCTGGTTATTGAACAATTTATGTTTATAATATCAAGAATTTATTTTTATAATATCAAGAATTAAAGTCTATAGATGGTAAAAGATGGTACAAGAATGATGTGATCCTTAGCACTGTCGATCTACTTCCTTCCCCTACAACTTTCAGTCAACCTCTCCTAGGTAGCTCTAGAATTATTTTCATGTGACTTTTGAGAGGATCAAATTAGATAATTTACATAAAACTTAGATGCAAACATATCGTTAACTTACTTCATTGTCAGAAATTTCATTATGAAAGGTAAATACATTTTTTTTATTCTAAAGATACACCCTCGGAAGTCAGAAAAGAAAGATTAGGGTACATATATAACTGAACACTAACTACAATAAGTCCAATATGAGATAAAATATTGATTAAAGTTCATTAACATTAAAGTGTAATTAATCAAAAATCTCCAAAAATAAATGATTAATATTGGATAACTTTCCATCTTGAGAGTGAAGAGGGTAGAGATTATACCATGAGCTCCTGACATACAGAGAGATAAAGGAAAAACAAAAGGGAATTTGGAAATGCCAGAGCCAAGTGTAAGTGACTGGTATCAGATCCTAGTGGGCTATAAAGCCAGGAGAATGAATGCTACCAGAGAGAAAATGTGTGCAAAACAGACACTGAAGGCAGCCTTTACTGACTTCACAATTCTGGTAAGGGATTGTCCCTTTTGCCCCCATGTTCAGAGTTTGCCTAGGGAGGTATTTATGTCATATGGACCAAAGCACAGTTTAGTGAAAACTTTAATGTTTCACATGAGGTATAAAGTTTTGCTTTTTAATATGGCTGAATTCTTTATAAAGAAGCTTTGCTCCCAGAGGATTTGTTCATTTTGTTCATTTGTTCATTGAGGCATCATTATATTATTAACCAAGGCCATCATTAAAGATGGAATGCTAACCATGTGCTGAGACTTTCACACAAAAAAACCTACTCTGCCCGGGGCTAAATCTTCAGATCCATAGAGGACAAGGTTAAATGAAATTTAAATAATGACTTAACTTATGCTATGCAGTACCTTTAAAAAAAGCCAAGATTCAAGAGGCAACTAATATATCTATTATGTACTTCATGCTTATAAGCCTTGGATACCATTTTGTGGTCTATCCCAGAAGCTTAACTCATGGGAACATAGATTTGGAGATGGGAAAGGATCTTATAGGCCATCAAGTCCAACCTTCTACAAGAAGCTTTTCCTGAATCCTCTTAATGCTAGTCCCTTCTCTCCATTGATTATCTCCAAATTATCCTGAAAAGATCTTAGTTGTACATAATTGTTTTCATATTGTCTCACCCACTAGACTGTAATGTCTTTGAGAGCAAGGACTATCTTCTGCCATTTTTGTGTCTACAGTGCTTACTTAGCACAGTGCCTCCTACATAGGTGCTTAACAAATACTTAGGACTTACTAACTGACATGGTATCCAAAAAAGATCTCAACTGACTGGCACAGACAAGATTAAATATAACAGAGAAATAATATGAGAAACAAAGTAGTTCAGCTGCAAGAATAATGCACTAGGGGGTTACAAAGAGTTGGGATCAATGAACAGCTCTGAAGCTCAGAGGCACCAGGGGGCACAGGACACAGAACTCTGGACTTAGAGTCAGGAAGACTTGAATTCTTATCCTACCTCAAACACTTACTAGCTGTGTGACCCTGGGCAAGTAACTTAACCTCTATTGACTCCAGTTTCCTCTAGAATGAGGGTGTTGGAGTTCTTTGCTTACTACCTGTGTGACTTTAACCTCTCTTTAAAATGAGGGAACTCTATGATTATAAGGTTTTGAACTTCATTTTTTAAAACAATCCCTAAAGAAACATTTAAGTGCCTACTTTAGGCCAGGCACTGTGCTAAGCACTGGAGATACAAAAAGAGGCAAAAGACAGTCCCTGCTCTCAAGGAACTTAAAAATCCAATGGGGAAGACAACAAAGATACAAACATATAGAAAGCTGTAGAGATTTCCTAAGTGGTTTCTTAAGCCAGGTCTAAACTGACACACTAGCCCATGAAAGTGCAAGAAATAGTGGTCCAGGAGTGATTGTCAAGCAATCCATTTACTGATACCATGAGCAAGGTCTTTATAGAGAAATAAAATAAAGAAGGTAATTATAGGTCACTTGGTTTTCTTAATACTCTTTGTTCAGTAATAAGACACTTAAGTAGTGATGTCAAATTTTAGGCCTTGAAAATAACCAAGTTCCCTAAGTATAGTATCTAAAAACGTATAAAAATCATAAAGGGCAGCTAACATCTTCTGGCAGTAATCCCAGAACAGGGTACCTCCCTGGATCACAGGATATCAGAAAGGCTCTGATATACAGCTGCTTCTCAAGAGAAAAAACCAAAAACAGTTACTTTTGACCCGGAGCAAACTTATCTAGGACCAGCCTGATTCCTGGATCAGATATTTTGGCTCCCTTCACAAAGCAAGTTATATATAGGATGAACAGGAAATAATTAATAGAATGAAGGCACAAGAATTAAAAGAGGTTACAGAAGGCTTCCAGCAAAAGATCAGAGTTTAGTTGGGACTTAAAAGAAGCCAGAGAAGTCAGTAGATGGAGTTGAAGAGGGAGAGAGTGCCAAGACAGGGAACAGCCAGAGAAAATGCCCAGAGCTGAGAGATGAAATGTCTTGTTCATGCAACAGCCAGGAGACCAGTGATACTGGATTTTGGTACACATAGGGGAGCAAGGCATAAGAAGACTGGAAGAATAGGAAGGCACTAAGCCATAAAGGGCCTTGAATGCCAAAAAGAGCATTTAGTGCTTAATCCTGGAGGCTATAGGGAACCACTGCGGTTTATTGGGTTGGAAGACAGGCTGATATAATCAGACCTTTGCTTTAAGAAAATCACTTCAGTAAGCTGAATGTAGGGGGGACTTTAGGCAGGCAGCTCCACCAGCAGGCTATTGCAATAATCTACATGTAAAGCACTAAAGACTTGCATTAGAGTGGTAGCAATGGTCAGAGGAGAGAAGTGGGTGTATTCCAGAGATGTTACAAAGATGAAATCAATAAGCTTCGGAAAAAGAGTTGATAATGGGGAGTGAGAGATAGTGAGTAGTCCAGGATGACTAAAAAGTCAAAAGTCCAAATGGTATACATTTGTAATGGTGCACAAAGAACTGAGATGGAGCTAGGAAGCAATTCATGTGAAAATACATTAGTGGACTACAAGCTTAATGAGACCACAGTGTGACCTGGAAGCCAAAGAAGCTAATATATTCCTAGGTCACAATGAAAGTACAGTGTAAAGGGGTCGAAGCCAAGAAGGCAGAGGGAAGTGAGCATTTTCATTTAGCTCTCCTAACACACCTCTCTAAACAACTTTTAAAAGCTCAAGGGGAAAACCAATTAAAAGTCAAAGCAAGTCATTTTTACAGCCTAGGTAGCTTAGGAAGACAGAGAAGTTTAAGGATACCAGGATGGGGGCTGGACAGGTACATGGCGCCATGGAAATGGCACTGGCTTGTGAGCCTTGGAGGTGGAGACAGTAGCCCTGGTAGCACCAGGAGAGCCTAGCATTCAGGGATAAAAAGGATAGTGAACACCTGGTGGGAAATACATTGTAGATATTTCAGAGCTCTGTCTGAAAGCAGACAGAAAGAAATTATTCAACTACTGATGAGCCAGAGTCAGAATTACCCAAAATTCAGCAGCTACCACTATAAAGGAACAGAGTGCTCAGAATATGATAATTCCAGAAGGCAAAGGAGTTAGGATTACAACCAAAAATAACCTACCCAGAAAACCTGAGTATAAACCATCAAGGGAAAAAATGGATATTTAATTAAATAGAGGACTTCCAAGATCTGAGCAGAATAGAAAATTTGACATTCAAACACAAGACTCAAGAGAAGCATAAAAGGGGGCAGCTATATGGCACAGTGAATAGAGCACCAGTCCTGGATTCAGGAGGACCTGAGTTCAAAATTGGCCTCAGACACTTAACACTTACTTGTGTGACCTTGGACAAGTCACTTAACCCCAATTGCCCTGCATTCCCCTCTTCAAAAAGACAAAAAAAAAAAGGCAGAAAAAAGGCCAACATGTGTGAGAAATCATAAGGATATTAATAAGGTTAAACTGGTTACATTCCTACATGGGAAGATGACACATGTAACCCATAAGAATTTTATTATCATTAGGGAAGTTATAAGGAGTCTACTTGGACAGAGGGCATGGGTGTGACTCTTTTATATTAAGAATATCTCAAAAGAAAAAGTAAGGGTGAGAAAGAAGGATGGACTAGGAGGTGAAAGGAAGAGGAAGAATGGGGGGAAATATTTCACATAAAAGAGGAATGATAAGGAAGGAATAAATAAGGAAGAATTTTTTAAATGGAAGGAGGAGTAGTCATGCTTGATGCTCACTCTCATTTGAACTGGAAATTCATCTTACCCAACAGGTAAGCACAGAAAAAGGAGGGGAAGGGGCTAAAAGAGAGGTGGGGAGAATAATAAGACGGAGGGTAGATTTAAGGGAGGCAGTGGTCAGAAGCAAAACAGACTTCTGAGAAGAAGACAAGATAAAAAAAAAAGATAAATAGAAGAGAAAAGGATTGAGGGAAATATACAGTTAGCAATTATAATTATAAATGTGAATATGATGCACTAACCCATAAAACAGAAGAGGATAGCAGAATGGATTAGAAACCAGAATTCAACAATATCTTGTTTATGAGAGACATACTTGAAACAGAAAGAGACACACACAGAGTTAAAATAAGGGCCCAAAGCAATATCTAATCATGATTAGATGGCAAAGCAAAAGCAAAAATAGACCTCATTAAAATAATGAGGTAGATAATCAGGGAAACTACATTTTGCTAAAAGTTACCATAGACAGTGAAGTAATAGGAATACTAAACATATATACATCACATGGCATACCATGCTTTTTAGTGCCAAATTAATACTAATAGCTAATGGTATTTGTAGTATACTTTAAGGTTCAGATTTTGCAAATATTTCATTATAGCCTCATAATAACTCTGAGATGTAGATACTATTACTATCTTCATTTTACAGATCAGTAATAAAGTGAATTGATGAGGGTCACATAGTTAGAAAGTATCTAAGGCTGGATTTGAACTGGGGTCTTCTCCGACTTCCAGCCCAACACTCTGTATCCACCGTATCGCCTAGTTACCTCTTGCACTTTTTATCAATCCTTGACCTCTCTCTGCAGCACTTAACACAGTTTACCACTCTCTCCTCCTGGATTTGCTCTCCTCTCTTTTTTTCCTATATACTGCTATTTCCTTTTTTTTTATTTTTTTAAATTTTATTTTAGTTTGCATCATTCATTTCCACAAGATTTTGAGTTACATATTTTCTCCCCTTCTTTCCCCTACCCACCACCCCAAAACAGCCATCCCAGTGTGTCCCCCCTCCCCC
>CM053589.1:81505871-81545790 GCA_028646515.1 Pseudochirops corinnae
TAAATAGAGAAGAGAATTTATAACCAATTACTGTACAAACTGTTAATTCAATAAAGTTATATTTCACTTCCATGACAATAAAGGGAGGACATTAAAAAGAAATGTTTTATTTTATACATCAGTGACCTTAAAGTATAATGTAATTATGGTATTAGATAAATGCTGGAAGCCATTATCCAAATGATACAGTATTTTGTTTCTATGCAGTTCTGTAATTACAAATAGCATGTTCATAACTTACTGAAGAGTACCCATTCAACATAGCTTTAACCTTGAAATATATACTGTAACATCTCCATAACTTGATAGTTTACAGATAACAATGTGGAAGAGATGTATTTTTAACGATCTCTCATTTTACTGAACTAACATGAAAAATAAATGAATGATGGACAAGAGTTCCAAGGCTCCGCAAGATATTTTCTACATACAAAGTGAAGGCTGCAGAACATTGAGATTTCTAAGAATCGTCTTCCATGTCCACATCCTGTTGTACTTTGAGCACCATTTTTTCTTCCAATTGTTTTCCTTTGCCTTAAAAAAAAAGCAGGGGAAAAAAAATCATCTTTTGACCTCTAAAATTCATAACAGCATTCACTACAGAAATTGTGTACTCTGAAATGTGTTTAACTATCTGAAAAAATTCTGTCTCTATAAAGTCTGTTACTACCAGTCAGATATTATCATCTACCAGTTATAATCTGTATTACCTAGAAGTATTTACTGTGAACTCAGGAGACTTCAAACTTCGTCATACAAGTAATTTTTATAAGAATATTCTTTAAAAGAAGTGGGCCATTGGCTGGACATTAGAAATCTTTTTGTTATACAGATGCTACCACTCAATATTTGCTATAACAGAAGCTGACCTATAGTAGGACTTAAGCATTCTGTATTCAAACTAGAGTTTGAAAGCAAATCCCACCTGTTCATGTAACAAACTCATAATGTAACTAGTTCAATAAATTCAAAGGGAATACTGTAGTTTAAAATATTACCCCCTTTGACTAAGAGCAGATGAGCAGGCATAAAGTATATTTGTATGAATATCATCAGCATTATTAGGACATTTTGTATAATCGAGTCTCATATTCTTCAAGTATCACAAGTACATTAAATTTTTATAAATTGAATCCCTTTATAGATGCAACAAGAACTTGCTATATTAATGACCTGCCCCCATAGTTTATCCTCCCAATAAATCTAATCTTCGCTTAAAAAAGAGCATGCATGTACAGTGTTTACCTGCAAGAGGTGCTCGAATAAGATGGATGTTTTGTTTGACTTCATTGATGGCCTGAACTTTCTGCAATTCTTTGCTCTTCTTTAACCTAAGGTAAGAAATTGAAAAATAGCATCATAATTTGGAATAATAATCTCATTAAAACGCAGTACTCATTATATATTGTCCAAATTTTATTATTAAATCAACCAATGCCAACTAGGAATTCTACTTAACTAACATTAAATACTAATTCAGACATTCCTAACATGGGCAAACAGAAACACTACTGCACTCAAGGCCTACTCCCCAAGGTTCCTCAGTCAGTCTAGTCCATACTGCCTGAACATTTGTTCTGGCACAGAATGTTATTTAATTGTTCCATGTGGTTAGCCCTTGGCTTCCAAACTAGACTGTAAAACTACCTAACAGCAGTAACTGTTTCATCTCTGTGCTATAGCTAAAACTTTATATACACTTTTAGATGTGGCTTTACTAGCTTACAACTGGACTAAGACTTTAGGGACAACCTGTAGACAACGTACTTACGAAATACTTGGTAAATAAATCTATACTGGTGAAATGTCAGAAATTATTCCCACATAGAGGAAGCATGCTTCCTGACAATTCTAGCCTTAATACATTTCTACAGTCTTTAATTACTATTGTCCTTACATATGGCAAAAGACTTTAGAAATAATTTTATCATATGATCAAGGCTTTATTAATTATTGCCCTGTTCTCTAACTATATGCTGTATATGGTAAGACTTGCAGGACTTTTATAAGGAGAGACCATCATTCTATTTCTTGTGAAACTGCCAGAGCATCTTAGCAAACATAAACAATCAAAGAATCCTCAGTTCATGGAAGGAATGACACTCAAAAGTCAAATGTCCTCTTTATGCTAATTCTTACAAATAAAGGTTAGAAAGTGAAGTATGCATTTTTCCCCCTGTAATGAGATAGACAGCCTTTCTAAACAACACCAACAACTCAGGGAGTTTCTGCAGCTATTACTTTCCAACACTACAACTTGATAAACTTCAAATGATTCCTTGAAAACATACCACTTAAACAAACAACATAATAATAATATTAAACTTAGGTCACTGGTAAAACAATGTTACAGAAAGATTTCAAGGCATTAAAACAGAAAGAGACATAAAGTATTCATCAGGACATTATATAAACTGTACCTATAGTTACTTTATCCAAATTTTCTCACCTGTTCATTATAAATTTAGCTTGACGTTTTTGTTTGATCTCTTCTACTCTCTTCATGGCATCAACTGTAATAAAAAAGATGAAAATATATTTACAACACTCTAACATTAAGCATATGCTTTCAACCCCTATAATTCAAATGCACCTGTTGTTTTACAATTTTATTGATTATTCCTTCTTTATTCCTTCACTATCCCAATTTTGAAAGCACTGAAATTGAAGGTAAACGCAAATATCACTACCACAAAAAACTGGGGATAGTGTAGGCACGTGTTAACATGTTACATAGTCTTGATTAATTATTCCTCATGAATTCGTCCTTTCATAAATACCACTTCTATAATTTTTTAAGAACCTCAAAGGCAAGAGAGAATGAGTGAACCTTACTCTCATTGGATTTGGTTTAAGGAGGGAATAACATATACATACAATTGAGTATCTCATCCTACAGGAAAATACGGGGATGTGGATAAAAGCGGTAGGGGGATGATAGAAGGGAGGGCAGATTAGGGGAGGGGGTTGTCAGAAGCAAACACTTTTGAAAAGGGACAGGGTCAAAGGAGAAAACAGTTAAGTGGGGGGGGTGGGAGAGAATGGAGGGAAATAAAGTTAAGTCTTTCACAACGACTATTATGGAAATGTTTTGCATAACTACACAAGTATAACCTATCTTGAATTGCTTGTCTTCTCAATGAGGGTGGGTAGGGAGGGAAGAAGAATTTGGAACTCAAAAGTCCCAAATGGGGTTTAGTCCAGGCAATGGGGTTTAGGAATCTATCTTGCCCTATCAGAAAGTGAGGAGGAAGAGGATATGAGAGGCAGCATGATAGAAGGGAGGGCAGATTGGGATAAGGGGTAAGCAGAATGCATGTAATCTTGGGGTGGGAGGGAGGGGAGACAGGGAAAAAATTTGGAACTCAAAATCATGTGGAAATGAATGTTGAAAACTAAAAATAAATAAATAAATAAATAAAGAAGAAACTCAAAGACTCTTTAAGTTTTGATCTTAAAGAAGTACTGTAATAAGGAGACGACCTGGAGTTGTGAAGTATGTGAAGGCCTGAAGTTAAGGAGAGGTAAAGAATTTGCTTTATCAACCAATGATATCAGCATAACAAAAGGAGAAAGGGAATTATAATGATGTATAAATATATCTATGAAATAGTATGTCCACTGCTTAGCTTAAACTTGCTTTTTAATGACATCATGAATGCTATTTCGACACTATTCAAAAGATGTAAGTTATAAAGCATGTAAAAACAAAACTGGAGCTCTGTTCCCAAGAAGTAGTAAGAAATTACTGCAAGGACTAACACACTGACACTGAAACCTTGCAGTAAAATTTTACAGTGTAAAATGGAAAGAATGCTGGGCTAGGAAACTACAGGAAACCCAGATTCTTGAGCCAGCTGTTGCATTCTTGCCTCATTTTCAGGTAAGTCAACACATCTCAGTGAGACACAATTTCGTCTTCTGCAAAATGAGGGTACTACCTAACTGCCTACCTCCAAGGGTTAATGTGAGGATTAAACAATAAAGATAATATATGTGGAAAATCTTGCTCTAAGAAGATATAATATAGGTGAATCACCACTTAGAAATACAGGTGAAAGTAAAAGCATTAACAAATGGAAAGAATTCGTACTGCTACAAAATGCCTGAATCCAAGATTCAAAGGAAGGAAAAGCACTGCCAGGGAAATGTACCAGACTACAAACTAAGCAGTACACATTTAGGACTTGATGCTGAAAAAATACTTTCAAATACTGCAGCATGTTTGGTCAAAGAATGCCATCTGGGATTCTAACAAGCACATCCCTCTCCTGAAACATGAGATCCAGTAAGATATTTGCAAAGCACAGCCTATAATTTCTCTTAATTTTCATTTACTTCAGCTTTCTCCATCATTTGCAAGTTGTGAAAGAAAGTAACCTATGTTTGGAAATAAATGGAAAAGTAAATTAACATGTGAAAAAGCACACAGTTTTCAGTTTTCTGAAGTAATAATAACAATAACTAGCATTTAGAACTTTAAGGTTTGCAAAGAACTTTTTTTTTAATTATTTTATTTAATCCTCATTAACAACCATGGGAGTTAGGTACTTTTATTATCCCCATTTTACAGATAAGGAAACTAGGACAAACATAAGGTAAATGACTTGCCCATGATCCCAAAACTAAGTGTCTGAGGCTGTATATGAACTCAGGTCTTCCTGACTCCCAGCAATCTATCCTCCTCACCACCATGCTACCTTGAAGTATATGAAGATGATAAAAATGAAGCACAGAAAACTGCACAGTTCAGAAAATAAGACAAATTGAATTAGCACAAGTTCCCTGTGGCTAAAGTTAAAGTCAGTAAATCTGGAATTCCCCCCCATTCCACCCCTTTTTCCTCCTCACTCATTTTCTGAAAATGAATACTTTCAAGTAACCACCTGCCATTGTGAGTACCACATCCAAAAGAAATAATTTCTCTTGTTTTGCAAGTATTTCCAATATTCTTGTGAAGACCTAGCTATCTTCAAACAAAAACCTTGAAATCCTGGAAAGAGGCCCTCCCCTTTGAAAAGAGAAGACCTCCCAATGAAAAGTGCTAAAGATGTGGAGAAACTCAGACACAGTCACAATCCCCACCAGAAATGCCTGAACAATAAGGAAAGGGACACAACTAGAAACTGTTTAGTTTTATGACATGTCGGATCAAGACCTATTATCTATGAGCAGGGGACTCCTATTTCACATCAATTCTTTCATGTGTTCAAAGTTAAGCCCAATTTGCATAAAAATGCCTAAAATATAACAAAAATTTACAAACTTTTTTTTAAATCAGTTCATTTGAAATTTAATTTTAATGAAATGTATCTAATATAATAATTTTATGAACAAACCATATTATACATTTTTACTCCTAAACTGACAAAATAGCTTTGGATCAATAAAGAATATTAAATTAATAACATAAATATTCATTTTCTTCCCTTAATTGTCCCCAACACCTGCCAAGAGTGTTTCACTCATGGCATCAAATTTCTTGTTTTAAAGAAAATCTGTGGGTAAATTCTTCTACACATCTTAATAAAAACATTATCTATATATTTATACTTTGGCATTAAATAAATTAAGGTATTACTTATTAATGTCTCTCAACCAAAGGTAGCTAAGACATAATCATCTACTGTGTTATAGAGGGGTAGCAATTTGGTGATGGTTGAGGTAGTACTTCCTATGTCAACAAAGTCATGTAATTTTTGTGTATATATCTAATCAGTATGACTCGAAAAGCCCTATAAACCCCTTGTATGTTACCTGTTTTATTCCACAGCTCTCTCTGGTATTTGACAGGCTCATTTCTACGTTTTTCAAATTCAAATGAATTATCCTGCACAGAAAAAATAAAAGAAAAATTATGTATAACTTTATACAAAGTTAAAATAGTGTCTTTTACAAACAGTTCAAACTATGTCAAACTAGACACATTAATTTCTTAATTATACAATGACCCCAGTAGAAGCCTTTTTATCCATTCATTCCACTATATGTGAGACACTAAGGTAGCTATTTTAAAGATAAAAAGAGTAAGTCATAGTCCCTGCCCAAAGTGCTTACAAAGGAGAGGGCATTAAGACATACACAACTGAAGAGAATAAAAGGTAGAATTGGAAACAAAAGGCATGGAGAAAAGGAATTGAAAAATACTTGTAGGATACTTTGTGCTATGGGAAAACAAAAGGTCTAACTTAAAAGGTGGCATCTCAGCCAGGTCTTAAAGGATGGGCAGAAAAATTAACTTGGAGGGTTCATTCTAGAAGGATGGATAGAAGGTCATTCTAAAAACAGAGGAAAAGAGCATAAGTCAAGGCATGAAAGCAAGAAAGCAGCAGGCATATCTCTGAATTCTTTCAAATATGATCTTCTACAAGAAGCCTTTTTCCCAGTCCTCTTCAATACTAGTGCTTTCCCTCTAAAACTACCTTGAATTTATCCTTTATATATCTTGCATATATGTAGCTGTTTGCATGTTCCCCCATTTGAATGTGAACTCCCTGAGAGCAGGTACTATTACTGCCTTTCTTTGCATCCCGAGGACTTTAACACAATGGCACACAGGAGACAGCAAATTTACTTTGCTGACTTTGACTAAAGTCCAGAAAAGCACAAAAGGGTATAATGGAAGAAAATGCTTGAGGTCAAGTTGGGCAAAACTGAAGGGGTCTCAAATAGCAAAATAAGAAGTTTAGATTTTATTTGGCAGGAAGTGAGGAGTCCAATAACAGAAACTTTTTGAACAGACATGTAATGGCATCAAAGCTATATTTAAGAAAGATTAATCTGGTAGCAATATGGAAGGCTGGACTAGAAGAAGACAGAGAAACCAAAGGCAACATTTAACAGATTAACACAAGAGTCTGAGAAAGAATATCAATAAAGGCTTAAACTAGGAAAGCAATAGTAGAAGCAGAGAAAGAGGATGTATGCAAAATATTTAAGGAGCAATCAACAGTATTTACTGATAGGATGCAGGGAAGGGTAAAGTCAAAGATGATTTACAATGGCATTTAAGTCTGAGTGACAACGAAGAAGGTGGTGCTATTACCAGAAAAAGAGAAGTCAAAAGAAGATTTGGGGGAAAGGATTATTAGCTTGGTTTTGAAACACCAAGGTGGAAATGCCATCAGAAGAATAAGTTAGAGATATTCAGCAAATAATAATAATAATAATAATAATAATAATAATAATGAGACACAGTTCTAGAAATCAAGATCTAGAAGACACCTACATGGAAGTGTTAGTTGTGTGGTATGGTAAAGAAAGATAGTATAATGGAAAAAATATTGCATGTGTTCTTAGCCTAAACTGGTCAAGAAACTAGAGCTAGCAGGAGACCTAGGCATGAACTTCAGCTCTGACACTTACTAGCTGTTTGATCATTGCCAAGTCACTTAATTTCTCTGAGCTTTGGTCAAGACTACTCTTTTTTTTTTTTTTTTTTTTGGCTTTTTATAGGGGGAAGGCAGGGCAGTTGGGTGTAAGTGACTTGCCCAAGGTCACACAGCTAGTAAGTGTTGAGTATCCGAGGCCAGATTTGAACCGGTGCTCTATTTGCTGAGCCACCTAGCCACCCCCAATATCACTCTTACAAGAATTTTGGCAATAAATGAAAAACAGCAGGAATGTTCAGAAATGTGGATATGAAAGACTTAAGAATCAAGAGGAGGAAAGACTAAAATTACAAGTAAGGAGGGATAGAGCAAGATATCTAAAAAGACAGGGAGGGATGATACAAGGGAAGAGGAACAGGGAAGAGGAACGCTTCTTTCTCTGAGCGAGGAAGAACAGAGAAAAAGGTGGAAAATAAATTCTAAAGTGGTAAGGAAAAAAATGTAGCTAATACATAATTCTGAATATATTGTTCCTATAATCTATTAAAGTTAGAAAAGATTGGAGCAGAGTTAGCTGTAAATAAGATCAAGTCAATCTCAGATATTTTAAATCTTTAAAGTTGAAAATTACGATGAAAACTTCATTATCTATGCTATTTGACATTAATGTAAATATTGATGGTGAAAAATAGTATTCAAACCCCTCATTAATTTACACAGAATTTATTACTATTAAAAATCTTCACTGATAAATATTAACAGGCTTAGGGGAAAAAACTATTGGCATTATCAATTGACAGTTTCTTCAGCATTAAGAAAAAAAATTTCTACAGAGTACCCAAAACACTGATTTCAACACAAACTGATTAATGTTTTAAAAAACAAAGCAGGCAATTAAAATGCCAATGAATGAAAACCCTAAGTTAGGGAGGGGGAAAAAGGCATAAAAATCATTTTTTGAACAAATGGCTATCCTAGCTATGCAGATTAACAATCACCAAAAATGATCCCTTCCCTCCACGGAACTCCCACTTTGTATATCTCATTAACACTTCTGCATTCTATATTGTGTTTATTTGGGGACATTATACTTTCTTAATGGATTGAGATTTCATGAAAGTAAAGATAAAGTTGTTGTATTCATTATACCCCCTTATACTACCCAGGATATGATATATATACACTACCCAACATATGCAAAATACATAAGTATATGACAAACATATTATATATAATAAATATATAAGCATATTATACATAATATATATTATACCCCATTATACTAACCAGAGCAGTATACCACTACATAATAAATCACAATGCATGATTATAATTCAATTCGACAAGTAGATGATTGTAACAAGTGATATCATCTGCCTTCATAGATTCAATTATTATTTACATATAGATAAACCAGGGTGGCTCATGGATTGAGAGCTGACTTTCTAGTGAAAACTTAGGTTAAAATGCAACAAACAGGCTGGGTGAGCAAAGGCAAGTCACCAAAACTCTCAGTGCCCCAGGCAACTTTCTTAGCCTCTAACCTGGAGAGAATGTGATGATCTATTTTAGGAGAGGAAGGTCCTCCCAGGAAGTTCCTACATAGATGAAATCAAATGGATCTGTAAAAAAGTGGATGTCTTCCACCTAAGTTCACCCAGTCCTCCCAATCCTTTACAATGCTATCTAGATGACTATTCACTGTCAACTGAAAATGACAAATATTTAAAAATGAGCAGCTTTACACCCAACTAGTATTATCATAGTGCCATAAGCTTCCCAAGATGCTAAACAAAAAATAATGAAGTTCGATTTAAATTTATCCTCTTAATTTTATGCATTCAATGATTGCCAAATCATGTTGTTCTTTTCTGTATCTCCAGCATCTAACCCTTCTATCACAAAAAGCACAGGATTAAGAAATTCCAAGGTTTAATGTACGCTGAAACTGAGGCCCTATCATCACAATATCTATAGTAAATAGTAAAATAATCAATCCAAATAATAAATCTGTGTCCTAATTTTGTGCCACATAATATTTAATCTAAATTTTACTTGCAGGCTTACAAATTACAATGCTAGATTTTAAGACACAAGCCTTCTTTTTGCTTAGAGATCCAAGTATTTTAGGAATCTGCATGTATGCTAGAACAGACTTAGAAATACACACAGTCTGTCTCTCTCTGACATTATCAGTGCAGTTACTCACTTAAGCCTGTGATTTCCACATCCTATTAGGCTATTATTTCTGGAGATCTAAAAGCTTATCATTCTAGAATGACTTTACAGTAGTTGCATAACTCCTCTGTCCACATAAAAGAAGCGTATATAATACAACCATGCAGTTCCTGATATTAAAATAAAGTCATTGAGATTTCCCTAATGAAACAGTAAGACTTGTTTTACTTTACTTTAATTAATTTAAATTACTTTAAAAACATCATAAAAACTGGTAAGTTAGTAAAACCTGAGTTTTTACTTTAGTTATGACTTTGATTGTGGCTTCTAGTATAGTCGAATCTGAGTGTCTAATGTATTACTAAAATGGAGGCAGCATGCACTTGACAGAAGTCCCCAGCTAGTGGGTAAACAGACGGTAATTATGAGAAGGTAGGTGTCAGATCGTAAGCTCTCTGGAGAGGAAAACTGTTATTTATTTTTGTATCTCCCACATCAACCTACACATTGTAAGCACTCAATATATATTTGGCTGAATCAATGAAAGAGATAGGAGGATAAGTATTTCATTAGCAAAATAACTACAGGATACTAATAAACTGAAAATCCTTCAAAAGATACTTACAGTCATCAAAAAGGTAATACAAAATATATTGAATTCTAATTTTCCTATATTTTATACAATACAAAATGCATTTCTCCATCTAAAGGATTTTTTTCCATTAATTTTCAAAGGATAAATCTCTAAGGTGGGACATGCAAAGTACAAATCAGAGTATAATTGATAAATCACATTAGGAAGCAAACTAAGTCTCAAGAAAGGATGTGAAATTGTTGTAGATTATTAATCTCACCAGAAAAGCCTTGAGATTCCTAATTTTTTCATCGTCTAATTATATCTTGATAATCTTCTCAATCCCTTAAAAATTACTGCAATACTACAATTCCAGAGCACTAAAGTTGAAGTATACTACTCACCTCCTGCTAGAGAAGTGATAGTCTTAACATAAAGAATACTTTGGGACATGACCAATGTAGGAATTTGTTTTGCTTAACTAAGCACATTGGTTATGAAGGTTTTCTTTTGCCTTTTAAAAAACTGTTCAATTTGAGACAGATGGGGGAGGTAGGTGAGAAGAAGAGAAAATAAATACCTACTAACTGGAAAAAAAAATCACAAAATTCAAATGTAATACAGCTGAAGTAACTGCTACAATAATGTGCTTTTCCAAGAAAAGTCCTATAGATTTTTTTCAACTACTTTAATTTCTGATTCTGAAAAATAGAAATAATCCTTGATAAGAAGCAACCTTGACTGGGAAGGGTAACATTCTCACAATTAAAATACCAAATTAATATTTCTTAAGAAGCCAATACAATACTGCAATTGTGCCAATACTAGAGGCCTGGCTGAAGAGATGTGAATATTCCTCCTTTAATCACTCAGCTCCAGATAGGGACAAGAAACATTAACAGAGCACTTCCCAGTATATGTATATGTGACATGGAACAGAGAGGTCACTTAACATGGTGAAGGCTAGGAACAGACTGAACTGAGTTTTTGGTCCTATGTTCCTATTTCCTTAGAAGATAGTCAAATAACTTTTTTTTCCTAAATATTTTTATTCTTAAACCTTCTGACATCATACCATTCTTTACTACCTAATTATATCCTTGAGACATTTTAAGTATTATTTTTAAATAAAAGCCCGTTCATTAAATAAATCAAAACTTACTACTATCAATTTGTCCAGTGATATTTATACAGCACTTTCAGATTTGCAAAGCACTTGGCATACATTATCTCATTTATGGAAAGACACAATACAGGTACCACTTTACATAATTTTAGAAGCAAAATAAACAACAAAAGCAAGACTCTGTTCTAGAAGATTCTCTCTTCAATTACCCAAAAAAAAACCCTCTTGAGGAAGTTCTAAGGTACAAAACAGGCAACTATGCATTTACAACATCCCTATGACTTAATTCATGTAATAATTTGGGGACACAAACTCCACCTAAGTACAGATGTGAATTTACAATATCAAGACTTCTATGGAGAAGTTACCTTAGTTACCCTCAACAACTTAA
The DNA here is from genome assembly GCA_028646515.1 of Pseudochirops corinnae. Classification (NCBI taxonomy): domain Eukaryota; kingdom Metazoa; phylum Chordata; class Mammalia; order Diprotodontia; family Pseudocheiridae; genus Pseudochirops; species Pseudochirops corinnae. The sequence goes on from CM053589.1 coordinate 81,517,472, forward strand.
GAACTACAAGTCTGGGAACTTCTCTGGTTGGATGGAACAGTGCTGTATCATATACCTACCTTCTCTATGACCGACCGGGCCTAACCACACACACACTGTCCTATACACCATTGTAACCTCTAAAATTACTTTCTGTCTAGGGTTCAATTATGCTGATTTTCTTCAGTTTTTTTTTTAGGTGTTCTTGCTAGTTCTTCATTTATTTTATTTTTTCATTTTAGAATGTTAAAAGCTGAAATTCACTCTTTAGTACCTCAGGCACTACACCAATCCAGAAATCCCCACCTAATGGAATCAGGGAGGATTTTCCTTTCTTTGTTCAGGTTTTTGTTTTTTTAACCCAGACCCTTCAACAAGGGAATATCCAATATGCCACTTACTGATCTAGAAAAATTCAGTCCTAGGTTATAACATACTGAGCTTTCTAAATCCCCACAGTAATTAGCAATAAATATCAGCCGGGTTCTTCACCAGCTTTGTCTGGTTAAAATACTGCAAGTTGCCATGAATGGACTCAACACTCCTTAAAAATGTGAAAAAAAAAATGTAAAAAAGGTAATGTGATTCCTCCTTGAAAAATCAAATCAAATCCTGAACTGGAGAAATTATCTACCAAAATGAATTATCCATGCCACAATTCCCCTATATTTTCATAATGGCAAAGGATCTGAATTTTTTTAATGACTAAATATAGCAGAGCGCTCCTACATACTGTAACCTTGCTGGCTTTTATTTCTCTTATTAAATTCTACAGAAGTATAATATTCAAGGACTTCTGAGAATTACAGATTACCTAGAAAAGTAATACAAAGGTAAAACTAGGCAATAATTTTACAAGCAGCCATTTAATGACCAATTCTATCACATACTGCTAAAATAAAAATAAATGTTTTGAAAAATATCTACTCCCAGTTCATTGTACTTACCACTGTAAGTTCTTTGCCAGCTGCCTTTCGAAAGGCTTTAGTCCATCTGACCTTACGAGGATTACGCTTCTTTTTAAAGTTTTTATGGCATTTAGATTTACAAAATCTGAAAACCTGAAGGAAAAATAAAAAAAAAAAAAAAAAACAAATAAATTAGCATCAAGGCTTCTCCTGAAATAAAATGTTATTGTCCCAAGCCAAATACATCGTAAAGTAAAACTGAGAAACAACAAGGGCTATGTACTTATTTCCTGTCACCCACTTCATTTTAAAATCAATCAGGGACCACATACTAACACATGACTCTCAGAAAAAATTCCAGGGAATCAACCCACTGACAAGATGGCATCACTAGAAATATGGAACAAGATGTACTTACTCATTTTTATAAATTTGAAAAACATTAAATTCCCCATATTAGTCACTCAGAATGAGAAAGATGTTAAGGAAAGTAAGTAAGGTCAATTTCTAATCAACCTTTATTCTCAAGAACTTTTGTGTACTTCAAATGCCTTTAAGGGGAAAAAAGTAATTAAAAAGAGTAATTAAATGCAAGGCCAGGTAATTATTTTTTTAAATAATACTTTTTACACAGACTCAAATGTTTAATCTGAAAACTCACTTAAGTATCTCTCATCTTAACAAAAAACTAAATAAAATTTAAAATTAACTCAATTTTAGTATTACCATTTTGATGAGAGGCATCATAAAATGGAAAGTGAGCTGGAAGTCAGACTCATGAAGTCCTGGATTCAACTCCCACCTCTGGTACATACTGTTTGACCCCTGGTAAATCATTTAAACCTCTCAGTGCTCCGGAAGATTAATTCTCCAAGATTAAACTGGAGGGCAAGAGCTAACCTGTACTGATAGAAGAAGCTCTACTAGAGTTCCCTATAAAGACAAAATCACAAGTCCTGCTACAAAAAAAAAGTTTTTGATAAATATATACTGTATTTACATTTATGACTGCCTATTCACAAATCTGATTAAAAATAAACAAAATTTTTTTACTGGCCTCTTAACATGACTAACAATCCAACTTACTTCCTTCTATATTTGAACATAGACCAATATGCTCCCTAAAAGTTTGTGATGCATCAATGTGCTACTAAAACTATTCATGCAGTCTCATGTCTTAAATGTAATTTGTACTACATTTTGCAGGAACAATGGCAGAAATTTTTTAAATGACAATTTTTGTGGAGTTTTGCAAATAAAACGAAATTGAGTTTGTTTACTATACATTACTTAAGGTGACTCATGAAAATAGGTTAGCACACATTAATACAGAATTTTCTAATTTGAGAACTTAAAGCAAACACTCTTTAACCCTTAAATGGTCCTATGATAACAACAGGTACACAAGATTTTCATTCTGCATAAAGAAAAGCATATAACATAACAAAAATGTAAGTTTCTCGTACACAAAAGCAAAATATAACACTAAAATTTGTCTCAGTTCCATATATATATATATATATATATATATATATGTATATAAATGCGTTTGATAAAATGTGTACTGTGTTTACATTTAAGACTGCCTACTCACACATTATTAAGCTCTACTATGCCAGGTACTGTGCGAAGTACTAGGAATACAAAAAGGGGCAAAGACAGTCCCGCCCTAAAGGGGCTTATAATCTAATGAAGGAAACAACCATAAACAAATATATACACAGCAAGCTGCAGACAGGATTACTGTTAAATAATTAACAAAGGAAAGGCACTAGAATTAAGAGTTGTGGAAGGTGTCCAGCAAAAGATCTGATTTTAGCTGGGACTTGCCAGAGCAGTTAGTAGGTGGAGCTCAGGAGGAAGAGTATTCCGAGTATGCCCAGAACTGAGAAAATATATCCAGGGCTAGGCATCAGGGAGTAAGGAATAAAAAAACCGGCAAGGTGGGAGGGGGCTAAATTACGGGTCAAACAGATTTTTTTTTTTATTTGTTGTATTTGAGACAATAGGAAGCCAATGGAGTTTACCGAAATGATGTCATCACTAGGAAAATCACTTTAGTGGCTGAATGGAGGATGGAGAGATGGCTTTATATCAAAGGTTCTTAACCTTTTTCTCTCATTGAGCCCTTATTGGAAAAACATTGTTAAATAACTGAACGAAATGCTAAATTTCAGTTAGGAGTTAGTGAAAATAAAAATACAATTTTTTTCCCCATTTAAGGACCCCCTGAAATCTATCCATGAATCTCATATTAATATAAACATATTTTTATCATAACACAGAATGTTGCTAAATTAACACATGACCATCTTTCCTTTCCTGCCTCACCTTTCCCAATTTTTTTCCCCTCACCTTTTCCAATGTTATGCTCCTTTTAAGTATAAAAAGATGACAAAGCAGAAGAAAGCAGAGTACAAAATGCAGGAGTAATAGTTCCACTATACTCTTCCCACCACGAAGTTTCACAAAGTTACAGCACTTCATTTTGCGCAAGGATACAAAGTGTATTAGAAAGCTTTTTCTTCTCACTTTCACTTCTGAGAAGATCGCCACTGTCCCCAGTGATACAGGGAGCCTTTCTGCACTGCCCAGGTATTAGCACTTCCTTCCTCTTGGAATTACTTTGCTCTCTTTTATATAAACTTTGTATTTACTTACTTGCTCCTAAACTCTAAATCAGGGACTGATTTGGTTTGTTTTTTTTTTTATCTTTGGTATCCGCTCCCCAATTGCCGTTTCCGCACCACCACCACCCCCCACCCCACCCCCGCCCACTATCTCAATCCATTCCTAGATCACAAGCAGAACATAGGCTCCTTCAGGGCAAGGTATGTTCCATTTTTCGTTCTAACCTCCACCTCTAGTGAGTGCCTTGTACTCAGGAACTTGAACTTAACAAATGCCTGCTGAAATGAAATGAATGGAACTGTATCCCCCAAAGATGATGTTAATTCCTGAAGGGTCATCTCATTTTTTGTGTTTCTATTCTCTAACCTTAACCCTAACTGTGTCATGCCCACAAGACGCTTAATTTTACTGAACTGAAAATTGTTTACTGTTTAAATTGTCTTGTCCTGTAGCCCCAAGTGAAAATAAGTGACTCAAAAGAATGCCTTCTCTAACTCCAACTCTGGGGTAGGTGGCTCCCAGGACCTGGACACAGCCACGACTGGAGCTCCCAACACCTGACCAGCCCGGCCGAGACCCCGCAGCAGGCCAACCCGACACTAGCAAGTCTGGAGAAACGCGGAAGCTGAAACGACCCAAAACACTACGGAAAGAGAGCGAGGCCCTTTAAAGAGCGCACAGTCACGTGTGTTGGAGGTTGGGGGAGGGAACCTCTGAAGGACCGGGGAACGTACGCCAGACCCGACAAGAGCTCACCCAGCTACCCCGCACCTAACACCTCCTCCAGTCACTCGCCCGCCATCCGCGGCCTCACCTTACAGTCATTGCGGACAAACATCATGCCGTGTCCCGGGTACACCGGTCCGGAACAGAAATAACACTTCTCGATGCGCATGCTGAAGTAGAGCAGCCACCTTTCCCATAAACCACGGCGCTTGAGAGGAAGTGACGACGAGTACTTTTCCGGAAGCACGTTTCTTCTTCCAGGGTTCCTTGAAGGAGGGGGCGGGCCCTCTGTGGCGCCATCGTGTGGGCATTCCTGAAGGCGACATTTAATGGGAATCTCCTGCGCCCCCTGGCGTGAACTACGAGAGGTTCAGCCCTGGAAGTTCGTGAATCCTAGACATCATAGATAAGTATCATAGACGTACATCACAGATGTTTGAGACCCCAGAGACCTCAGAGCTCATCCAGACCAACCCCAGTCTTGTAGAAGTGAAGAAATTGAGTCAAAGAGATATTATAGATTCAGAGTTAGAAGGGATGGTAGAGTATCCTTACCCCTCCTCCTTCTCCCCATCCCAAAGAATTATCCCATGTGACAATATTTTTAAGACAAATAAAAGAGAGGAAAAAAAACCAGCAAAACTGATCCAAAAAATAGCACATAGCCTTCACACCTCTGAAAAGGAGCGAGAGCAACCTTGTATTTCTTTGGAACCATGCTTGTTCTTTATAATTCCACAACACCCACTTTTGATTTGTGTGCAGTTCTTTCTGATTACATTACTGTAGTAATCCTGAGGAGCTAGATGGCACAGTGGATAGAGCTCTGGACCTGGAGTTAGGAAGAGTTGAGGTTAAATGTGGCCTCACATACTTACTAGTTGTGTGCCCCTGGGCAATTCACTTACCCTCTGTTTGCCTTAATCTGCTGAAGAAGGAACTGACAAACCACTCCAGAATCTTTGCCGAGAAAATCCCATGGACCATAACAAGTCATTATGTATATTGTTTTCTCGGCTCTGCTTACTTCACTCTGCATCGATTTATAAAGATCTTTCCATACCACTCTCTATTTGTCTCATTCATTATTTCTTACAACACAGTAACATTCCATTACATTCATGCACCACAGTTTGTTAAGCCATTCTCTAGTTAATGAACATCTGCTTTGATCCCAATTCTTTGGTATCATACACACACACACACACACACACACACACACACATGCACACACACACACACACACGCAATGCTGCTATAAATATATGTGTGTAGATAGATAGATAGCTAGATATGTAATTTTGGTGTACATGGTGGATTTTCTTCTTATCAATTGTATCCTTGGGATATAAGCCTAGTAGAGGAATCTCTGAGTCAAAGAATATGGATATTTTAGTCACTTTATTTGCATGGTTCCAAATTGCTTTTCTAAAATGGTTGTACTGCTTCACAGCTCCAGCAACAATGCATTAGTGTACCTATCTTTCTACAGCCCCACCAACATTTACCATTTACATCTTTATTCATCTTTGCCAATTTGCACAGTATGAAATGAAATCTTGTAGTTTTTTTTTTATTTTGCATTTATCTTATTATTAGTGATTTGGAGCATTTTCTATATAGTTAATAGATTGCAATTATTTTGGAAACTGCGTTGACCATATTTGGGAACTGCTTTGACCATATCCTTTAACCCTTTATTATTGAAGAATGACTTCTGGTCATATATGTGTATATATTACATGTGTATACAAATATGTGTTAATTGCTGATAATATATCTTTGATAGCAATCTCTTACAAGAGAAACTGCTATTCCAAATCCAGTATCATTTTCAGTCTGCCACAAAGTCACACAGATCACAATCAACAAACCCAGGGTACCAGCAACCTGAGTCCTGTATTCCAAATACTATCCAGCTGTTTCCACTACTTCAGCCTTCCCAATGAGAAAGTTAATTCCTCTATTTCTATGAAAGCTAGCCCAGGGCCACCAGCTCAGTGAAGACAGGAGCCCCAAACCCCATTCAACAAACATTTATTAAATACCTACTATCTGAAGGGAATTCTATTATACTTTGGGGAAGTAAAGACCAAAAAGAAAGAAAAGGGACATGGGCAAAAGGATCTTATATGTTCAAAGCCCTAGCATCATCCCCCGATTTGTCAGCTTGATGAAAATTCCCTACTCCACCTAATACTATGATACACCCATATGGAAGAGCCAACAACCCATGGCCTAGAACCCTGGTTCTAGGGTTTTGGGTACAGTCAGAAGATTTTAATAAAGAATGCCTAGGGGCGGCTAGGTGGCGCAGTGAATAGAGCACAGGCCCTGAAGTCAGGAGGACCTGAGTTCAAATCCAGCCTCAGACACTTGACACACTTACTAGCCGTGTGACTTTGGGCAAGTCACTTAACCCCAATTGCCCTCCAAAAAAAAGCAAAAAAAAAAAAAAAAAAAGAATGCCTAAAGAATGACTCTTAGTCCCTAGAAGACAGCACAGTGGAACGAAGAAGAGAACACAGACTAAAAGAAGGAGAAAGCTGCTTTCCAACTCAGAGCCTGTAGCAGGAATTTTGTCCTAGTGAAGCCCCAGCATTAATTATAAGTTACATAACTCATCATGTACAAAGTCAGAGTCATCCTTGACTCCCCAGCTTCCCAATTTGTTGACAAATCCTGATATCTTATATGTCTCCTCCTCTCTATTCACATCTACCATCCTATTGCAGGCCCTCATCAACTCTCATCTATTTTTTTTAGGTATCATTTTCTTCAGTATTTTGCTAAAGATCTCTTTTAGCAAGTTGTTGATTCATTTTTCATGATTTTCATGCATCATTCTCATTTCTCTTCCCAATTTTTCCTCTACTTCTCTTACTTGATTTTCAAAATTCTCCTTAAGCTCCTCCATGACCTGCAACCAATTCATATTTTTCTTGGAGGTTTTTGATGCAGGAATTTTGACTTTGTTGTCTTCTTCTGATCTTCTTTGATCTTCTTTGTCACCAAAGAATGATTCTATAGTCTGATTTCTCTTCCTCTGTTTGCTCATCTTGCCAGCCAATTACTTGACTTGAGCTCTTTGCCACAATAGAACTCTGCTTCCAGAGTGGAGAGTACTGTGTCCCAAATTTCTGGGGTTTTGCACAGCTGTTTTTAGAGCACCTGCCTCAGAACTGTGAGGAAGACTTCCTGTCCACAGCTGCTACAAGCTCTGCCACACCAGCGCTCCTCCTCACCCCAGGACCACTACCAAGACTGCAACCCAGATCCAAGCAGGGCAAAGCAAGAGAATCCTGCCTTGGTGCCCTCATCAAGATTTAACCTTGGCTATAGCAATAGCCTCCAAATTGATTTGCCTGTTTCAAGTCCTACCTTTCTCCTTTACACTGCTGCCAAAATGATATTCCTAAAACATAAGTCTGACGGTGCACCTGCCCTTCTCAGTAAACACTGCTAGCTTCTTATTACCTGGAAAATCAAATACAAATTCCTCTGTCTGGAATTTAAAGCCTGGATTTAATAACCTGCCTCCAGTTTACACTTCCAGCCCTCTTCTTCACATATTCTACATCCAACCAAAATGACATCATCACACATGACAGTTAATCTCCTTTTCTAACTTTGCATATCCTCGGGCCTAGAATTATTCCTGCCTCAACCCTTCCTTTGAAGCTCATCTTAAATACCACCTCCTACTTTAAGTTCTCCTCAATCTCTGTCCCATCCCCAGATGTTAGCACCTCCCCCCACCAAAAATAATTACCCTGTATATACTTTATATGTACTTCTTTCTACCCATTTTGTCTTTTTTGGTAGGATGTAAATTTGAGGACAGGTTCATTTTTTGTTTTTGGATCCCCAGTGCCTAGCACAGCCCATTGTAGGCAGTTAATATTAATGCTTCCTGATTGAGGATATAACATTGTAAGAAGGGGAGGTAGAAATTAAGCAACTTCCTCCTAGAGTCCCAGGGACAATGCCCCCCAAATACCTCCCTGGTTACAGCCCTGAGATCACAGAGAGGAGCCCTCAGAGAACATCTAAGTACCTGAGTAGGAATCCACTCTCTTATATGTACAACTAGTCATCCAGCTTCCTTGGGAAACCTCCAGTAATAAGGTACCCATCACATGTCTCCAGAGTCCATTACACATTGGGATACCTCTAAACCATGGTTCTCAACCTTCCTAATGCCATGACCCTTTAATACTCGTTATGTGGGCGTATCTGCATGTGGGTGGATCTGCCTGGAGACGGTTAGAGGAGCGGTGTTTCACTTCCTAAGATCATTGTAAATATGTGTTTTCCAATGGTCTTGGGCAACCCCCAAAGGGGTCGCAATCCACAGGTTGAGAACCACTGCTCCAAATCATTAGGAAATTTTCTTTGTATACGTTTGAAATCTGCCTTAATGCTTCTGTTGTGAACCCCTTCAAGATTCTTTTGACTGACATAATTTAACATGTTAGCCATCCTTCCAATTTTGTGTGGGTGTCGCAAATTCAATAAGCATGCCATCTCTGCCCAAAACAAAGAACATGTCACAGTCAAAAAAGAGATAAGGGTGTCCTGATTCTGAGCCCAGGGTGCATTCCATTATAATATGTGGCCTCAAAGTCTAGTACAATCTAAGTGTGAAATTATTTTTTGGCTTTTTGTGTACGGTGAAGATAAATTTAAGACAAAATGAATCTTCTCAAACATCAAGAGGTGTCCCCTAGTTCTAGTATATAGTGCTAAACAAATGTTTAAGAAATGCTGTAGAATTGAATTTGAAAGAATCCTCAAGGATTTGGTGAACCAGTTCATGCTCACTCTATCCATTCCCCTCATGGTTTTGTAGACATGGAAAGAGTACAGGACCTAGAGAATCTGACTTAAGTTCAAAATTCCTCTACTAGCTATACGAACTTGGACAACTCACATGTTATATAATGCTTTATAATTTACAAAGTGCTTGTCAGACAATAGCCCTGTGAGGAAAGCAGCACAAACACAAACACTACCATCAGCATTTTATATTCAAGTTCCAGGAAGTTAACTGACTTACCCCTAGTCACCCAGCTAGTGCCAAAACCTGTTTCTGAACCCAGGTCTCCTGATTCCAGTTACAGCACTCTCCACTACACCATGCTAATATCTTCAAGCCTCAGTTTCCTTATTTATAAAATTAGGACAGTAATACTTACACCATCCACTTCACAGGAGTATTGTGAGGAAAGCCTGAAAGTGCTAAGAAAAAAATAAAAGCTATTAGCACTATTATTGAGGAATCTCTTCTTTTTTCCAGACAGAGTAAATCTGTTAAGCCTTTCCTCATCCAACCAGCCCCATTCATTGTTCAATTGTTCTTTTACTACATAGCAATACTTTTATTCATCTCTGATCAATTGCCTATTACTCTTCATAATAACTGTAGCAAACCTCTTTTCTCCTCAAGAAACCAACTCAACTCCTTTCTCAGGAAATAATCTCACATACTCTACTGAGATTGGAACTATACTGGGAATGCCATCATCAGCTTCTCCAAACCTCAAAATCTCTCTGACCACACCCACCCTATCCTTCTTTGCTCCAATCTCAGAAGTTAAGGAGGCCCTCCTCCTCTTCAGTACAGAAACCTTCCATGTGTCCTTTATCCCATCTTTTTATGGCTCTTCTAGGAATCTACATCATCAATCATTCCCTCTCCCATTCTTATCTCCAATTTCTCCCTCTCTACTGGCTCCTTTACATCTGCCTACAAATATGCTTAGTCTTTCCTACCTTAGAAAAATACTTTCTCCTTGACCTTGCCAAATGCCTCAAGTTATCACACTCTTTCTTCCATCTAGAAGAAAATAATGTCATGAAAACCCAAATAAGAGAGAATGTTCAGGAGGAGAGGCTGGCAGCAGTGTCAGATATTTCAGAGAAGTCATGAAGGAGAGGCACTGAGAAAAAAAAAAACAATTTATATTTGGCAATTAAGAGAGACCTGGTAACCAGAGAAAGCAGTTTTAGTTGAGTAATAAGGTTGGATGAAGAGAATGAGAGAAAAGGAAATGAAGGCATTTATTTTAAACAGTTTCTCTAAGTAATTTAGAGAAAGGAGACATAGAACAAGAGCTAATAGGAACATCATTCCTATGGCTTCAACTGTCACTTCTATAGAAGTTGAAGATTTCCCAATCTGTCTAGCCCAAATCTCTCCTGTCAGTTCCAATCCAAATCCACATTTCTCCAAATACCTTTTCATGAACATCTCCGCCTGGATGTTGCACCAGCACCTCAACTTCAATATATCCAAAATGGAATTCATCCCCTCCACCTCCAAACTTCCTTATTTCTCTAGAAACCGTCACCATATTGCCTTTCTCAAAACCTCAAAGATAAATTTTATTCTTCCCTGCTTACTACCACCAATCAGTTACCAAGTTGTTCTAATCCTACCTTCAGAATACCTTACAAATCTCACACAGCTACTACTCTAGCTCAGGTTCTCATCACACCTCATCTGTATTATCACTCCAGTATCTACCCTCTCTCTAGTCCATACTTCATACAATTTCCAAAATAATATTACTAATACAAAGAAATAACCATGTCATCCTTCCTCTCAAAAACTTTGGCTCTAAATGAAACTGTGGCTCCCATTGCCTCTAGGAAAAAATGTAAGTTCTTTAGTCTAGATTTAAGACTTTCCAAAATCTGGTTCCCACCTACTTTTCCAGTCTTATTTCACACAAGGTTCACATACTCTACATTGCAGGTAAACTGGAGCACTAGCTGTTCCTCAGACTCACTCACTGTATTATCTCCCGCCTATATGTATTCGTGCAGGCCACCTCTCATAGAGATACACATAGAGCACATTCCTTTATCATTACTGGTCTTTTCTCCAACTGCTTGTCCTCTCTGAAGCATATATTATTGTTGACTATCCTCCTCTTTGATATTCTCTCCTTTCTGGGCTTTCACAACACTGCTCTCCCTTGCTTCTCCTTCTACCAATATCATTACTCCTCTTTCTCTCTTGCTGCATCATCATCCAGTCATAACCCAAGTCTCTGTACTGGGGCTTCTGTTTTCCTTCCATGTACTCTCTTTTGATGATCGTATCAGTTACCATGGTTTAACTGTCATCTTTATGCAGATGATGCCAAGATCTAAATAAATCAAGCCATAATCTCTCCCTCAAGTTCCAGTCTCAAATTGACTGTCTGCTGGAAGCTTCACACTGCATATACTGTAGGTATCTTCAACTCAATATGCCTAAAATGGAACTAACTTATAGTGTTTCCCCCATCCAATCTATTCCCTTTCTTACCTTCACTATTTCTGTCAAGGGCAGAATCTTACTTTGTCACCCAGGTTCATAATCTTAGGATCATCATCCACTCTCCCTTCATCCTGCATATTCATTCAGTTGCCAATTCCTACTAGTTCTACCCCAGTAGTATCTCACATTTTCCTTTCTTTCTGTTCATATAAACACCACCCTTGTTCAAACTCTCATCATCTTTCACTTAGATTACTGCATTCACCTCCTTAGTTTCCAGCCTTTCTCCCCTCCATTCCATCTTCCCATAGCTGCCAAAGTGCTGTTTATAAGGAACAGGTTGGAGCATGTCACTCCTCTTCCCAGAAAGCTTTAGAAGTTCCATGTTGCCTCTCAGATCAAATACATACTTCCTCTGACATTTAAAGCTCTTCACAAATTGGCTCCAGCCTACCTTTCCAGAAGTATTACATATTACTCTTCTTCCTACACAGTCCAACCAAACTGGCCTTGCTTTTCTCCACATATGACACTGATCTCCTACATCCATGTCTTTGCATGGGCTGTCTCTCATGCCTGGAATTCACTCCCTCCTCACTTCTGCCTCTTAGATTCTTAGCTTCCCTCAAAGGTCAGCTGACATATCCACCTTCTACATGAGACTTTTTCAGATCTTCGACTGACCCAATTACCTTGTATTTATTTTTGTATTTAAATGTGTATGTGTGTGTGATCTCTCCTGATAGAATGTATGCTCCTTGACAGCAGGAAGTATTTAATCTTTGTCTTTGTACAACCCAGTGCTGAACACAATGCCTAGTACGTAATAGGAATAGGAACTGGACCCATCATTTCACTTATAGAGGAAACTCCTGATGAGGAACTTCTTATACTTATAGGTCAAGCACCGTCCCCAAAACATAATCTTAAGAAATTTGCCTAGAGCTCCTGCCCAGGTCACACAGAGGCAGATGAGAGGCAGTCACATAACTAGTATGTATCAGAGGCACTTGAACCCAGCTAGATCTGTCTCTGATACCACTTCTCTATCCACTATCCCACACTGCCTCTCATGGCACATAGTGGAGAATAAATACTTGTTGACTGATGAATTGACATGGTTGTCTCTCTTCAAGGCCAGGCCCAGGTGTGACCTCTCCACTGAAGCTTTCCCTGCTCATACAGGGAAGATAATCACTGAAGATAATCACTCTCCATATTCTCCCAGATCATTTTGCCTGAAACTCTTTGTTGCTCTCCTATTTTACATTCTGGCTTGCTTCCTTGTATACATGTTTAATCTTTTCTACTTGAATATAAGGTACCTGAAGGTAAGGACTATTTTTTCAGCTTTGGATTCTTATCAGCTATCACGGTGCCCTGCACCTCAGAGCCGCTATAAATCCCCAGTTTTTCTATTCCTTTCTAAGCCCTCTTTATCCCCATTACATTTTTCTTAGAGGACACCAACCAGAATTAGACACAGTAATCCAGGTATACCTGAAATATAGTTTTATAATCAGTCAGGTATACTGTTTTCTTTGCTTTCTCTAATAACTTCTCCTTATTATGCCTAGAATTTTGTGGACCTTTTTGGTCAGTATTTTAGGAAACCAGATTACAGTGACTTTCTTGATTTGGAGGTGCATGAAAAGAGTTAGATTATTCTGCCCTAAATGTAGTGCTGTACTTACCTGGCCACCCATCTTGTATTCAACACACATAAGAGTTGTCACCTCGAGACTGGCATGTTTTAATAAAACTAAAAGAAAAAGTTTCTTTCCAAGGAATACTCTGAACCCTTAATTAAAATTTAGGTACAACTAGAAATAAAGTCAAATTCACATACAAACTTGATAAGACCTTTTTTAATTATGCATAATATGTATAAGTGACAGAAGGTTAAAGTTGTTTCATTAAAGATACATTTCACTTTTTATATAAGACCATAAATAGAAAAATATGTTGTAGGACAAAAATATGGCACTTTAATATCAAATCTAAATAAATGACTCCCCAAGAAAATGGACATTATTTATTTCAGTAGCTAAACTTGGCTCTTATGTGGGCACACAATAGTTTTTAAAGAATCGCATGAAATTTAAACTTTAATTTTCCTTTAAGGCTAATGGGATAGGCAGCTAATTATGCATGGAGTTCTTTAAAATTAAATACTAATGTATGACCACATGTAACCTCCCTTGAGAGATGAATCAATCCCATACATGTGCCAGCAAGTTACATACACAACATACAAGTATAGCATATGTATATATCTATTTTGAAATATACAAATTTTCTTACAATATGCATTCTGGTTTATCATCATTTGCTCTACTGTAGCACCTTCAGAAGGCACTGCTGAGTAAATCAAACTTGATCCAGTGATTTCAGAATCCATTCCTTGGAATTGCACATCATAACAATACAAAATACAGTATATGCACAAGCCTTCACCCCGTCCACTTCTGAAAGAAGTTCTCTCAGACATTTCAGATGCAAAGCAGAATAAAAATTTAGTATCTACATATTATTTATAGTAGGGAAGAAAAGTACATCATACTTTAGAAAGCAAGAGGCAGGAGGCAAACCCTGTACTTTACCACATTTAAAAATTCACCAGAAAGTTATTCTGTACAAGTCATTTTTTTTTATAATTTCATTTTCTCAATTTTAACCAAACATTGTGTAATCTATGTAATACATCTTATTTTTAATTTAAAGTATACTAAATATTATCACAGACTATTTGGCCACTATATTTTCTAGGGAGTTTACATTTCTTTATTGAAACTTTTAATAAATATTACTCCCCTGAAAGAAATAATTTTGATTTCTGTAAACAGATGGGTATGAAAATGCCTCAAAAGAACCTGTAAAACCACTGTAAATTTGGTATAAAGACACTTTGGCAAGGTATTGGAGTTACAGGTCCAGATGCACAGTACATCGTGACATTGACAAAAAAGGTAGCAGAACAAATATTCACTAATCATTTTTTATAGTGACTTGGAAATTAAATGAGAATTTAAAACTGTAAAAAATATGCCTTCTGCTAAAATAGCAAAATCAACCTTGATTCCTTTGATTCTTCTAGTAAAGAAAAGAGAAATTTGAAAACATCAGCTACATACTGTTTAAGTGGAAGATTACTTGGTTTACAGGCTTAAAATTAACTCAAAGTATAACCGGTTGGCAACTAAACCAATGTTAGGAATTTAACCTAAATTTGAAAAAAAATTGTTCAAAATGTTTTCTTGTTTACAAATAATTTCAGAACAAAGCACCAGCTATGATAAAACAAAAGAAAATTTGCTGGCTAAATATAACTGTGTCAACCAAAGTGCATTAGGCCCATAAAATACAATTACACTGACTATTCTCTATGATGGAGACACAATGAAGAGCCAGAAGCACCAATTTTACTGCTCATATAACATTGAGACAATATCCAAAATATTAAAATAAGTGGCTTTGGGATCTTGGTCCACTTAACCCACAGTCACACAGCCTGGCACATATTCCTGCTAAGGGAAGTCATATGTAAGGTAGACAGCAACCTGGGTTTCAGTGTAGGTGGAATTCGGGTAAAAGTCCAAAAAAAATCTCTCCTTTGCCTTGCCCTCAGTAGAACTAGCCCAGACCCACTTGTTGTTTGTTTAAAGTGGGGATGAGCAAATTACTTCCAGTTCCCATCAGAGCAGAGCTAAGATTATACAAATTATCCCATAAATAACGTCACTGAACAATACTGGAGAGGTCAAAGGCACAGCAAGTTTTGCCCTGCACTTCTGTGAGTATCCCCAGGTCACTGTCCCCCTTACACTTGAAACAAACTGGACATGTGTGTATATATGTATATGTGTTTGCCTTCTAATTCAACATTCAAGTGGCATAGATAGCATTTTAGAATTTTATATATGGCACAATTGGAGATTTTTAAAAATCAGCTTCACAACTGCAGCTTACATATAGTAGAATAATTGGTCTTGGTTTTGGTTTTATAAATACAGTCTCAAGAATTCCCTAAATAATTCTTTCAGTTGCTTATAATGCCAACATATAGGACATACTCAGTGCCCCTACACCAAGTGTCTGTAAGTAGTTGGGAAAAATTTAAGGACTGGAGGATCTCTGAGAGTCCCTTCTAGTCATAAATTCCATGACTGTATTACTGGACCTTCCAGTAACACATGCAGTTTTATTGACTGTTAGTGCTGCAAAATGCTGGTTTCCTGACTATCATGGAATAAGCATTATAAATACATTTTTCAATTAAATCCCAGGCTGAATTTTTTTTTTAATTACTCAGCAGTAGTCAGTCAAATGAGTTAGGAAACACTACTTTCTGGTTTCATAATTCCTCACAGAGATCCGTTTGGCTGCAACTGTACCACATAGAAACTATTTTTTAAAATTATATAAACACAGGTTACTTGACTCAGTTCACTTTACTTTTTAGCAGCCACATACACCCTTTTCTTTGTTTTCATTTAAATGCTCAGTAGAGTTGTGGCCATTAGATCGAACTACTCCTTCAGGGATCCAAGACTTGTCCACACACCGTTCCATTCGTTTCATTATCAGGTCCAGGAGTGTTTCAATTGCCTTGCTTATGTTGGTGCCATTGGCAGCACTGGTTTCAAAGTATGGGATTCTGGAAGACAGAGCACACTTGGGTTAATACCACGTGGTTCTCGGACTATCTCCATTTCCCAAAACTCAATTGTGCATATAAATGCAGTACAGGTATAACAACAACAACAGTAAGAGTAATAATAATAATGATGATAATCAATCTTTACATAGGCTTACCATGTGCCAGGCACTGTGCTAAGTGCTTTTCAACTATTATCTCATTTGATCCTCACAATAACCTTGCAAGGGTAGATGCTATTAATATCCCCATCTTACAGTTTAGAAGAAAGTGAGGCAAACAGGGTTAAGTGACTTGCTCGGGGTCACACAGCTAGTAAGTGTTTGAGGCCGAATTTGAACTAAGCAAGGTCTTCCTGACTCCGAAGCCCAGCATTCTATTCACTGTGCCACCTAGCTATCTATAAATTTTACCCAGATGGTCTCTCTAAAAGAAGCAAAAGAAGCAATAAAATAAATTAAAATAAGTTTCATTATTTCAAAAACTTAGGTAATCCACTCTGCACACAAGAATAGAGATATAAAACTTGTTTGAATTATGAAAGGCAATCAAAATTTTTTTTTCCTTTCCCCAACCCCATTTTTGGGTCAGGGGAAGGGAGTAATGTTAAAAAAATTATAAAGATATAAATATAGACACTATTTATTCTGTTAGTAGCCTTTAAAGATCTAAAGTTATTTTGTTAGTTTAGAAATCTTTCCATCACATAGGCCAACCAACCCTTGTAGAAGAAAGAGCCAGGCTTCAGTAGGACATGAGCTACCCACTGTACCAACAATGGGACTTGTCATTACCACCCCTGAAATGAATTTGTTTCAGCTAGTTACAACTCTGCTCCTAACTCCAAATCCCATGTTCTTCCTACTATGCCAAACAGAAGTGTGGTATATTCAAATAATACATTATTCAAATAAATAAAATAATTACTACAAATTCATTTTAAGCATCTTTAGTTTCTTTAATAAATGTATCTGCCAACTATCAAACTTCAAGGAATTTAACATCTTTTTGTTATATTCAATAGGGAGATTTATGGACTATTACTCTTTGCAAGAAGTGGGGCAAAATCTTAAGAACACAGGAAATTTTATTATTATGGAATCACAATACTTAGAACTGAAAGTGATCCCAAGAGTTTCATCCCAGTGCCTTTAGCTTGATATGGCATAATTTCTATATGGCAAATGAGGTCCAAACAATTAATTGTCCAAGGTCACACTTCTGGTAAGAAGCAGAAGAGAATGAAGATAACCCAGGTTGTCTGTTTCCTTACTGCCTTTTGTAAAATGAAGGAAGTTATTCTATTTTCGCAACTGGTGTCTTCTACTATGTCATAATAATACAGAAAACATTTGTTTTCATAAAATTAATGGGTGGGAAAAAGTAGTGGAAGGGGAGAGAAGGTCAGGAAGAAGGAAACTCATCAGATATAACTTTGTCCATGTGTAAAGTTCATTGAATTATTCTCATTCTATGAGCTATAAGTGACAGTTTCTGATTCTTTTTAAGTCTCATTTTTATGCTCTTCATGGAATTCTGAAAACAGAAATTTTACCCAACCTTCTTTCTTCATTTGGTGCATTCCCATGCATACATCAGCCTTTCACATGATGCAGAAGACGAAGGGGTCAGAAGCAGAAGCAGAGGGGAGGAAAGGCTGAATAGCCTAATATGGTCCATGGTGGAGGTTTTGTGAGGGGTACAGGGAAGGTGTGAGCAGAAAAATCAGCTCTGTACTGAAAAATGCAAGCAATGTTTTTTAAAAAGAGTATCAAAATAAGACTTTTTAAAATGTTATCCAATATTTCAAAAGAAAGACACGGACCAGGATTTCACTCCTGTTGCAGCTGAAAATGTACAATGTTTAATAACATTTGAAAGTGACTTTCCGGTAACAAGTTCTGAGCGCATTGATGGTTTTGGAACCTAGTCAAATGCAGTAACTTTGCTATTAGTACTTATGAGACAGGACTTCAAAGTAATGAGCCTGTTCTGTGACTTATTTGGGGTATGCCAAAAGACTGTGTAGCTTTAAGTTATTAAAACTTAAATGTTTTTATTATAAATCACACTTCATGCATTCCTACTTTCGAATCTAGGATTCAAAAATTTTTGCTGTCAGCAAAAGTGAATAATAAAATTCTTCCCATTTCTTAATATATTATTTCATGTCATTTTCCTCTATATTTATAAGTTGAAATACTCCTAGATTTCCCTTGTGCTCTCCCCTCAAAAAAAAAAAAAAAAGAAAAGAAAAACAGGTGATTGTTATACGAGTCATTTGGTAAAGAATGCCTGACAAAAAAATACATGATTTGATGTCAATTCAGTGGCTGCTAAAGAACTGGCTTTCATATCTCCCTGCCTTTGGACAAGCTTGTATCTGCAGAGAAGACAGTTGCAGCTATTGTGCCAACATCTGTTGCAATGGAATAGATGCAGTGGAAGAAAAACCTCCCAAATAACAAGATCCTCCAAACCAAGTAAACACTGACACTTAGTGACTTCAGTGGAAAAGTGAGCATTCAAGAGAGGATGATGAAAAAAATGGCAATTACAATCTGAGACTGCGGGGAGGGGGAGCTGTCACATCATGAAGATTTCCATCCAAAAGAGAGTCAGAAGGCAGTGGCAAGCTCTAAATAACATTTTAAAATAAATTAAATTGCTCTTAGGCAATTGGAAATAAACTGATTATCAACACAGGAATCTTTTCTCAGTAAGTGTATGTAAGTCAGACCATAGAGTACAAAGGTCAAAATCAATGCCAAACTAGTCAAACCAAACACGAATGATAAAGAATGGAAAACAAACGAAGGAAATGATACCAGCGCCGATCACAGCGCCATTTTCAAAGCATAAGACCAGCTGTGAAAAGAATTTAACAGAAAAATATGGCAGATAAAAGAGCCGGGAAACTGCTTTATCTAACAAACACTGGAAAAAGAGAAAGGTCCAACAGCCAATGCTAAGGGAAGGGGAATAAGATGAAAAGCATCACCTCATAAAACGGCAAAAAGAAAAGAAAACTCAATCAAGCCAAATCATTACAAGACCATTTATACATGAAACTAATAAAAGAACAAAAGGGGGAAAAAGGAACATCTCAGAAAATGTCTGTGATGACCTATTTTCATCATCTACAAGATGAGCAGTGAACACTTCAGTCTATCCACAGTCACATGAGGAAGTGTAAATGGCACTGAAGAAAATGAAGATAGGAAAGACAGCCGGACCAGACAAGAATACTCCAGAGAAATCTGTATTGAGGAGACACAGTTGTGAAAGCATTAAGGGGTTCAGTTTCAAGACAGTTCAAAAAAAAGGAAGGACAGTGAACAATTTGATAGCGTCAAAAAGGTGATGAAGAAAACAGGCCTAACCCATATGTGTGCTTTCTCACATCTAAATTTTGTTTTTTACAAAAATGATCTATGGACACATCAAGGGTAAAAAACTCACGAAAAGAGAAGGGAACAGACAGGCCCTCATGAATAATTTTATACGGATCATATCTGTACAGTCAAACACTTGACAAAGAATATAAAATCCAGTAATTTATAGAGTTTTTTAAATTAAAAAATAACATTTGATTCAGTTGAGTAAAATATAGCCTTAAAGGTTTTACTCCAATCTAAGGGTTCTCATGTATATAAAGATCAGAGAAGATTCCTTGATGGAGAGAACTAGAGAGAAATTTCTTCAACCATTCACTAGCTATAGGTCTACATGCAAAGCATAAAAAGATATGTGTTCACCAAATGTGCTTACCTCTAACATAGACAATATCCTGCACAGTGTTCAAACAGAAGAGATTTCCTTTAGAATAGAAACTCCCCCAGAAGTTATTGCTTGAGTGTGATGTTATGGGGCATCAAGCTCCTCCCCTCCCCCCCCCAAAAAACTGTAACATTTTCTCATGATCTCTCCAAAGAAATTAGCCTAAGAAAAACTAACTGGATAAAGAATCCCTATTGTCCAGACAGGTCATGTTATGTAAGTGGGTGGAAATTTCTTGAACTAGTTCTGTCAGTACATCTATCTTGGACAGGTGTTAAAGATAGACAGTGAGCTAGATCCAGTATTGAAGAGGCAGGACAGAGCTGGCTGTATTAAATTTGAGGAATAGAATGGTACTTCTAACGATCCCAAACAGTTCCTCAAAACAAAAACCCATCTTTTTAATACCAGTGTTGTTCCAGGAATGCTATATGGTGACAAATCATGAAAAACTAGTCTCTAAGCAAGATCACAAGTGATCCAAAGATGCATGGTAGGCAGAAGTAATTTGCAAAACATTAGCAATGTTGACTTATATGAAAGAAGTGTCATAAATATATCATCTAAGATATGTATGAATAGAAAGGGAGATGGGTCAGTTATAGAGCAAGAATGAAAGATAGCACAAGGGTTACATAGATACGCACAGAATGGGTTCTTTTTAAATGTTTAGTTATTCATCCATTTTCTCCTATCTTTCTTCCATGTTGTATTGTCATGCAGAAATATTTTACTGTTCCCTATATTCTATAGGACTTCCCACAATTCATATGTTCTGCAGTATATATATATTCTCTTTCAGTGAATCTGTGTAAAAGAAAAACTAGCTATGTTTGAACTCACGTATCTGTCCATCATTTAGTACATAACATGAGACTGATGCATTGATTCATCCTTTCACAGGTCTATTGCCTATTTAAATTCTAGCTCAAAAAATAGACTTGCACAAAGAATTTCTGCTGGGGGGAAATGATATAATTAGCTCATGAATAATAATTGTTTTTAAGTCTGAAACTAGTGATTTTTAGACTGGAGAAGACTTAGGGAATACCTGCCTGATATTTGTATTCCAAGTATTAGACTTGTTCTGCTTGGTACTGGAGAGTAAAATTAGGAACTGCAGGTAGATATTGCAAAGAGGCAAACTATTACAGTGACCCACAAAAACACTACATGCTCTTAGCCCATTTTTTCTGATCTTCCTATCCAGAAGTGAAACCATTGAGAGTTTACACACAAATGCATACATACACACCCATACACACACAGAGTTGCTTACAGTATTTGATTACCTGATCATGTTCAATAGGCAGTTCTTCATGGTATTTTAAAAGAGAACTGGCTTTAGAACACTAGGAAGAAAGCCTTGAATTTTCTTCACCCTGGGTTACCTACTTCATTTATGCCAAAGAGGGAACTTATGTCTTCAAATCCTTTTTATAAAGAAGGCTATATTTGTGGTATTTTGAAATTCATATTTCATCTGACAGTGTTCAAAAGCAGAATCAAAATTTTCTTCTTTCTAGTTACTACAGAAATAAATGGATCTTATTGACAGAATGGAATGGATGGAAATATGTTCACCAACCTCTCCATCAGAGGTTCTTAACCTGAGTTCTAAGGATTCCAAGGAGTCCATAGACAGATTTAAGAGGTCCATAAACTTTGATGGGAAAGTAATTACATCTTTATTTCTACTAACCTCCTTGTGAAATTTAACATTTCCTTTATTTATTTAAAAACAATATTCTGAAAAAGGATGCATAGATTTTAACAGCTAGCCAGAGGTGGTCCTGACACACAAAAAAGGTTAAGAAACCCTGTCTAGATAACAGTACCCTTCTCCCACCCACTCTGGATTTAAATTAATCTTGTTCTTGCCATTAAGAGTTGTGTTACTTGTCCTCAAGTACACAGGGTATTCCAAAAATCTTAGTGCAATTTTAAAAGTTTAAAACTGCACTAAGATTTTTGGAATGCCTTATATAAAAGCATCAATGATACTATGCATATGCAATCTTCTTACTGCATAATTTCTAGAATCACTTTGGGGACATGATGGCATTTTATTTCAAACATTTTATTCTATAAGTAAAATTATTCTATAATTCTCTAAGTGAAAAAATGTTTATAAAACACACAAAACTACCTCAGAGAAAAACTCCAAGCTTTTTTTTCTTCTTGAATGTCTCATTATTGTTTGGCTTAGCTTAAGAATTAAAGCCTTCAATCAACTACACACTTTGTGTTTATATAGAATTAGTTGTATTCAAGTATATTCTGGAACTTTGTATTATTCACTTCTCTCCACAAGATGGTGCTAATGTAGTACTGCTTTTTGGTGAACAAGTTGTCTGAAAATGCTTTATCTTTTGAGAAAAGGTACATTGATGTCTACTTTCAGAATATTTAAAAACAGTACAAGTTTCTGAGAGAAAGGAGCATGACTTAGAAAAGATAACAATGACACAAACTTTGCTTGTTGCCAGTCCTTTATTTATAACTTATTTCCCCAGAGCATCACCTCTATTGGCTCTTCTAAATCTCTAGATCCAATCCCATCTTCTCTCTTTCTGGAACACCAGCAACCTCAGGATTAATCCCAATTATTCTGATGATGTCACAGCCATCCTCAATGTTATCCAAGATATACTTTCTCTACATCAATCCTCTCAAGCATGCTTAAGGGACCCAAAAGGATATTTGAGGAGCCTGTTTCCAGGAATGACCCCTCATTAGCCAGTCCCCCCATTAGTCTCCTCATGACAGGGTATGGGCCCAAGCCAACACCTTTGCCCCTTACCCCAAAAGAGTTTGGTCCCTTTTGTCTAAAGGACCCTGGAAAACCCCACCTTGAAATTTCCTTGGATTTTCCCACTTGATCTGTCCTTCCCTAGGAGCCATAAGCCTTTCATTACCATTATGCCCAAATCTCTGTTAAATTACTTCCCACTGTTAATCTCATTCTCCTGGCTATTGGTCACTCTAGATCCTCTGTAAATTCTATCTCTAGTCACCTCAAGATACTGGTCATTCCCTTCAAGATCTTCCCTAGATTCGACCTCTGGTCACCCCCAGACTACTTGGCCACCCCTGGATTACTCCCTCAGTCTTTCTGTATACAAGATCCATCTTATCTCCATGAAAATGCTCAGACTCAATCTGGCCCTCATTACAAGAACTCAGATTCTATCTGGCCTACTTGTCTGGGCTTCACAAATGTTCAGATTCTTTAAGAGTCTACCCAATATGAAATACGGAGGGTCTTTAATAAACTCTGTTTTTCTTTGGCTGAAAGAAGGCTTGCGTAAAATTCCTTGCGGAGGACCTGCCATGTCACTATTTTGGGGTCCCAGCACCCCTAAACCTCAATACTAAGACCAATGCTTCAACCTCTATCCTAGATTTTATTCTTTCCAAATACCTGAAGATCCTTGGTGCTATGCTTATCTCCATTTTCTGGCACCATTCTACCCAATATCTCCCTCTTCCCTGGATGTTTCCTTCTTTCCCTTCATGTTTCCTTCTTTCCCTTCAAACACACATAGCTCTTCCCTCCCTTCTCTTTCATCTTGGGAAGAAAAAGAAAATTGCTTGACCCGAATATCTTAATGGAATCATAGACTTTTGACCTTGGATCATATTGCCTCACTTTGCTTCTTCCTTTCACTGCCTCTATTTTCTTACTGATGGCATATAGGCTCTGGAAACTCCCTATAACTAATGATTTCATAATCACAAAATCCAATGGACTTTCCGTATATCTCATTTTCCTTAATCTAGATCTCTATCTTTTCATGCCTGTATTACTACTATAGTAGAGCCCAAATTGGTCTTCAGGTTTCCAGTCTTTCATCCTTCCTATCTATGCTAAACACTGCCTCCAAACTAATCTTCATTTGGAAAAAATAAAACAACCCACCACTGATTTCTCATCATTCCCTGCTCAAAAACCTTCAATGGCTCTCCACTACCTACAGAACCAAGTCCACATTTCATAAGGTACCATTCATGACACTATCTGGCATGGTGGATTGAGAACTAACCTCAAAATCAGAAAAAAAAAAATAGTTCAAGTCCTGTCTCTGACACCTACTGACTATGTGACCCTGGGTAAGTCACTTAATCTGTTAGTACCTCCAGGTAATTCCGGTTACAGGGTAGGTGCCAATCTGTATTAGAGAGAATTCTCTATACCAACAAAATCACGTAACTGGTCAAAAAAAAGAAAACCATAGTCCTACACAGGCTAAACATATGCTGCTTGCCCAACCGTATCTCCTACAGTTTCTTGGCACACTTGCCCCAAGTAGTTTCTGCTGTTTTCAAGAATAGATTGAGCAAAGAATGAATAATGACAGAGCAAAATTTCCATCTTGGCTCTTTAACTTCAGGCTAAAATTTTTAAGATTTTTGTTTTTCCCTTAGAAAGATACTTTTTCCTACACACACACACACACACACACACACACACACACACACACACGCCTCTGCACTGCCACACTCAAGTGGAACTTTCCATTCAATTAAATGAGAGAAATTTGAGACTTTCATCAATGAAAAGCAAACTTCCTTTTTTGTAAGTCCTTTCACAAATAGTAACAGACAACTCCTCCAAAATCCAGTCCATAAACCCCTGGCCACTCAGTAAGATAGACCAGAATCTCAGAAAATATTTTGCTGGACTATCTACCACATCACCTCATCCTAAGGCAAAAAGAATTCTTCCTACCATTCTCCCTTTCTCCAAGATCTCCTCCCTTCTGTACATCCTGCACACTTTGCCCAAACGACTCTACTTACCTAGTCTAGTCAGCCATTAAACTAGCATTTAAATATTCACTGAACTAAAGACACTATGGCAAGTACTAGAGATACAAAGAAGAACAAAAAACAGTCCACATGCTCCAGAAGCTCACTTTCTAATGGAGGAGACAACATGTATATAACTATGCACAAACAAGCTCTATATGAGGTAAACGGGAGATAATTTAAGAGGGAAAACACTCTGGACTTAGAGTCCTGAGACCATAACAACCAAAACCATGGTTGGGAGGCTTGATTGCAACTCCTCTGTCTCTGTGCTTCCAATTTTGACTTGTTCCACTAAAAGATGGGATTCCTTTGATCCAGAGAAACAGAAAGTACCCTAGTTCCAGAATACTTACTGTTTATGCCCTAGGGAAAAAGTAGAAGCAATTACAGAACCCTTCTGGACATCAGACAGTATACAATTAGGGACCAGAGGTCCCTGAAAATAAGGATTACTTCGTCTCAGCTCTCCCCTGGCCTAATATTCGCCTCTGTACAGGCATTCATCAACTAAGAAAATAAAATGGAGCAGAACGTCACATGAGCCAACTTCCTTCTAGGAAATTCACTTCAATAGGATCTTAAAGCATGTAGTTTGATGCTACATTAAGGTCAACATTAAAACAGGTTTTTACTGAGCCTCCAAATTTATAAGATAATAGCCATCTTTTAAAAACCCAACAGTTTCCTTTTCACCTTGTCATAAAAAAACTCACCCATATTTTTCAGCAAGTTCCCTGGCTTCCTCTTCTTTTACTACTCTCTGGTCTTCCAGGTCACTTTTATTACCACAGAGCACTACATCTGGGCTTTCACAATATGCATGCATTTGGAGTTGGCCTATCAATAGAAAAATAAACACAAGAAGTGGTTATAGTTGCATATAAAGCAAACAGCTTAATGCTCAAAATAGTTCATTAAATTGTAAAGTTCTGGGGTGGAAACTAGGAACAAAATAATTTTACATAAGTACACCCTGTAGGTTACAAATATTGCATGAAGAGTTTAAAATTTTTCAAACTTCCTCTTCTCTTCTCAACACACACCAAGAAATTTATGCTCACTCATACTTTAATTAGACAAATGATTTTTAAAAAATAAGTACTGATTAGAGCAATTTCTACTGCTACTATTCATTCCAACTTAAAACTGTTTTTTAATATTCATTCTCAAAGTTTTTACCATAGCAATCAAATAAAAACGACTTTTTAATCCATTTGTCTGAATTTTTTTTCCACTGAACTTCCTTGTTTCCCACTATATATCTTTCCCACTAGGGTACATCAAGGACAAGCAACAGGATTTCACTGGGAGAGAGAGAATTAGCAGTCACAGCAATGAAATAAATCATGGGGTCAAACAGAACCCTCTGGAATTCCAGAAGACTAAAATAACTGCAATTTTTATCCCTTGGGTTTATAGGTTTTTTTCATTGTTGAATTGCCCTACATCTAGACACAAGAGAAAACATACATAAATCACATAATAATAACGCCAACTAGCCAATATCATAATCTCCCAAGGAACAAAGCGGTTTGGGTTTGCTTTTTTAAGAATGACTAGCCCTAGAGTGTCAGTCTTCTGACATAAACACTTTCCTAATTCTGTATTGCCACATTTTCTTCCAAACCAAAATGCTCTCTTCCCTCTCCTCTTCTCTCCTATTATCTTAACTTCCATTTTTCTCTTTGTATTTTTTTATTATATTGTTCCACCTCTTTTCAAATTGCCTTCCCCCTTTTGCGTCATTCCACTGTTTGCTATTCTCAAGATTCATTAATGTAGCATTTTGAATATAGAAGAATATATAAAGGTTCTATGATTTCATCAGCATGGAATATTCAATGTGGGAACTCCCTCTACCAAAGGAGACTGTAGACCAGCGGTTCTCAACCTGTGGGTCACGACCTCTTTAGGGGTCAAACGACCCTTTCACAGGGGTCACCTAAGACCATCAAAAAACACATGATCTTAGGAACCGAGACACCGCTCCTCTATCCGTCTCCAGGCGAGTCCGCTCACGTGCAGATACGTCCACATACGAGTATTAAAGGGTCCCAGCATTAGGAAGGTTGAGAACCACTGCTGTAAACCGTTCATGACTTAGTTAAGTTCTGGGTAATTTCTTGAGACATATAAAGGTAGTAACTGTCCAAAGCAGAATTTGAACACAGGTCATCCTGTCACCAAACCCAGTACTCTTATCAGCAATACCAAGCTGCCTTTGTATATCAGAATGCAATGTTATTATAAAACTGTCTTCAATTCCTAAATGTTTGGGATTTATATTTTGTCTCTCCCATTAGATTATCAGGGTTTTCTAGGCAAATACCTTATCTAATCCTTCCTTGGTGTGCTAGGAGCTCAAATCCTTATTGATTGATAAATGATACAAATATTCTATTCTTTTGGAATTTAATGTTTAATAAGGTCATGTGTCATACAGGTACTTGCAACATACTTCTTTTTTTTCTTTTTTTTAAAGAAATTTTTAAAAAATGTATTTGCTATTAGTTTACAACATTCAGTTCCACAAGTTTTTGAATTTCAAATTTTCTCTTTCCCCTTCTCCCTCCTCCTCCACCATGGCAGCATGTAATTTGATATAGGTTCTACATATACCTTCACATTAAACATCAGTCAATTTTGCAACATACTTCTGAAAAAGTTATCATTTTTAAGAACTGTGATAACAAACTTTCTTGAGTTTCTGAGTTCCACTAAAGAAAGTGATAGCTTAAGAGACTTACATACACTGACATCAGAAATTTTTATAGGATTTTTGAAAATTACTATGCACATATATGTAGTATATAGATATATATCATATCTATGATGGGACAGAGGTGAGAATTGCTTTCAAATATTCTCTGAAGCACCCAGAAATTCTATTGTTTTGGACTCTAAAAATACCAAAGTAATCATGAGAGAAGTGGTTCAGATTTGCTACTGTTGGGAATTTCATATCACAAATGCCCTCATCCTGCCTATCATGTACTGATTCCAAAAGGAACCAACATTATTTGCAAAGTGCTGTAGGGCAGATAGAGAAAGTATGCACCCACACCCCATCCCATTCCATTCCAGCACCAGGAACAGAACATCTCTGAAAAATCAATAATGGGTAAATATTGAATGAATGTATCACCTCTAAATGATCTAAGATCCCTTTCACTTTATGTCCCACGCCTAAGAATTATCTCCATTTTTAAGTAGAGACTGAGGTCTGGAGGGTTGGCCAGAATAACAAAGATTATTTACACATTATAACACATTTAGAAGTCAACCCACACCTTCTGGTTCTAGCACTTTTATTGATGCTGTTGTTGAGTTGTTTTCAGTGGTTTCTGATTCTTTGTGACCCCATTTGTGGTTTTCTTGGCAAAGATACTCAAGTGGTTTGCCATTTCTTTCCCCAGATCATTTTACAGATGAGGAACCTGAGGCAAACAGAGTTAGGTGACTTTCCCAGGGTCACACAGCTAGTAAATGTCTGAGATTGGATTTGAACTCATGAAGATGAGTCTTACTAGGGTGATGGAGAGGAGGGCGGGGG
>CM053589.1:81546290-81568310 GCA_028646515.1 Pseudochirops corinnae
TCCCTTATTTGGTTTTGAAAATCCTTCTTCAGCTCATCTCTAGCTTTAAGGCATTCTTCATGTTTATTGGAGGCCTCTGGTGGGGGCGCTCTGGCTGCACTCTCCTCCTCTCTCTCTCTCCCATGGTCTTTCTTATCCCCAAAGAAGGAATCTAGGATTTGGGAGCTGTTCTTACTTTGCTTTTTATGCTTATTCTTACTCATGGTTGTTCAGACCGTGATTTTATTTTATTTATTTTTTTTAATCTCTATGGGGCTCTGCTTCCAGAAGGGAAAGCTCTGTCCCAAATCACTGGGGTCCTCCCGGCTGCCGTAGACTTCCGGCTGACTGGATAATGAAGACTCCAAGACTGAGGCCCAAGACCACAATCCGGATCCAGGCTGCTCAACGCAAGAGCCCTGGCCTGAAAACAAAATCGCTCAGTCTCCCTGCTGTCTGCAGGCCACGGGCGGGAAGCTACAAGGCAGAGGCAGGTGCAAAACCTCTGCCTTTCACTTTTCCGCTCTGGAGACCTTTGGGGGGACTACTTATCTCCCCCTTTCGCAATCCCCACTCGTAGCTGGTGCTAATCAGCTCACCTGAAAGGCTCTTCTGCTGCCCCCAGGGCGCAGCCGAGGCTTCAGGCCAGGCTGGTTTTGGTTCGAAGTGCTGATATGGTTCCTCGTAGCTGAGCTGACTTTAGTGGGAAGTATCCTTGTGTGCTTTTTAGAGTTATAGGATTGTTTTAGAGTCCTATTTTATGGGTATTTTGGGGTGGCTATGTGAGAGCTGCGATATGTTGCTGCTGCTACGCTGCCATCTTGGCTCCACCCCCATAAACATTGGTTTCTTACAAAAAAAAAAAAAGAAATACCTTTTATGTAAAATACCACTGTAAAATTGTTTGCAAGGGGATTGGCCTCTTTAAAATACTTTGACAGGTTCATGATCTTATTGATGTGAGTATTCTCTTTAATGAGGCAGACTCAATCCATCCCCCCTTTTTCATCCTTTGTAATTCTTGGCAATTCTAAATCTACTTGGTTCCACCTAATATCCTGGGGGGCTTCCCCAGTTGTTTTGAAACTGGATGACGTCGTTTGAGCACTTGAACTGTCTGTGAGTTATCCTTCACTCTTGCCCTTAGACTGTTTATTGTCCAGTCATGCGGCTTTCTGATAACACTTGCAATACTAGGTTGGCTCTAGATTGTGGCTTATCATACCATATGCCTCTCCACTGCCTTTTGGGTGACCTCCTACTCTCTTTAGACCATGGTGTTCCATGACTTTCAACCTTCTTGCATTAGTAGAAGAATATTGGTATTAAAAGATGAGTTTTTGTTTAAGAGTGATACTTGTGGTCCTTAAAAGTACTCCCATTTCCCCAAAAGTGAATCAGACTGTTTTCTTCCTTTTCAATTCTGAGCATAGTTCATTCTATATGTTCAGTGTCTATTCAAGCAAGATACATGTACCCCCTCTTTATTCACCTGGTTCTACTACTCTGGGCCTTCTTTGATTTCCCCATCAGGCCCCAAGTTCATTATGGGAAAAACCTCCTCATCCCACAAGTTCCCATCAGCCTTGGTACTACACCTCATCACCACACTGTTCCTCTGATGGAGGGTAGAGCCATCATTTCCAAATCTTTGCTTCATTTCCCCTCCTTCCCAGGTCTCATTCCTTCCCCTGCCTTTGCTTTTCCTTATTAGGCTATAAGCTCCCTGAGAGTAGGGACTGTCTTTCTTTTTTTTATATTTGTATTTTAAGTGCTTTGCACTATTTCTGGCACATAGTAGGTGCTGACTAAATGCTGATTGACTGGTATACTGCCTAGTTCTATGGGTTGTCCATCCCACTACATGCTATATTCAGTTCAATAGGCATTCTTTATTGACTCGGTTTTTCCAGTGTGAATAATTAAGCCAAACTCTGTTGAGAGATTATAGATCTCACTTAGGAGAATCAGCAGTATTTTGAGACTTAATAGCATCAGCATAATGTCATCTGAAAACAGGCATCTGGTGGACCAAATCATTTTCTGATTTGGATTCTTTGCTGAACATCCTTCATGACAGTGGCAAACACATTTTAGCAAGCATATGTCTCCCTGTTTTATGTCTCACTTACTAATGAGAAGGTCTACAAACTGTTACCTTTGTGGTTACATTTTCCAAGGAATTTTGTTTACTTTTTGGCACATGAATGGGAGATAACTTTGTTGGAAGAGTGCCTCTAAGGTAGCATTTTGCTCTATCCACTCTGCTGCTTTTTGATAATCAACACACAAGAAACACAACGGGATCCTGTCTTCTTTTTATATGGTCAATTGTGTGAGTATAAAGATGTGCTCTGATGTAGAATACTCTCTGTTCCTAACTCTTATCTTCATCTAGGATAAGGGACTACAATTATAATTACCTGCTCCCTTTAATATTGTTAGTCTAGGAAAAATGATTTTATTTAGGTTCAAGCTGCTTTCCTACATCACTAACCCTTAAAGAGCAAGGAGGGTATAGCTTATACATGATGGCTTGGCCTTTTGCCACCGAATATGAGTTACACAAAAGACCATCACAAATAGTTAAGGGTGAATAAACCCATTTATCCAAGCAGATAACAAATAGAAAGCGGGGAAGTTAAACAAATTTGAATATAAAAGACAGTAAACAGAGTGAATGAGACCTCCCACAGAATTCTCTGAAGTGACTAGTGAGGGAAACTGAAAATCAAGGACCTGATTTCAAGGCCTTCTAGAGTCTGTTCTTACTCTCTCTTTATTTCTCCTGGAACCATATGTATCTTCTTTTGAAGTAGGAAAAAAGAAGAAAGTCTTTTCTCCCAAGGTCTCATAGTTCAACTCCACTTACAGGCATGCAGTATTGGGTCTTCATCCTCCTTAACAATAAGAAGAATCTTATGCAAATGAACCAGACTCTAACCCAGATTACTTGTATTTATGGTCTCTTTCCACCTTTGCTTTCTTTATTACTATATTTACTTCTTTAGGCCACTTTTAATTCCTCCTCACTCTTACCCTTTCCCTTTTTAGAGCAGGTTCAGCTTGTAAGAGGAATCTGAGATTTTAATGCAATTTTTAGTCAAGTAACAAGTATTAATTTAGGATTTATTATATGCCAGCACTGAGGATACAAAAAAAGGACAAAGACACAGTCTGCCTTCAAGGAGCTCCCATTCTAATGGGGGAGACAATATGTAAATAACTATGTCTTTTACAAAATATGTGCAGTGTAAATGGAGGATAATCTAAGAGGGGAAAAAGCATCTATAAAAATAGGTATCTTATTGAAAATAGGAGAGAAGTGGGATTGATTTTACTGCAAGCACAAGTTGTTCCAAGTACTTCCTTTAGGGAGATTAACTCCTATCTAGATTTGGAGAAGTATGCATACACACATTTGGAGAAATATACATACAGACCAGAGGAAAAGAAGCTAGTGCTTGTTTTTCCTTTGACATAAATGGAGTGGTAGATCTAACAAAAAATTTAATTCTTCCTTGGTTTTGCCAGTGACTGACTAGCCAAAGGAAGCTGCAGAAAAAGGTATGATTAAATTAAAGACGTGTTACCTTTTGGGAGCAGATGAGAACTAGTAAATTTTTTTTTCCCCAGCAATGGTACAACAACTCAAGAAGTCCTGGTGCTTCAAGACTAGACAGTCAAGCTGTGAGAACCAAAACAGCATCTTTTTCTTTCTCTCAGTAAAGCTACTGTCTTTTTTTTTTTTAAACCGTCTGCTGTTTCCTAGTGATTTCAAGAGGAGATCCTAGTGTTGAAGGGAGATTAGAACAAATCTGGACATAAAACATAGTTCAAATTTGGGAAAGCCACCGTATGACTAAGATAAGAGAGTTAGTTCTTCTACCATGACAAATAGTTAGGGACGCCGTTTTAATTTAATGGAAACCAATCCTTGGACACTGGGGGAAACTTCAATTGAGATAGCTTCTTACTCTCATAAGCAGGAAGATGAGCGTCTTGTAAGACATTTGTATTAAAGACACTGGGTGACCATTGGTAAAGGTTGGGATGTTTAAGTGTAGAGGAAATTGTAAAATTGACTATGAGAATGTTAGTTTTACAGATTGTAAAATTCAGAGGATAGAGACTACTTGTGAGAGATTCAGTAGAGTAGAAATTGTAAAATTGACTATGAGAATGTTAGTTTTATAGATTGTAAAATTCAGAGGATAGAGACTACTTGTGAGAGATTCAGTAGAGTTGGCCCACTGCCCTTAGATTTTTTTTTTCCTTCATAAACTTGCTCTTGCAGCTTATCAGAATTGGAAATTGGACCTCAGAGACCATGTAGTCCAACCTATATCTGAACCAAAATCCGCCTCTAAAACACTGCCAACAAATGGTCATCCTATTTTTACTTAAAGATGTTTGGAGAAGGAAAACCTACTGCGTGCTGAGGCAGTCCAGTCTACTTTTGGATAGCTCTGGTTATTAGGCAGTTCTTTTAGTCTTCACTTAGCTTCACTCTTGTAGGGCCAACCAAAGGATGGCTAATCTCTTTTCTATATGGTAGCACCTTCCTTCAGATACATCAAATAGGGAAGACAGCTATCCAGTCTCTTCCTCATTTTGTTTTTTTTCAACTGATCCTCATATGAGATGATCTCATTTGTCTCATCAAGAATTCTTAACCTTTTTGTTGTTGTTGTGATTGTGGACTCCTTTGGTCTGGTAAATCCTGCAGACCCCTACTCAGAACAATATTTTTAAACACTTAAACTGAAATACATAGGATCACAAAAGAAACCAGTTATATTGAGTTATATTTTTCAAGTTTGTGGACCAACTGAAATTTGTCCTCAGGGCCCTTATTAAGAACTCCTGGTCAAGATGCTATCCAGTTTATCAATGATCTGCTTGCAGTGTGGCACCTAGAACACAATACTCCACAGGTTTTACTGACCAGGGCACAAGATCACAGTATTTAAAGCAGGAAGAAACCATAGTCATTATCTAGGACAACCTTTGTTTTACAGATGAAGAAAGAAATGAAATGACTTGTCTGAGTCACAAGTAGGAAATTGTAGACCCTGATTCCAAGTCAGGGCTCTTTCCGTGATAGCACACAGAGTACACTTCCCCCATTATGGACATTAGCTATACTTCCTTTAATGTTGGCTAAGATGAGATTAGAATTTTTTGGCCCTGTTGACACATATTAAGCTTCTAGTCCACTTAGACCTCCAGATCTTTAGATTATTTGGTGTCTAGACACAACTTCCGATTTTGTATTTATGAAGTTGTGTTTTTTTTTTTAAATTTAAGCATGGGGCTTCACGTTGATCACTTATATAAAATTTCATCTTGTTCTAGTCAACATGCTATCCATTTTGGATTCACAGTCTCTTTTAAGTGCTAAATTTTTCTTCTAGTGCCTAAGTTTTGTGAATGCTTGAATGCTTGAAATCTTTTTATAAAACCATTTTGATTTTCGAATAAAAATTAGAGCTTTTTAGGAAAAAAAAAAGGTAAGCTCTCTCTCTCTCTCTCTCTCTCTCTCTTTCTCTCTCTGTCTCTCTCTCTTCCTTTCTCTTCCTTCTCTGTTACTCTTTTCTCTTTTGGTTCTGTCACAAATTTTTGGAAGGACTGCAGACTACTAAAACCATGTTACTGAGTCTGCCATCTAGTGGTCAAATAACTGCAGATATGTGATTTCTGGGCCTTTAAACCCCAAGGATAGGGATACTTAATTTCTAAGGGTACAGGTGCCAGTGTATTCTCCTGCATATGGAGTTCTAGCATTTCCTCCAGTGAGTCATTGGGCAAGATGGCATGTCTGCTCCCTGAATCTTGCCACAGAACAGTTGGAAGATCCTTGTGCTAGGACATGGGTCAAAAAACAGAACAGGATGTATGTGATACCAACTCATCACATATCATGTTCTTCATTTTCAAAGGATATCCCGCCTGTCAGCTCATTGTCTACAACTTCCACAGATCTTTTTCTCACAGTAATGGCATCATGGAAATTGAATGTCGAGGCCTTAGTGTACTGGATTTTGAAGAAAACAAGCATGGATATCTGAATCCAAGGAAAACAAACAGCATGTTTGGTAACAAAGACAAAACCTTCCATTTACAGGGAATAAACTCATGTGAGAAACATCAGGAAGCCAGTCACTTGCCCAAGTTTTGTTCCTTTTCTAAAGTTATGAAAGTTAGCTTTCCCTTCCCTTAAAGTTTATAGGGATAGGAATGGGGTTAGAGACTGTACCTATAGGAAATTCCTGAAAGGTGAAACTCTTCTACCATTGCAGATGGGCATTTTTTTTCTCCAACTTACAGTCTTAAAGAGTTTCCTTGATCACTGAGATATTAAATGATTTGCCCAGGGTCATACATCCAATATATATCTGGATCCACATCTTCCTGACTCCAGACCCAGTGCTTCATCCACCAAAGCTGCCTTATGAGGCAGAGAAGCAAAATAAGATTAATCTGTCATCCATTATCATTACATATATCTTTAGTAGCAGCCCTTACCCCTTCTTTGGTTTTCTTTTTATCTTTTCTTCAGTGTAATAAAACTTTTTTCCCCTCCAAATTTTAAGTTGTCCTTAGTATCCATTACCAGCTTCAGCCCTTTTCTGATATTTAGCACTCCTGTCTGTTCTTATGGTATCGTGCCCCATCCTTTTGTTTGTCTTCCATTACATGTCCCTGCTCTATAATCTTTTCAGTATCTTTTAAAAGTAAAGTCTTTTTAAAGTCTGTTAGCTCACAAATTCCTTGTGAATCCATATCAGTGTCTTAAAACAGTGCCCCTTTCACCTCCAATTCCACTGGAATTATCTTTATCTCTTTAGAGTTTCCTTCTGGAGAATTTGCTATCTTTCCTGGGCTTGCTTTTGCTATGGAAGATTAGTCCATTGAATGTTACATGAAATTGACTCTCCCCAGATCTGGGTCTGTGTCAAACTGTGTCAGGTTTTCCTGTCTTACAGATTCTAAGATGGTAATTTCCCTTCAAGATTTCTATTATTTTTGTTTCAGCAACTAGTTACTTTTTATTAGTCAGTAATATCTTTTATGAATTTGAGGATTTTCATTGCCAGTCTTCTTCCTATATTGTACCTACGTTTATGGCAAAGGTTTTTAAATTGGGATCTGCAAATTTTCTTTTAAAAAATATTTTGATTGCTGTACTTCAGTATAAGTGAGTTCCTTTGTAAACATCTGTATTTTATTTTATGGCTTGAAAAAGAATCATCTGAGAAGGGGCCCATGGACTTTACAAGACTGCCAAAGGGAACCATGACACAGAAAAAGGTTAAGAACCCCTGCTCTTTGGTATCTAGCTAGATATAGGCACATAGACTCAGTTTTCTTCTTCTCCCTTCCTTTCAGTTTAAAGCTCTTTGGGTTATGTTTGCTGGACTCCAGGCAAATAAATCTTATCTTACCATCTGTGCCTTCAGCGGTGGATGGAGTGCATTTAATGAAACTCCATCATTCCTATATTTTGAGCCATGGTCCAGAAATCCAAACCTGTTGCTCAGACAGTATCTTATTTGCCAACTGTTTATTCCACCAGCCTGTCTTTCTCTTCTACAGTCACAATGCATGATGAAAATACCACATGAGCCTCTGAGGTCTTTAATTTTTTTTTTTTGCCAAGACTTTGCCAAGCAGTGTTTTATAGAATCCTTCACGTCATGTTGTTTATACCCACATGATTGCTTAGAAGGGGGTAGTAGTCATTTGTTTTGAAAAGGCTTGGGAAGTTCTCAAACATGTCCCAAATACATTCCCTAGAATGACAACACGTATTTTTATTATTAATACTAAACTGATAAATTTTTGACTCTGGAGTCTTCAGAACGTTTTCATCAGGTCTACTTCTTATATCTTCTTGCTGTAGTCCTTATCAAATGGATGATGCCTCTGGGGAACCAAAGCATTCCTTGGAGGGCAAGCTGCTGCTTCCTCCTCCGAAGAGCTGGCTCCATCCTCTTTGTGAAGAACATCATTTAGTTTCCCTTGTTTGGTAGTCCTTCTTCCTTTTCTCTTCTTTGTCAGTCTTCCCTTTTCTAACCTTCTGGCATTCTTTTCTGTCTCCTGAGATCTTTGTTTTGACATGAAAGGTCTCTATTGTTGTTGTTTTGATTTGTAAGGAGCACTTCATTCTGAATCCCAGATAACCTAGAAAATGAACAGGCATTCCTACCGGCCTCTTGTTTTCTCCTCTAAATAGGAGACCAATTTCCCACTTTGAGCTTTGAGACCATTTACTTAGAGATGAATATCACATACTGTACTCTATGTAGATCACTGCAAATTTATATTTGCTTTAAACAAGATCCTCGGGCTTTTTATATTTCTTGCTAGTAGCTCTTAATGGCCAGTTCCCCAAGACAGCTGCTGTGACAAGCTGTACAATTTAGCTATGTGACAATTCTTGTCTATGAAAGATGTGTGGGTGACTCTCTAATAAAGATATGGCTCAGATTGAATGTGGCATTTTGTGGTATTTGGTCTGGATCTCCTTCTCCAAAGGAGAATATGATTTCTGCCTTTGTGGGCAGCAGGAGGTCTATGGCTGGGTCTCTTTCCCTATCCTATCTCCAAGCAGGGTATTGGGCTACAATTATATTATCTACCACACCACAATATTTATAATCTAGGATAGTGGTCCCCAATGTTTTTTGTTCCATAAACCCCTTTCAACAACAACAAAGTGCTGTTAACCCCAAGAGTAATTTAATATGCTACTCATAATATTCTTTTATATTTATTCATTAAGTACTTATAATAACTATCATTTTGTCCAAAATAACTCCAAATTAAATTTTACATTACATAAGTATTATTATTAAATGTAAATTCTTTATTCTAGCTATAGCCAAGAAAATTAACTATACAATCACTATACTCTAATTATAAAATAATTGTGAATTTTTAAGTAGGATGTTCTATAAAAATTAAAAGGAATCCAACAAGAACTCATGTGCTTATGACTTCATATTATATTTATTTAATTTTATAAATGTTGAATATTAATATTTTAATGTATAAGTTATAATTTGGGAGATGTTTAATATGATGTAACAGTAATATATAAACAATTTCAACATGAACTTTTTTATTTGAACAAGGGTTTACAATAATATTTGACTTAACACCAATCATCAATCTAGTTCCACATTGAGTTTGTTTCTGTATTATGATTTAAATCAAATAAATAGCAGTTAGGTGGCTCAGTGGATTGAATGCTAACCCTGAAGTCGGAAGGACCTGAGTTCAAATTTGGCCTCAAACACTTGCTAGCTACGTAACCTTGGTTGAATCACTTAACATTGTTTGCTTCAATTTCTCCATTTGTTAAATGAGCTGGAAAAGGCAAACTACTCTAGTATCTTTGCCAAGAAAACCCCAAATGGGGTCACGAAGAGTTGGGCACAACTAATCTATTAAACAACAACAACCGCAAGCAGAAATAAACAAGAATAAAATGAAAATGCTCATTACATAAATATGAAGTAGAAAATGGAAGGAAAATTTTATGAGCCCTCTTGCTGAGAGGTGAAAGTTCATTTTTTATTTTTAGCCACATCACCAGTTGACAGAAATGATTAGGTACAACATAAAATATTTACTTTTCTATTGGCCAAGGACAAGCACTGTATTAAATTACATGTTGTTATTGTTCAGTTATGTCTGATTCTTCATGAACCCCAGTTGGGGTTTTCTTGGCAAAGATAATGGAGTGCGTTGTCATTTCCTTCTCCAGCTCATTTTACAGATGAGCAAACTGAGGCAAATGGAGCTGAGTGACTTGCCCAGGGTCACACAGTTAGCAACTGTTCTGAGGCCAGATTTGAACTTAGGAAGATGAGTCTTCCTGTGTTCTATCCACTGTGCCACCTAGCTGTTCATTAAATTTTACACACACACACACACACACACACACACACACACATGTATACATATACATATATGTGTATTCTTAAAGTTCAAATTTATATATTATTTGAATTTTTAACATCATTTACATATAAGCTAATTCTTATAAGGAAAAAAATCTTTTTTCTATTCTACCACCAGCATGCCAGCTACATTCTCACAGAAACTCAATTGGATAACTGACCAATG
This sequence comes from Pseudochirops corinnae, assembly GCA_028646515.1. Classification (NCBI taxonomy): domain Eukaryota; kingdom Metazoa; phylum Chordata; class Mammalia; order Diprotodontia; family Pseudocheiridae; genus Pseudochirops; species Pseudochirops corinnae. The sequence continues at coordinate 81,556,407 of CM053589.1, forward strand.
TTGTCAAATAGTTCATTTGAATATTCTCCAGATGGAAAAATAGTAACAGAAGTAGAAGATAAGTTTAAATTGAAAAATAGTCTTAACATTGCAATGAGAAACACTCTAGAGTTTGTTTCTGCAGAATATTTATGGTGATCTGTGATGGTCTCAAGATAGTTTTGTAATACACATATCCACCAATCATAGTTTTCAAACATCCTGATATCTGTGGTACATGTATATATGCATTCATAATATCTTGGTTATATAATTACATAGACAATGAGGTCTGATTACAGGGTTATAGAGGACTGAGGAGACTGCTCTGGTATTGTGTTCAAAATAAACAATGAAGATATGCACATGCATCTTATCATTCACTGGGAATTAGTTTGCACTGGAATGTTAAATCCTTGTTTTGGTTTGAAAACTATTTGATGACAGGTTGAGAAACCGTTAAGACTGTACTAATAGGACTTAGAAACTAAATTTGATATAATTACTAAAAACACACTAAAATAATTGTATACATGATCATGAATCACTGCAGAAAAGACCTATAATACTTCAAATATGCACGTGCTTATTGTGATAAAGTAAATATATATATATATTTGTTACATAATTGGGCAATTATTTACTGCTTAAGGTACCATTAAAGGATTTTTAGCATTAACCTCTTGGATCATCATCATAAACTCCTTAGGTGTTTACAAACTTCTAAATAGAAAGCACTGATCTAGGGCAATTCTTCACCTAGGGCCTATGTTCTTTTTTGAGTAATTGTTTTTCATCATAATTTGTGTCCTCTATAATTATATGTGTCACTCTGCACGTATACATATGTGTATAATTTTAAAAAAACATTATTCTGAGAAGGGATCCATAGGCTTCACCAGATTGCTTGAGAGGTCTGTGAAAGAAAAAGGGTTAAAAATCCCTGGTCTGGTGCACAGTACTTTGGAATTCAATTTAAATGTCACTTTCTCTGGTTTTGCTCAATGAGAGAGTAATACTTAGTTTGCTATTACCAGCTTAGATTCCTCCTACTAAACACTGGTTATACAAACAATTGTAACAAAATCTAGTAAACCTCTTTATCAAAGTAAGTAATAAACAGAAATTGGTGGGGGGATTATCCAAATAAAATAGACCAAAGAATACACGAGTAAAAGAACTCTTTAGCTGGGAGTGAGGCTAAGATATCAGCTCACCAAAGATAGATTGTTCACATGAAAAGAATTTATTCTCAGCAGTTTCTAGGGTTGCAATCTTTGGAAGTCAAGGGACAATTGGCAGGACAGCTTCCCCTATGTGTCTGCAGCTCTTTGGACTCCCAGTAGTTATTCAGATGTTCCAGCTTGCTTCTCCTAACCACCTCCTCTCTCAAAGTCCTACAGTTCTCTAAAGAAAATTCTTCTCCACTCACACAGGAACCCAATGATAGCTCAGTGTTCTCTTAGCCAATTGGTCATGATATGTACATTTCCACTTACATAGTGCAGCATGATCACAGCACAACCTGAGTGGGTGAAGGTGTTACACCTAGCAACCCTTTTGTTAATCTTTTAACTTAGTGGATTATGGTGACTTCAATTTAGTTTATTATATACAACTAATAACTTGAGTAGAAAAATATTTTATTGTTATTTTAAATGTTAAAAATATTATTCAGTGATGTTAGCATGTTGTTGTTGAGTCATTTCAGTAGTGGCCAACTCTTTGTGACTCCATTTTGGAGTTTTCTTGGCAAATATACTGGAGTGGTTTGCCATTTACTTCTCCAACTCATTTTACAGATGAAGAAGCTAAGGAGAAAAGGGGTAGGTGACTTGCCCAGGGTCACATACCTAGTAAGTGTCTGAAGTTGGATTTGAATTTAGGTCTTCCTGAGTCCAGGCCTGGCATTCTATCCACTGTACTACCTAGCAGCTCATATTTGTATGTAAAATTCTTCAGATAGTAGGTGAGTCTTACCACCTGCTGCCAGTCTAGAGAAATCTTCATTTTAAATCTTTGTAATCTATTAAAGTAGATTTGATATGTTATAGAAAATTGAGAAACCTCTACAACATATTTCATGCCTGTTTCTATAATCACCACACTTGTGTTTAGGTCCTCATTACTTGTAGATGTCTCCTAAGTGGTCTCTGCCTCCAGTCTCTTAGCCCTTCAAACCAGCCTACACACTGTTGGATTAATCTTTCCAAGTCTATCATTAATCATTTTATGCCAGTACTTTCAAACCTTTGTGTTGCTTACTGAATAAAGTCCAAATTCCTTAGCCTGGCATTAAGAGTCTTCATCACAAGACTGTAGCTTTATCCTTTCACTGCTCCCATTCTCCTACTCTACTCTAGCCAAACTGGATTATTCACCACTCCTCAAACACAACCCATGCTTTTCTACCTCAAAGCCTTTGTTCATTAATTTGCCTAGAATGTCCTCCATCTGTCTTTCACCTGTTTAAACTCTCACACATTCTTAAGGCTGAGCTCAAGCTCTGTTTCTTCCATGAAGGTTTTTTCTGATGCCTCCAACTGAATATGATTTCTCTGTCTTCAAAACTCCCCATGAAATTGATTTTTTTCTTTTATAGTATATATCCATCATGCCTCTGTTCTATCCTGTACTATAGATTTCATGTCGTCTTGCCACAATTATATCATACAATACTTGCATTGTAGAGTAGGAAAAAGAACATTGATTTGGGGGTAGGAGAGTTGGGTATAAATCCTAGCTCTGAAACTTTACTACTAGCTGTCTGCCCATGCCATTCCACCTTTTTGAGCCTCAGTTTCCACATTTGTAAAATGGGATAATATTTGTACTTTTTACCTCACAGGTTTGTTGTGAGGAAGGTGCTTTTGTAATTGCAAAATACTATATATGTTATAATAGGCAGAGACAGCATCTTATTCATTTCTGTATCTTCCTTAACTCACATTTGATCCCCTGTATCACTTTTTGAGCCTCAGTTTCCCCACCTGTAAATGGAAACAATAATACTTTTACTATCTGTTCTTACAGACTTTATGTGAGGAGATTTATTTGTAAATTGAAAAGCACTGTATAAATGTGAGCTATGACTCTTTGGGGCAGGGACAGTGTCTTACTCATTTTTGTATAATCTGTGGGTTGCTAGCACAGCATGCAGTGTAACATTTGTTGAATTAAATTTGTTTTCCATCACATGATCTTCTAACTTTGGTGATGTGGAAATATTGTTAAGGTTATCTTTTCCCTGAATGTATAAAATGAGTTAAGGACAGAGGTGAGTTAAAGAAAACCAGTATTTGCTGTCTTGCCTTTTTCTTTTGGCAACATTTTTGTAACAGAACTAGATATGCTCTGTTCCTTCAGTGAAAGTGAGGGAATTATAAAAAGGATGGTACATCAAATTAAGATTTAAGGACCTAATTCTCAAATTTGAGTTTCTTATTTTAGACCTTTTAAGGCCAAATGTGATGTTATAGTTGCAGGATACTAGAATATTTCTACCAAAATGTTCTTTCTCCTACTCTATAATATAATAATCTTACTATATAGTGGTGGACATATGACATCGTTAGGGGGGAAGAACCAGTGGCTCCATTGTGCATTATTACTGGTTTGCCACACCTGTGCATACAGAAGCCATACCAGTTAAGTAGAAAACCATTACAGTCAAAGTCTTATAATTCATATTGTGTAAATAGAATTATAAATGTTTGCAAAGGCTCTACCCTTGTAGACTGTCCAGTGGTATGAGAAACAGGATGCAAGATAGCTGAACAGTCTGGAGCTGCTGGGTAGCAGGTATGTGTCCAGGAACTCATTGTAGTCGAGCAAAGTGTTCAGACAGACTGGGGAAGTTTTGGGTAAGTGTCTGCACCTGGATCTTGGAGACTGGGAGTGGAAAAAGAGGAGAAACTGGTAGTTCTACATATTGGAAGGAATAGCTGGAGCTGAGCTAAGAGAGAAAAGATAGCAATCTTAATACCTAAATTTTAATGAGAAGAATAGAAGACTAAAGTAATTACACAAGAAATACAGATTATGAAGTTAAATATTTTGGTGGAAAGGGGTGAATAACAACAAATAGGAAGTGATTTAACAACCTCTAAAGCATTTTCATTATGAAGTCTATAATGTATGGGTGTGTGTGTTTGTGTATGTGTGTGTGTGTGTGTGTGTGTGTGTGTGTGTGTGTGTGTGTGTGTCTGTATGTGTATGTATAGGTAGGAAGGTGGAATTGTTGAAGATAGGATAGTATTTTAGGTTATTCCCTGAGCTTCATGTGGATTTTCTGTGGAGTAGACATGGGGGAAGAAAAAATAAACCATCTTAAAGCAAGAATCAGTTGAATTTTTTAATAGATTGACTTTGGAATTTTAGAGTACTCTGGAGAACAAAACCATTTCATACAAATGAATAATTACATCAAACTAGAAATAGCCATTCTGGTAAAAAAAAAAATTTCCAAATAAAGAAAATGGGACTCAATTTTGCATGATATTTAGGAATACTTGGTACAAAGGTCAACAATCTTGTTGGAAGAGTATCAAGAAAAGTATAAGAGAGACCAATTATATATATTTTTTCTAGTCACTCAGTTACTAAAGTCTCTTTGTCACATTTCTCCTTCCCTCAAGAGTCAAACCTAGAACTCGAACCTCAGGCCTAATAAGAAGTAGTGATCTTCTGGGAAGATGAGTTTTTCTTACCATCATCTGGAACATGTACAAAAACTTGCTGAGCCTTAATTTTATAGTTCACAGTGAAGTAGGAAAAAAAGAATTTTGTGTGTAAGACTTAACTTGAAATATATAGATTTATATCTCATGAGAATTTATCATCCTAGTTGTAATAAAAAAAATCCCAACTGAATAGAGTAATAGAAATTATACTAATATAGAACTTTACAGTTTGCAGAATGCTTTGTGTTATCCTAACACATTAATCTAGGCTTTACAGTTGACAAAGTGCTTTATAATCTCGTTTGATCTTTTCACAAACACTATGAGGTTGGTAATGAAAGTATTATATACACTTTACAGATGAGGAAACTAAGGATAATGTCTTGCTTAAGATCACACAGCTTATCAGTGGTGGATACAGGATATGTGCCCATGTCTTCTGACTCCATAGCCAACACATATTCCATTGTACTTACTGTCTTTGGGTATGCATGAACTTTCACAGAATTCAAAATAGGAAGTATAACAGATAAGATACAAGGATATAGCATTGGGAGACTCTCACTGACAGGAGATGAGAAAGGGGAGAAGTTGACCCTACTTGCAGATGATAATGTCAAGAGTTTTAATTTTTAAAAATTAAATTAAATTAAATTAAAACACCAATCCCTTCTCTGGCCTTTTACTCCTTCTCTTATTTCTGTTTCTCTTCTTGTTCATTGATGCTTTTACTAGTAACACTCTAGGGCTATTGTTGTGGGTCACTTAACCTTTTGACCTTCCGTTTCCTCATCTGTGTAAAATAAAGATAATAATATTTATGCTAGCTGCTATTTTACAGGGTCATTGTGAGGAAATTATTTTGTAAGCCATAAATCCCCATGAGAACATGAGTTATTATTATTTTATATCTTTGAACTTTTTATTCTGACCAATTCATAGAATATTTATTAAATTAAAAAACTTCCTTTTCTTGCATAGTAATTTACATATTTCATATATATGTGTGTATATGCATACATACATACATATGTATGTGTGTGTGTGTGTGTGTGTGTGTGTGTGTGTGAGTGTGTATGTGTGTGCCCTAGATTAGGTAAGGTCTCAAAGGCAGGGGATTGTTTCTTTCATATTCCTTTAGAACCTTTAGCATAATGCTGAGCACATAGTTGGTTGTAATTAAACATGGTTGAATCTACTGTTAGGCTCAGTTTTTCGATATACTTAGAATGCTAACATTCTTCTTGTATTTTGTATTTTGAAGGTAAACTACTGAGTTTTTCATTATGTCTGATGGGGACTATGATTATCTCATCAAGTTTCTAGCCTTGGGTGACTCTGGAGTTGGGAAGACCAGCTTACTTTACCAGTACACAGATGGCAAATTTAACTCCAAATTTATCACAACAGTGGGCATTGATTTCAGGGAAAAGAGAGTGGTAAGTTCCCAGTCTTTGTCTGTGCTATTTAAAAATCTCTGAGTAAACATTTGAGATTTGCTTGCATTTTTTTTGTTGAGTTTGGAGACATGGGGACAGGGGAGAGGTTGGCATCTTAAAGTAAAAAAATAGTAAAAGTAATAAATTCATCTCATTTGACCTGAGTAAGACTAAAAAAAATCACCAAAGAGATTTTTTTTTAAATCCATGAATACAGTCAAATGGACAAAAGCTAATAATGCCTAACTGAAGGATGCTAGTCAAGATACTAAGATTCCATCACTAATTTATTATGTGACTCTCAGCAGATCACTTTCTCTGAAACTCATTTCCCTCATATGTGAAGTGAGGTGAAGATGGTTTCACTAGATGTTGCTTAAGGTACATGCCGATGCCAGCGTTTTTCTGAATCATTTGCTTTTATTATGCACATTTTTTTTGGCCACTGTATCTGAAATTATGGGTTTCACTTTGCTAAAGAAACCTTCACTAGCTTTTATATGTCATTTATAAGAAATCATCACCAGAACAAAGCATGATGATGTCAATACTACCATTAACAATGAGGATATAAATAATTTTCAAGCAGTGTTTTTTTGGAATTGCTCAGTGAGAGCCCCATCCTTGGAAAGTTCTCAGACTGGGAGGATGGGGGTCCCATTCACCAGTCCCCCACTATACTTGTATCAACAACAGCAATATGGGCTGTGTGCTGGTGGTGCAAGGCATCTTTAGCCTCAGCAACTGTTGTGATGCCTTTTAAAGAGGTTCTCAGACCCTACTTTACTAGGATGAGCAACCATAATAATTTGCCTCTTGATTCCATTCTTATTCCTAGGGTGAATAAGAATGTTTAAAAAAAAAAATCAGATCAAAACCAATTCAAATCCTATCATTTTCCTATTTTTTTTTGTGAAAAAGAAAATAAACCCCAAAACTACCACCCTCGCCCCCCAAACCCATAAAGGAAACAAAAATCAGCTCCAGACTCCTAGCTCAATGATATTTACTTTTTAAATTTAATATATAACATCACAGAAAGGGAATAGGGTAGGGAAGAAAGCTCTCTCTTATCTGAAGTGGGGGACTTAGCTGCCCCCTTCCACCTGAGTCAGCAGGTTCATCATCTTTAAGGGGATCTCCACAAACAAGAGACTTCTGATAAGGTAGCGGGCTTTCCAGGGTCTGCTAAGGAACCCTCTCCCACCTCTATTTCCCCCCTCCCCCACCACGCATCACTCTACAGAGTAAAGAGGAAAAATACCTCCCGTCCCTGTGCCACATCTGAGGAATGAGGTTTTAGAGGGGTCATAGGCTCACAAATGAGCTGTTATCACCCTGGTCAGGCTAGTTAGAAAACTGAACTTTCAGTGGGGGGGGTGGGGTCTTCAGATGTGTTCTCAGGTATTATAGGATTTAAAGCTGGGAAAGTATCTCACATGTCATCTATTCCAACCCTTTCATTTACGAGCAATGACGAGGCCTAAAGGAGGTTTAGTGTCTTGCTTACAGTCTCACCCATATAGTAAATATCAGAGCCAGGTTCTTAAACTCCAAATCCAGAATATCATGTTCTCTCCTTCAGTTCAATTAACTTTATAACCCTGTACAAAGCAACTTCTTTCTGCATTTAGAATTCTTCCCCCTGCCTCCACAATTTCTGGGGATTTTTTTCTTTAGTTTTTTATGGATTTTCCTCTCAATTTCAAATAATGGGTCCAGTTGAGAACTTAATTTTACTTTAAAATTAAAACCTTAGCTGGTCTCATTACTTGGCATTAAATGTTAATCTAGCTGATTCAAAGGTAACTTCCTTTTAGTTGGAGTTCTTAATTGTTCAGATTCTCAAAGGCAACTGATAGCCTTCATATTTTGCTCTTGTTCCTGGTAATTGTTTACTGTTCACTAACGAGGTGTTTTGTTTCTCAGTTTTACTTTGTGAAATATATCTCTTCTAGGTATACAGGGCCAACGGGCCAGACGGAGCAGTTGGCAGAGGCCAGAGAATCCACCTACAGTTATGGGACACGGCAGGGCAAGAGAGGTGAGGCCTGGAGTCATGTATAGTTATGGAAGGAACACAAAACAAGCCATGATTTACATACAATCACATGATCTGAAGAGAACTGGCCAGTTACCTGACATGCACCTGGGCAAGGATTATGCTGCCAAATGAACAGGAAATTTATCAGGCTGACATGAGAATGAAGGTTTTGTTTTCTATAATTCTAAAGGGAAAAATAATCTTTCAGGATTTGTTCTTTTTCTTATAGGCATTTTATGTTAATATATGTTTCCCTAATACCATGTCTTTAGTTTCTTTTTGCTAAGGGGGCCGTGTGTGTGTGTGTGTGTGTGTGTGTGTTTGTTTGAATAAATGTGGTTGCATCATTAAAACTCAACTACTGAAAATTCCTAGAAGTTCTAGGTGGATCAGAGTTCTCACTATCAGAATGTAGAGACCCAATAGGAGTAGTACATGTGGCATTGGCATGATGCTGCTTTCAGTTCAGAGCTGGCTTCTGTTATATCTCTCTGAGCTTACTTGCCTCGGATTTTATTGGATCTGAGAAACAGCTATTTTTAATGTTGGAAATCAATATTTGAAGAAAACCTAGCACACCTGGTTGGATAACTTAAATTCATGTGTTCCTTGAAGCCAGGTGGTTGAGATAGGAGGCTTGGAAAGGGGATGTGGCACAGAGTTGCATGTTGCTCAAAGCCTTGGGAGAGAGGAGGAAATAGGTGAGGTTAAGTGACTGAGTCATTAGTACTCTCCAAACTCTGTGACAGTAGCCTTTGGGAGAAGCTTGAATTTAGAGGCCAGAGTATACATTGTGACAGTGAGGAATAATGGAAAGAATGTTGTACTCAGGAGAGACCCAGCTTAGAATTCTGCCTCAATACTTGTTAGCCATGTGACCAAGAACAAATCCCTTAACCTCTTTCTCTCCCGCTCTGAACCTCAGTTTTCTTATTTGTAAAATTGGGATGATACCTGTAATACCTACCTCACAAAGCTGTTATGAGACTCTGATGAGAATAAAATGTGTAAGGGGCTTTATAAAGCTTAAAAAATCCCCCACCCCCACGTACACAGATATGATATAGGTGTCAGTACTTTGTTATAATGTTATCCCAAATTTTTTTTTTTTTTCCACAACAGCCATAATAATAGGGGTGGCTAGGTGGCACAGTGAATAGAGCACTGGCCCTGGAGTCAGGAGGCCCTGAGTTCAAAATCTGGCCTCAGACACTTAACACAAAAGTAGCTGTGTGACCTTGGGCAAGTCACTTAACCCCAATTGCCCTGCTTCCCCCGCTCCAAAAAGCAAAAAAAACCCAACCAACCAAACAAAAAAAAAAACCCCAATAACCATAATAATAATACCTAGTATATATAAATAGTACTTTAAACATTTGCAAAATATTTTACATGTTATCTCATTTGATCCTCACAACCCTTTTGGGAGGAAAGTGCTATTATTACCCTGATTTTACAGATGAGGATACTGAGGCTGAGTGGTCAAGTGGCTAGCCCAGAGTCACATAGCCAGTAATCGTCTAAGGCAAGATTTGAGTTTAAATCTTCCCAGGTTCAACTTTCTGTCCTCTAGTGTATGTGTATGCATGCCTATGATATTATACACATAAGTACATTTAAAAGAAATGTGGTGTGGTAGATTGCTTGCTTCAGAGTCAGGAAAACTTGGGTTTAAGACTTGCCTGTGACATATTGGCTGTGAGATCCTGGGCAAGTCACTTAACCTCAGACAACTATCCAAGACTATCAACTTCAGAGGTGTGTTGGTACTGGAAATCCTTGCCAGGAACTTCTTTCACTGATGAAATCACAGGCCCACTTAAAAAAATTAAATTATAAAATATACACAAGTGTTTGTTTCACAACATGAGTAACATGGAAATGTGTTTTGCATGACTGCACATGTATAACTTCTATAAAATTCCTTGACTTCTCAATGAGGGGGAAAAGGGAGGGAAGGAGCAAGAAAACTTGGAACTCAAATTTAAAAAAATAATCAGTGTTAAAAATTGTTTTTACATGTAATTGGGGGAAAATAAAAAACTAAATAAAAAGTAAAAAACAAATACACATATTAGCGCTTATTGCCTAATGATTCAAGGCCCCATCATAAACTATTAGGTAAGTTATGGGCTCAGGAATTAGCTTTTGTTATCTCTGTTAAGTGGACTGACTGGGTTGCCTTTGTGTGGAGAGAAACTTTGTGACCAGATAAATAGCTAAACAAGTTTATATAAGAGATAATAAATGAATGAAACATTGGTGTAATACTTTTGTGTGTAATCATCTGAGTCTTATGTTTACAGGTGTTCTGAGGGCAAATGACCTTCATGACAACATTGCAATACCCGTGGGACCATGGTTTAAAATAAGTGGCTGGTTTCCAATAAAGAGATCACTAACTTGTTGCTTTGCTTTTGTGTTCCTAGGTTTCGTAGCTTGACGACTGCATTCTTCAGAGACGCGATGGGTTTTCTTCTCCTTTTTGATCTGACCAATGAACAAAGTTTCCTCAATGTCCGGAACTGGTTAAGTGAGTAGTTTTTTCACCTCCCTTTATATCCTTTTTGTTTTTAATATATGACTTAGAGGATGATGCTTATCTATGTTAACTCAATAATTAACCCAGTTTGTAACTTATTAAAGAATTTATTTTTCCTCCATCTGACATTGAACTTTTCAATAATTATTCTTTCCTTCCCTAGATAGGAAAATAGAAAGACTAGACTGACTTTGAGAAATCATGTCATCTATGTTGCAGTTTTTGGGTAGGACTGAACCTAGACCATGGTAGAAAATAGGACTATAACACATTTGAAAAAATTATCCAGAAGATTCCATATCTTCTGTTGTTTAGATTTCTTGGTGATGCTGATTATTAAAGTAAATTGCTCATGCAGGATGTAGTTGAAGCACTTGTCAGTTTAGTTATTTGTTATCTGTGATAGATGTTTTTCCGGAGGAAAGTAGTCGATGATATAGATTAAAATAAGCTTTTGGGGTAACTGGCAAATTTTTTCTTTCTGCTCTTCCTGTTTTTGGTTATCATGGCTAATTGAAAGTTAGGTGTATTTTTTCTATTATTCTAGTTGTATTTTTAAATAGTTACTGAAGGCTTTGACTGCCTTTGACATATATTGGATGTGTGACCTCAGGCACAGTCGTTTAAGGCTCTTAACTTCTCAGAAGCCCAGTGAGCCTCTCTAAGATTATAAATTGTGGAACAATGAATGATTTGCATTGGTAGAGGGAGCTTCCTCACTGGGACTTCTCCACACCAACGAATTTAGAGTTCTGAAACAAACAAGCAAACAAACAAGTCCTTTTCATATTCTGAGAAAACAAAAACCTCAAAAATATTTGATCTGCGTGATTTTATGGTATAGTAATAAGATTATTGGATGGCTAGGTGGCAAAGTGAATAGAGCACTGGGTTTGGAATCAGTAAGACATCTTTTTTTTTTTAATTTATTTTTTTAGTTTACATCATTCATTTCCACGAAATTTTGAGTTACAAATTTCCTCCCCATCTTTCCCCTACCCACCGCCCCAAAACAGCCATCCCATTGTGTCTCCCCCTCCCCCAATCTATTCTCTCCTATGTCTTCCCTCCTCACCCCTCTGACTTTCCGGTAGGGCAGGATGGATCTCCCTACCACAGTGCCTTTGTATCTCAAGTTCCAGTTGGATGTAGTTAATACTAATACTAATACTAATACTAATACTAATACTACTACTAATAATAATTGTATATATATAT
>CM053589.1:81568810-81660491 GCA_028646515.1 Pseudochirops corinnae
CATCCTTGGCTCTGTTTAAATTCAGGTAAAGTCACAGATATCCATCCATGTAGTATCAGTACCACCTCACAGCTAGACTCAGGAATAGGTGGGAAACATTCCTTTTCAAAGGAATTTCATGGGCAAACTGAGCCAGAAGGGGTCCCATCCCAGCTGAGGCTAGGATTGTCCCTTCAGCTTTTACCAGATGTAGACTTCCACTGGTATTTAACAGCATAGGATCACATGCCCTTTGAGTAGCTTGTGACATTAGATGCAGGCACTGATTTATGCAGGCAACCATACCCAAATTCAAACTCCAAACAAAATTTAGTTATGGTCCCAAATGCCTGTTACCTCAAACAAGAAGTTTCACTAATCACAGCTTAGAGCCAGTTCTCTTATTTATTTATTTTCCTTATGGCACTGAAGCCAAAGGTTTTATATACTTTAGCAAATGAGAGACCACACTTTGTCCTACACACAAGCTTCCCAAGAATCTATTTCCTGTATTTCCAAAGTGAGCATAACTGCAGCACAAACATCTCGTGTTCGGGTAGACCATATCCCCCAAATCAAGTTGATGTTGTTTCTCTTTCCATGCAAGGCTATTCACAAATATCCACAAGCCCATCCCTTCTCCTACTGCTCATTTTCATGTAGCCCTCCATTTCTTCCTCTCCCTCTTGTCTTTGTTTTCTAATTCTTCACTTTCTTACAAAATCCTTCAGCTAAGCATAAATCTACTGATATTCTTTATGGACATAACAAGCTTTCTCCCATGGGCCCCTTTACCTAATCATTATGAGCACTTCAATCCATGTTGGAGAGTCTCTATTAAGGGTAAAGGCAATCTCTGCTCTTATTACATACAGTTATAAAAACTCTGTGCCCTGGTAGACAATAATTCACTTGCTCTAATCCCATTTTAAAAGACTCCCGGAGGTCAGTTTACAGCTTGAATCAAGTATCTCTTAAGTTCTCCATTTCCATTTTTCCATGTCTATTCCAATTTGGCTTGCAGGAAGTTGAGTAGAGTGGAAATAGAGCTGGCTCTGGAATCAGAGGAAATGGGTTCAAATATTGCCTGTGATGCTTACTACTTACTACCTGTGTGACGTTGGGCAAGTCATTCCTCATCTGTAAAATGTGGGGGTTGAATTACGGGGCTTCTGAGGCAGATAGGTAGTGAAGTAGATAGAGTCAAGAAGACCTGAGTCCAAATCTAGCCTTAGGCACTTACCATGGGCATGTCATTTAACTTCCTTTTGCCTCAGTTTCCTCAACTGTAAAATGGAAATAATAACAGCACCTCCCTTGGAAACAATTATCTGTAAAGCATTTAGCATAGTGCCTGACATATATGTGTGTATATATATGTGTGTATGTATATATTTGGCTCTATATAAATGCTTATTCCTTTACCCTTTCCCTTTCAGTCCTAGATCTATGAGCCTGTGATCCTATAACTATGAATACCTTCTCAAAGGTATTAGCCTAGGAACTAACACTGGGAACTATTCTCCTATAGACTTGTTGTGGAATTAGGTAGCAATTTGAATTATATAACCTTTGGTTCCCTTTATTAGGAATGAAGGTTACAACATCCAGAACAAAAAAATGAAGTGCTGTTGGATCTTCTCAAGAGGTGGCACATTCCTCCTCACCAAAAATCTCTTACACTGCTACTGCCATGGAGTGTCAGCAAATATCCATTTAGGGTAGGTGTTCTTAACCAGGGTTCTGTCAGTCAATAAACAGTTAAACATATAGGATAAATTGGAGATAATCAACAAAAGAAAGGCATTAGCATTAAGGAGGCTCAGGAAAAGTTTCTTGTGGGAGATGGGATTTTAGCTGGAAGATGAAGGAAGTCAGGTAAGCAGGAAGCAGAGATGAGGAGGGACAGAATTCCAAGCATTGGGGAACAGCTAGAGAATAAACAGATGGAGCATCTTGTGTGTGAGGCCAGTGTCATTGAATCTGAGAGTCCATGAATGGGAGTAGGAGGCCTATGACCTTGGTTCTCGTTTTTCTAAGTATTCTGATAATTGTATTTCAATATAATTTTTCTCTTTTGTAATCCTATGCATTTAATTTTGTGCATTTAAAAACATTCTGAGAAGAGGTTCACAGGTTTCACTAAACTGTCAAAAGGACCCATGACACAAAAAGGTTAAGAATCCCTGATTTAGCTTAACTTTTGCTTCATTTCAATCTTTCCACTCAGCTTAGAAGGACATTCTTCCTCCAAGAATTGTTACCTGGTTCTCTAGGGACTGCCAGATCACTTCAATTACTCTTCAATTCATTTCTAAGAGACACTGGACGATATTATACAAATCAACTGCGTGCATACACATACACTCTTAATAAACAACCATAACCATAAATTCAACCTAGGAAATTATTTGACAGGCCATATTGAAATTTTAATTAATAATTTATTGCCATATGTAATTTATTCCCTGGTTCACCACTCTCCAGATAAAGTCAAAAGAGCTATAAAAATTATATCTCCCCCAAATATAATATGATAATTTTTTATCCAACCAGTTTCATGTCTTTTTCTTAAAACAGCAGCTCTCAACCTGTGGGTTATGTTCAATTTAAATACATCCTGCATATCAGATATTTACATTACAATTCATAACAGTAGCAAAATTACAGTTATGAAGTAGCAACAAAAATAATTTTATGGTTGGGGGTCACCACAACATGAGGAACTATATTAGGAAGGTTGAGAACCACTGTCTTAAAAGATATAGGGGGTGACTATACAACTATGCCCAATCAGTCATAACTGGTGAGACATCTACCCGACTGGCATGACTGTTGTTTCCAGGGCCTGGTAGACAGGCTACAGTAAATCAGACCAGTGAGATATTTTGGTCTCTAAGCAACCACTTTTTATTATAATGCTTTGACCCAGCAGCTGGTTAGGCTATATATGAAGTCATCAGCAAAGCTATGAAAAACAAGATCATAGTCTTCGAAATACCATAGCCTGGTTGATAGGGAAATAAAAGTTCATGTCATTGGTTTTCAAGGTTCTCTTTCTCAACAAGCACAGCTAGCAAAAATGTGAATGAGCCTCTGAAGGACAGCACCCACTCAACTCCCCACACCTACCTCCAAGAGTGAGTACCATATTTTTCTTCATACTCATAAATGTATCCATAATAAAAGGGTCTATCACCAAACAACGGGATCTCAGAAGAGTCATATGTGCCTTTTGAGTAGTCATTTGAGTGCTATTTGATAGAAGGGCACTATATTAACCTGGGTCCATGGAAGGAGTCTGAGGGTAGATTTCAGGGGGTATATGAACTTGAATAGAAAAAAAAAATTTATATCTTTGTTATCAGTAACCTTTGGCTTCCCTAGTGATCCTATGTATGTTGTTTTATGCATATAAAAAAAAACATTATTATACGAAGGAATTCATAGGATTTACTAGGCTGTCAAAGGGGTCCATGACACATAAAAGGCTAAGAACCCCTGTTGGTGTGGATTACATAATATTAGAAGTGCGATAAGGCTAATACTGAGATACAGCCAAAAGGCTTGCCTTTCAACAGGCATTTGTTATGTACCTCCTATGTGACCAGTAGTGTGTTAGGTGCTAAGGACACAAGAGCAAAAACAGAACAGTCCCTGCTCTCAAGGGAGTTACATTTTATTGACGGTAAGAGGTAGGAAAAAACAGTATATATACAGATAAATCATTTAAAAAACAGGGATAGGGACTGAAGCTGTAATTTCTTTGATATGGGGATTAAAAAACTCTGGCATGCAAGTCAGAACCTTCTCTGAAGCTTATAGTCTTAGAAAGCTTAGAAAGAGCACCAAGAGGTCAAATGATTTGTCTGGAGTCATACAGTCAGCATGTGTTCAGAACAGAGGCAGTACTTGAATCCAGATCTTGCTGGCTCCAAGGCTAGACATCTAAATGCAAATTAATTTGTGAGGTAGGAAGAAGGAACTAACAACCTGAGGAGGAAGGGGAAGAAGTCAGGAAATAGCTCATGTAGTAGGCAGCAACTGAGTTAAGTCTTGGAAGACAGCTAGGCCTTACAAGAGGAGAGAAAAGAGGAGCCTTTCAGGCATAGGACACAGCCTGTGCAAAAGCATACATAAGATCAAATTTTAGGATAGAGAACAGCATCTAGGTTGGCTTAGGCTGGAATGTAGAAGAAGGAAATATCATCTTGATGATCAAAGAGTTTCACATGTGTACAGAGTTGGAGTCCATTTCAAGGGCCTGTTGTTTTAAGATGGCAGAATGACTTAAGAGTCAGGAGAGAGCAGAGTAACATGTACCTGTCCTATGACCCTAACCAGGCTACTTAACCTCTCTAAGCCTCAGTTTCTTTATCTGTAAAATGGGTACAATAATATTTACACTATCCACCTCTCAGGGTGATGGTAAAGAAAAGCATTCTCTTCACCTTAAAGTATATACAGAAATGTGAGCTATTAATTAATATTGTTATCACAATAGGAGAAACAAGATGAGAAACTATCATACCAACAGATGGGGCGGTAGAGAAACTAAAATATTCCATTTTACTCTTTCTACAGTACATCATTTCTAAAACCTTTATCAGAAAGGGGAAAAAAATGAAGTTGATGGTCCTTGAACCTTGTACAACCAATACTAGTCACCACAGGGAGACTAGGAAGCAAAAAAACAAAAACAAAAAAACCCAGAATACTTAATGCTGTCAAAACTTGGCTCTGTTATCATTAAACTACATTGAAAGACCTTTTACCTTTTTGTCAGGGTTTCTCCTGCTCATCCGTTCCCAATTCAATTCATCAATGCAATTCAATTCATCAAATTTTTATTAAACTCCCCACTATGCGCAAAGTATAATCAGAACAGGAGGCTGGTGTATCATGCAGCATGAGAGATGAAGGGCCTGAGCTACACTGATATCCACACAATGTGGGCAGATCTGAAAGAAAGCCTTCAGTACATTGGGAAGATCAGAAGATGTGTAGACGTTGAGTCATGTAGGATGAGAAGGCCAGGACTAATGTAGATACTGAATCAAGGCATTGTAAAAGCTTAAAGGATTCCAGACCACAGATACATCCCAAACATCCTTGACCAGAAGGCAAAGGCATCAATTCTGTCCATGCATCCTGGGGCAATGGGGCAAGGGACATGAAAAGAAAGAGTCCTTCTCTGTAACAAATTTGCTCTAAAAATTCATAAAGAGATTTTTGCTTAGAGCCTCAGTCTTAAATTTGTTCTGTTATTTTTCAGTAATTTCTGACTTCATGACTGCACTTAGGGCTTTCTTTGCAAAGATACTGGAGAGGTTTGCCATGTCCTTCTCTAGCTCATTTTACAGATGAGGAAACTGAGGCAAACAGGGTTAAGTGATTTGTCCAGGGTTACACAGCTAGTGTCTGACACCAAATTTGAACGCAAGTTTTCCTGACTCCAGGTCAGGGACCCTATCCACTGCGCCACCTAGCTTCCCCAAGTTTTAAAACACTCTTAAGTTTTAGTCTTTCAGTATTACTGTACCAAATCTATAATAACGTCTCTTTCATTATAAATAAAAAGAACACATTATGTTAAGGGGGGGGTGTTATCTCCCATTTCTGCAGTGAGGCTATACATGATCTGTCTTCCTTGATAAGATAAAATCACAAAGAGGGCTTAAATAAAAAACCACAACATATTCCAAAGAGGGGAGATAGAGTGCTATAGGAGTCCAGAAGAGATGAATGCATCTTATGCACCATAAAAGAAACCTGACTTCAGAATCTTGAGCAAAAAGTAAAGACTGAAGTTTCAAAAAGTTCACTGCAATTGAGTAGGAAATGGAGAAAATGGGCAATAAAGAGCATCTTTAGTCTTTTCCTCCCCAGTATTCAAGGAACACACAGGATGCATCCATAGGAGTAAACAGAGCTGTCCAACTCTCCTCTGCTCTGCCCTGCCCTGTCCAACTTGTTCACTCTAGGAGAAGAGGTGCACACCTTTGTCATTGACTCTCAGAGACAAATTCCACCCATCCACAAAATGAAATACCTTCCCTTCTTCCCCTTCCCTTCTCCCTCCATTGGTAGAGATCTTGTTAGAGGATAGGTAGCATTTGTGACTATATCTGTCTTCCTTTTTTAAATGGATAAAACTTTTTTTCTTTGTATATTGAAATGCTTGTGTTTGTTGATTACCCAGTTCACAAAAAAGAGTTGGTTTAAAAAAAAGTAATAACACACCATTATCTTCATTTTTCCTGTCTTATACTTCTCTTCTATATACATTATAAATGTTGTGGGCTGCAAAACTGATGTTTGCTCTCACTAAACCAATAAATGCTTTGTAAGCCAACACATAAGGTAACAGCCTACTCTCCATACTTAGGTCATCTCATTGTTTATAAACTGAGGTTTTGGCTACTAAACATTTACTATGGCTCCTAAGTTCTAACCAAAGGCAAAATTCTTCTTGGTTCCAGTGGTCTATTTTCAGAGGTGAATTTTGTTTTACAAGGTACAGGTTTGAGGAGCTAAAGTTTCCCAGTATGCCAAGCAGCAAGAACAGTGGGAGACCAATGGAGAAAGGTCAATTCAATTCATTAAACCTTTATTAAACTCCTATTAACCAGATCACTTTTATATTTCTAGGAAAGATAAAATACAATTTAGACAGAAGAGACATTGCCCTCAGGAAACTAAAGTTTAACAAGAATATGTCATATAAAAAGGGGGAAGAATAAGGGAAAAATAATTTTCCCTTAGTGTTTATAAGGTGTTTTTCTCAAAAGAACCTTGTGAGTAGATCAGTAAAAATCCTGTATCCGTTTTAAGAGGGGGAACTGAGGGCCAAAAACATAAAGGGGTTTTGGGAGTTGGGATTGGAGCCCAAGTCTCCTGATTCGAAATATGATTTTTTTTCCCCATATACCTTACTGCCTGTCAACAGAAATTCACTGTAATATTTATCTAATTCTTCTTTACAGAGACTATTTTATTCACCACAAAAAGCACCTAATAGCCTAGAAGTTCTGAATAGCACAGCATAAGAAGGAAATACTAATGGGAAGAGAGACTACTGAGCAGGCCATGAACCACCAAAGGGCTTGGAATCCCACTACCATCTTTCTTTTCTATGTCAGAGAAAGGAGACATATGACACTCTGGAATGAACACACACGTGTGCGTGCACGAACATGCGCACACACACACACACACACACACACACACACACACTAGTATGTGACTTATTGGGATGCTCAGAAGAAGGGTTTTGGCCTTAAAAGATGACTCCAGACATCTGTACAATCTCAAAGCCAAAGTCTGGATAAACCCCGTTGTAGAGAAGCTGGCTGAAAGAATGACATTCCTGTTCTGCCTAGGGTCAAACTCCAACTCTTCAGGTTGTAAAGGAATAAAGTGAAAAGCAAAATAAGATGTGCAGAAGAAAGAAAATCTCAGGGCTTTCCTCCTTCCTTCCTGTCTATATTTCTAAGTTCTTTCTCTGGAGGGAGACAGCCCCTTTTCAACATTTGGATACATAGCCCAAGGTAGATCTTAGCTCTGTCCTCCAGTCTTCCCTTATCAGTCAAGTCTCCCACTCAAACCAACCAGTCTCCTTAATCTGGAATCCATCCCTTAGACTTCTATCTTCTGGCCAGCCCTAGATCGCCTCCATTAAACAGGTGTCATCTCTCAGAGGATGCCCTGAGGGATTTAGAGCTCCCAAAAGCAAATTTTCCTCCAGGTTCAGCCCAAGGAAGCCCCAGGGCTGGAGCTCTAGGGGTGAAGCAGGGCACCTCTTCCCACTCCCATTCTTCTCTAGACTGACCTCCCCAGCCCAAGACGAAACACTCGCGGGTCCTATCCCACCAACCATCATAATCCGCAATCACCCATGGAAAAATGTGAACCGCCTCCCTAGAACAACACTAGCAAGATGCTCATCACTGCTTCTCCCACCCAGATTACAACACCCCAGCCCCCACACTCTGGGCGGATCTCGTCCGTAGGGGACGGGCTAAGGAGATCTCTCCCTTGCCCTTACCTCTCTACAGTGTCCCGTCGTCCCGAAGCAGCTGCAGGTCCACGCTCAGTGCGCTCAGCGCCCACTCTGCCTCCTGCCCTTTTTTGGGTCCCTGGCGGGTATGTTCCGTCCGGCCCCACATCACTTCCCGTAAAGGAGCTGAGAGGTGGGGGCGGGTCCTCCTTTCTTGCCTACACCTCCCTCTTCCTCCTCCTCACTCGCAGGGTACCTCCCCACCAAGGTCTTCGGCCCCTGTGCCCACGTGGGAAGTTAGGTGCCTTCGGCATCTTCTGATCTCTCCCTCCTGGGGAAGGAGGGATGGATGGAGCCCCGAGCCAGGGCTGGGACTGACCCTGCACCTGCTGCCTGATGCCCCACGGGGAAAGTAGGAGAGGCTAGAAAGAGGACCCCGCCTCCGCAGCTGGGTAGAAGCCACCTGGAACTCGGGAAGGGGCGGGGGTGGACCAGTGGGAAGAGGGAAGCCCTGAGCTAGGGTTCCTGGGCTTTGCTGCAGATTTCCTGTCACGCACACAGGAAGGTCTTCTTGGCCTTGGCTGCAGGGGAGTAAATGGTGTGAGGCTTCTACCACAGCTGGAACTGAAGATTTTTTAGTTGGGGTGAAGGAAAGGGTTAATGTTCAACTGAGGAGAAATGGAGGAAAGGCTACCGTTTAGATGAGTAGAGGGTAGGAAGGGAATGAACATACAATGATCCACTTCTGTCGCACTGTGGCATTTTATTTAGTCACTCCTTATTAAACTTGTATGTGCTTTCCCAAGAGCCACTTTCAGAAGACGATTCCGAGGGCACAGACCAGTATATCACACCCTACTGCCAGAGCGTGGTTGACCCGAACCCAGCCCTGGCTGTCTTTGAGGAAAAGCCCTTGGTCATTTCACCTCCCTTTGGGTCCTAAGCCTAGGATTTCCGCTCAGAACATAGGCGCTCACTGAGCATAGTAGATAGCTACGCCCCCTTTCATCTTTTATTGGTCTCTAACTTCTGAGTTTTGTCAGAATTACTCAAGACCTTTTCTTCCTGCAGAAGGGGGAAGGCAATGGCATTCTGTTATGAAAGGGAATCAAAGGTGGCAAAAGAAATAAAAAAGTCAGGAAAAGAAATATGAGCACAAACTATGTTGGTTATAAATGCAGTTCTTCCTGGTACGAGCTAATTCAGTTTAAAAGCAACTTAAACTGTGACAGAAACAGGACGCATGGCCTGATTGTGTAACAAAACCAGATAGAACAAAATTGGTGAAATTTGTAAGCGTTTGCTGCCACCCAGTGGCTCATTCTTATTTCAGTTTCGTTTCTCTAAACCTGCGATTACTGAAACCGCTGGACTGCTGGGCTCCTATTCAAAGACACCCTATTGTTCATTGTTGGTACTGGGGTCAAAATGATATGTGCTGAACTGCAGCTTATAAAATAAGTCACTGCTAGTAACTTGTTGATGAGAAAGCCCTTCACCTGTACCTAAAGACATCTGGAAAGACCAAAGAATATCCCAGAGGCTCTGTATTTTGAATAAATCCATTCTTGGCAATTTATTCCCTGCCCAAACCAGTTTTCTCCCACAGGAACCTCCATGGGAAATAGTGTAAATTGAAGAAAAGAAAGGTTCTGGATGTCTGGGAGGTGGATCCAAGGTTCATTTCAACCCAAACTATACTACCTTTCCAGAAGAATTAAATAAAGAGGCTGAGAAGCTGGACAGGAAACCAACCCCAGCTAGCAATTAAGTGGATTGTATCTGCAGTTACAAACAGATCTCAGAAAGCTCTCAGAGAACTTAAGCAGCCTCCCACGATTGTATGGGTTCTGACTAGAGACACTTCTTACTCTTGGCTTTTCATGATTCTCATCTTCCTTCTCCACATCTGACCAGACATTCCAATTCCTGTCAGGAGAACCTGGACCTCTGACTGACAGACCAGTTCACCCTGATCCCACAACAATGCTGCTCTCCAGCTACCTTCGTGAGCCATGTCTCCACCCTCGTACCATTTGACCATCTCTGCTTTCCACCTCTAACACTGGAAACTAGTTCAAGACTACTGTTCCTAGAAAGTTGACATCAGTTAATTGCTCAGTGACCCCATCTGTGGGATTTCCTAACCAAAACACTATCTCCACCCATCAGTCCCTGACAATATTGTCTTCCTCCATTAGAACTTGAGCACTTTGAGGACAAGAACCATCTCTCCCTGCCCATCCTGTAACTTCCACATATGAGAAAATTGTTTAATTGAGTTGAATCATTAAAAAAAAATCAGGTTTTAGAATATGGGAGGCCATAGTCATGGCCACTAGAAGTGGGAAAGTGAATACAATTGGTTTATTAAAAGTGAAACACAAAATGAGATAATCTCTAAAACTGCTTATACTCCTCTAATATCAACATACTAGCCCATATTGCATTACCTTTTGAGGTCATGTGTTTGTGTACCTGCAGGCCCCAGTTAAACCATAAGCTCCCTGAAGGCAGGACTCTGGTAGTTTCCAGGAGCCAGAAAGTATTGTGAGGAATAAGACATCTTGTGTTTCTGATTCCTAGCAAACGCTGGAACTGTGAATCAGGGGCCTATGTCGAATGTCCCCTCACTCCTACAATTGGAAGGTATTAACAGTCATTTGGTTCAGCTTTGGAGACCTTCTACATCAGGGTTATCAGATTCAAATAGAAACAGAACTACTATACTGTACATAAGGATCCCGGTGAGCTGTGTATTGACTGACCGCTACATAAGAAAATTAACTATTCTATTGTGTTTTTACTTATCTTGTTAACTATTTCTCAGTTACATTTTAGTCTGTTCAAGCAGCATTCTTTAGTGTTGCAGGCTACATTGCATACCTACTTAACATCTCTGCTCAACTGCAGAGCTAAAAAGGCAAAGTGAACATATGGTCCTAAATTCAGTTCAATAAATAGCAATGAACTTTCTCACAGGGAAGCCTATATTTTGGACAACTCTTAGCACTGTCTTAAACTTAAATAACCTCCTTGTATGCCTGAAACAAGTATCTACCTTTGCATAAGTGCCCATGATGTATACATTCCTCCCTTTCAGGGAGGAACAACCCAGAACCCTGTACCTCCTAGGATAAAATGAAAATGTTTAGCTAACATCTAGGAGATGTAGTTTAGATACATCTAAGTATTCCGTTTCACGTAACCCTGTTTGCTGCCACTGCTAAATCTAGCTATCCCATTTTTTCCCCCACTCATCTCTGATTAATTATTCTATATCCCATTTGATGGATATTTGGTATTTAAGAATAAGCAATACCTGAGTTACAAACCCCTGGTTTACAATGTCCCTTCCATGTGAACAGCCATGGCACCACTCCATAAACAGAGTATCAACTTCAGGCACCAGACAACAACAATGTTTTTATGGATGGACTTGCTATTGCTATCTAAAACAGGGGTAGGGAACCTCAAGGCCATATGCGGCTCTCTAGGTCCTAAAGTGCAGCCTTCTGACTGAATCCTCACACCTGGTATAGGGGTTGGGGCTGGGCCGTAGCAGTTTCTGAGGGTCATAAGGCAACTCCATGGTGAACTGGTAGACTAGTCTGCCCTGGTCTTATAATTATAGTAAAGGAGAGGTTCCTTGGCCTAGCCTCTAAACTGGAGCTTACCAAATAGGACATAGATGACTGGCCATGACAGTCTTCCTGTTCCCTCAATGGGAAAAAGATTTAAAACACCATACAAATAGAACAGATAGAGCTTAGGGGCCCTAGTCTTGGCCTGCTTTTCTTCTATTAAAGAGGCTTTTGCGGGCTGGCCTGGGAATATATTAAAAATTTCTAACAGTCTAAATGAGAAAAAAGCTTTCCAAGTGTCAACCAATTATTGGAACACAAACCAAAGTTGTAACTTGGTAACAATTTGTCTGGGGGTTTTCTACTTCTTCTAACACCTTCCCATTTATCATCTCATTTGATCCCAGGCTTTTTGGTAGCTAGTGCTTTGGCACCAAAGCATTGACGACTATATTACTTCCATGAAAATTGTGATGGATTTTTATGCAATTTGCAGCTAACATCCATTTTGGCTTTAGAAGGAAACTGTGATTTCTTGATAATAACTCTAGGCAACAACCCAAAAGCTAGTTCTACAATTCTCAATAAGCTAGACTGAAAGAATAATACTAATATTCTGTCACTCTGGCACAATTACTTATGAAAACGATATTATAAATTTCTCCTAGGGACATATTCTTAATTACTATGAATTTAAAGTAGATACTACTACTATTTTTATAGAGAACTTCAGAGTTGCTTTTTCCCTAATACCTTCTTATTTAAGCCCAATAACACATTGATGAAACAGTCTTTTCTGTGAAGTTTCTGTATGTAGAACTTTACTCATTCAATTTGGAGTTCTAGCAAAACAATCATTTCTGCTTTTATTATCTAAATAATATCATCATTTACAGTGCAGGTAACACTAGCAACTATTCAAATATATCATTTTGCTACATTGTACTGGTTGAGCTAGGATTTGAAATCAGAATATTTGTTGACCAGTCAGATCTACTAGTATCTCATTTTTGATAATTATTTATAGATTTTAATTATATATGCTCATCGTAAATAATTGCAATTAGATCTTACAAGTTTGCTAAATTGATTCAGCAGGGAAAACAATTCTTTACAGTTTAAAAGCATCATGTATATCCTTGTTAATATAAGCTTAAAGGCTGGACAAAAGTTATCAAAACATTAAGCCTTGAAAACTGTTATTGGGTAGATGATAATTAATTTTTTAAAGTATTTTTCAAATTATAGCTTTCTTCTTTTCCTTCCCTACCCCACTTGTTGATACAAATCAATGATTTGTGGATCACAGTTGAGTTACATGGAAAGATAGTGTTGCATATTTTTACTACTCAGAATAAGGTATACCATATCACCTTTCCTTCATACAAAACTTTGCTTTGAACCTACCAAGTGTCCAACTATATCTGCCAGTTCAACTTTTAGAACTTCTCCACTTTACCAGACTGAAGACAGAGAGGGTGAAGGTTGGGGAGGAGACTAGGGTGATGAGGAGTTTCTGGTCAGTTGGTATGTCTTTGAATCTTTTCAAGCTAAATATGAAGGCTTCTGCATCAGGCAGTTGCCCAGCTCATCCCTTCCCAAATCAGAATTTCTCAACCTTTTCTGTCATGGATCCTTTTTTCAAAAAGTGTTTTTTAATACATAAAATACATAAGATTAAAAAAAGATACCAAGTATTTTGAAATGAAGTTGTAATCTTTTTCTTATAGGTCAGAGGCCTCTACCACCTTGAAATCTGTAGACCTCCTTGGAGTCCATGGAGTTCAGGTCAAGCATGCCTGTCCTAGACTTGCTACTGTAAATACTACTAATGCTCACTTGTGTAGACTTCCCCAAAACTGCCACCATAAGCAAATGGCCACACTACAAGTTCAGGGAAATTGGTGCCAAACATAAAACTACCACATTAAGATAATGATTTTAGTGAAAGTAAATTGGTAGGCTTGCAGAAGGTCATGAAATATGACAAACAAGAAAAAAGTATATGAAAATTCAAACATATGGGTGGCTAGGTGGCGAAATGAAAAAAGCACCGGCCCTGGCGTCAGGAGGACCTAAGTTCAAATCCAGCCTCAGACATTTAACACTTACTAGCTGTGTGACCTTGGGCAAGTCACTTAACCCCAATTGCCCTGCCTTCCCCCCTCCAAAAAAAAAAAAAAAAAAGAAAATTCAAACACAGTGTTAAGAACCATTTAAATCTTTATCCTCGACTTACTCATGTTCAAAATAATAATAGGTATATCTTGTTAAAGGCTTGGGTTTTAAGCACCTAGTACAGTACAAGCCCAACGTTAACTTTTCTTCTCTTCTGATTCTTGGACGATTTGTGACTTTTCCTTTAATATTTTCTGATCTCGAGAATATTGTTCAAAGATTGGTTGATAAATATATATTCCTCCAGCAACTCCAAGGACACTTGCAAGAAGCATTTGAGGAAAAGTCAATCTACCAAACATCTTATCAGCAAATGCAGCAGGCCACAATGGATGTTTTCAAAAGGTATGTGTGTATATCCACAGAAATATCTTCAGGTCTATATACAAAGAAAGAAAATAGAAAATATTAATTTGGCATATCATCCTTCAGTATTTTATGTAGCCCCTTTGTTATTTTGGGAGAAAATGGAGCCACATCCTTTTATCTGTGCTTAGCATGGTGTACTATTCAAAATGGCAAGTTTGATGGATAAATGATTTCTCTCTTACACAGATTACATGATCATTTCACTTTGTCATCAAATTTTTTGCAGGGGTGCAGGGGAGATAGCCAAGGATTTCCCTGTATTCACCTTTCCAATATTTCCAATCAAGGAATTTCATCTTTTAAAATTTTCTGGATCCGTATTACCTACCAGTGAAATTAAAATTCCTTGCCCTAGCATTCAAAATTCTTCACAACATGGTGCTACTCAACCTTTATAAATTTGTCATATTACTCCCTTGCTGTTGTTATTCAGTTGTGTCAGATTCTTCATAACCCCATTTGGGGTTTTCTTGGCAAAGATACTGGAGTAGTTTGTCATTTGCTTCTCTGGCTCATTTTACAGACGAAGAAACAGAGGGAAACAGGGTTAAGTGACTTGCCCAGAGTCACATGGCTATTGTGTGTATGAGAACAGATGTGACTCAGGAAGGTGACTCTTCCTGACTTCAGGCCCGTCACTCTCTCTACTTTGCCACCTAGCTTTCTTATTACTTCCTTACAAGTACTAGATACTCTGGCTAAGCTGTACTAATTTGTGGGCCCCCAAATATGCCCTACTTCTCTTTATTTTCCCATCTCCCTGCTTTTGTTCATTATTATCTGTGCTTGGAATGCTGAATTCCTATTCGTTCTTTAAGGCCCAGCTCAATTACCAAGTGTTCCATGAAACCTGTGACTCTTACTCCCCATTGCTGGCACCTTTTCCTCTTCAACTTCAGGTAGCACTTTATGTCAGGTAGCTGCCCACCTCACCTCTTCTCAGATCAGATTTTTAACCTTTTCTGACATGGACCCTTCCTCAGAAAAACGTTAATAAGAATCCCCTCTTGAACATCATAATTTTGTTTGTAGATGTTTGGTAGATTGACTTTTCCTCAAATGCTTCTTGCAAGTGTCCTTGGAGTTGTGGAAGAATCTATATTTATCAACAAATTTTTGATTTGTAACCCTCTTATATTTATCATGCAATATTGTGTATCAAGGTTATCTAGTTTGTTTTCCATTCTCCACCCCCCCCCCAAAAAAACCCAATTCTGCTCAACAGTCCCAGATGATAGAAGCCAGTGTCTCTTTACAATCCATTCTTGACATATATGCCAAAATAATCTTCCAAAGGTAGAGGTTTGCCCAAGTTCACTCCACAGGAAAAATCTGTTGTAGTATAAAATAGAAACTCCTTAGGCTAGAATTCAAGGCCCTCTACAATGAAGGCAATATAGCACAGAGGACCAAGTAATTAACATGGACTAAGAAAAATGTGTGTTCAAATCCAACCTCTAGCACTTATTACCTGTCTGACTAGAAGTTGGGCAAGTTATTTAACCTGTGGGCCTCATCTGTAAAATGAAAATAATACCTGTAATGCTTACTTCACAGGGCTGAAGTATGAGGTTCAAATGAGATAAAGTACATAACCAAAGCATTATATAAATGCCAGATAATATCATCAACTGGCCCAGCCTGATTTCATATGACACCCCTCCATAAACTCTTCCTGCCAAACTGGAATACCAAACATTCCCCAAATTTGAGATTTTATTTCCCGCCCACCTCTATTCCCCATTCAGTTCCCTGGGTTGTCAGCTTTGCCTCTCAGAAACCTCGTCAACCTTCAAAAACCAGGTGGAGTGCCACCTTCTGGATGCAGCCTTCCTTGATCCACCCCAGCTAATGACCTACCTGGCTTCCAACGGCCTTGTGCTTACTTACACAGACCCGGTAACCTCTTCATTCATAGAATGTAAACTCCTCAAAGTCCAAGTTTTTTGTGTAATTTATTTGTAATCTTGTACTCCCTGCACCTATCCCAGTGCCCTCCAAGGGGCAGGTCACGTTTGTTGCAATGAATTATCTAACCCCCGTATCTCCTCCAGCTCCTAGCAGTACCCTGCAAACAGTGCTTACTAAATGAGTGAATCAGTGAATGAATGCTGAAACATGGGTCTGGTTAGGGGATTACGCCTCCGTAAAGAAAGCAATGGTTTTTCCCCAAAAGTCCTGGGAAGCAAGAGATTTTCGTTCCCAATTCCAAGTATTATTATAACTTATAAGATTTATAAGATCTAGAGCTGGAAAGGGCCTTAGAGATCATCTGGGCCAGTAACAGTGATGCAGACACTGAGGCCCAGAGAGGGCAAGTGATCTGCCCAAAAGTCACACAGCTTGTAAGCTTCGGGGCAAGGATTTGTTCCAGGGTTTTCCGCTTCCACCTGCCCGGGGTCATTAGTCGGGGCCTCCCTGGGCTCCAGCCCCGTCGTGACTCAAGGGGCCACACGAAGCCTAAAATATTCTAGAAATTGAAGCTAAGGGGTCTGCGGGCCGGGGGGCTCTCGCCTGTGAGAACTTCCCTTCCATCGCTCCCGAGGGACACAGGAGAAAACGGCAGGGATGGCCCGCGGCCCCTCACCTTCCCGGAGCCAGAGGGCCGGCTCCAAGGCTACCTCTCCTTCCGCTGCGCGAAGAAGGTTCCCTCAGGAAGGTGGCTGGCACCCACACTCGGGCTTAGTAAAGGAAAACTCTCCAATTCCCAAGCACCCCTGCGCCCGTCGGCGACGGCGACTCGAAGAGGCCAATCTGAGCGGAGGGTCAGACGCTTCTTCTTTCACCTGAATCGCGGAGCTCTGGAAGGGCGCGTGGCGAGGAACGAGGGCCGTCGGCCGGCTCGGACATGGAGCGGGCCGGGGGCAGCCTCTTCTTCAGGAAGCGCCGGAGCAGCTCCTCCGAGACGGTGAAGCTGAGGAAGAGAAAGTCTGTACTGTACAGCAGTCCCCCGGAAGGGCGCGCTGGGAGCCGCTTCGGTGAGGGAAGGAGGGAGGCGCGGAGCGGCGTTTGGAGCTGGTCTCCATCAGCGGAGCGGGACACTAGGACCCAGAGGTCCGAGCCCGCGACCCCGTTCCCGCTCTAACTACTGGGCGAGCTTTTAAAGCTCTTGCACCGCTCTTCTTCCCTCACCCCGGGCCCTGTTTCCCCCATTGCTTATTATTTGTAACTGTTGCGGCTTGTCTCTCACTCTCAGGATGCCTTGAATGCCCTTCCTCTTCATCTCCGCCCCTCAGAATCCCCAGCCCCCTCGTCCCCTCCTGCAGGAAGTTGGTCTTCCTCCTCCCGACCCCCTCCTCCCTCCCCTCGTTTGTTGTGTATTTTGTAAACGTACGACTGGCCGGATGCTGGGGAGGGCCCCGGGAGCCCCGCAGCACCCCCGTGCTTCGAAGTGAGGGGCTGTGATTTCCGTGGGGTGGGGAAGCTTCCCTCCCCCAGGGATTAGTTACAACCCGCCCTGGAGCCCACCTGGGGATGACCCTCCTTCGATTCCAGTTCTTACTCTCCCCTTTCCAGACCCTAAAACCCTTCCATCCATCGGAGCCTAAGTATTGGGAACGATCCGGGGTCAACCCCCACACCGAGGGAAGTCGTTGGAATAGGCCAGATCTAGGGGCAGCTAGGTGACCTACCCTGGAGTCAGGAGGACCAGAGTTTAAATTCAGTCTCAGACACTGTGACCCTGGACAAGTCACTTAACTGCGTCTGGATTTTAAAAAAACAGACCAGATTTAATAGGATAAAATGTTCATAAGTTCAAAAATGGAGGCGGCTCAAGGGACCATTAACTTGAATGGGGAAAAAAAATTCATCTTTGCTAAATAACTGATTTACTTTGTAATCCTATGTGTTTTATGGATTTTAAAACATTTGGAAAAGGAGCCCATAAGTATCACCAGAGGGCTAAGGGTCCATGACACAAAAAATAAAAATAAAACGTTTTAAGGAAGGTTAAAACGAATGCCAGATCTAGTTCATCCTCCTTAACAGCTAACAAGTTTGAGGAGGGAAGGTTGACTTGCCCAGAGTTAGTGTTTAGGAACAGTCAGCACTAGAAGGCTGGTGTTTCTGGTCCACTACCTAGAAAGGAGCAAGCACTTTTTAGATTGAGAGAGTGGACAACAGGACAACAGGGTATATCCCTCTACCGCACTAATTTCTTTCCCCTAAATGCAAAGACCTAGAGGAAAAAGTTGTGCCAGGGAGAGGAAGGTGGTCATGGTAGCATATGTGCCCTCCTCAGCCATACATCAGAATCTTAAGGTAGCCAAGAGCAAATATCAGATCTTTTACCACATTACTAGGAAGCACTATCTGCCTGAATTCACAGAAACAAAGAATAACTATATCCTTGTCTAGAAATTAGACTGGCAAAATTTATATTTGTGTGCCAGGCAAAGGAACAATGATGTAGGGCATATATGCAGGACAAGCACCAGCAACCTGGCACTGTGTCAGAAGGGAGGAGAATAAGGAAGCAGAGGGACCTGGAATCCAGGTGACAGGCAGATTTTAAAAAGTAGCAGATATCCCAAAGTAAGACCTCATGAGCAGACTAACCAAGTACACAACCTGCATGTACCAGTGTGCTACTGGTACATGTCCAGAGTTGTAGTCACAAGCAACTTATTAATAGGATTTTTCCGTGGAGAACTACATGTAAGAGTTGTCTGGTTAATCTGTTAGATGCCAATCTCAAAGTTTTTCTTTATACAAATAACTTGTATGAAATTGTAACTTCCCTGATATGTTTTCATTAGCAGGTAATCTCTGGGAGACTACTTTCTCCACCAATGAAGTAGGCAAGTTCTTCAATTTATACTCAGAGAATTGCCTAGGGCAGTGGTCTACAAATTTTCATGACTGCATCCCATCAGTAAAAAGTTTTTTATCACAAACCCTCAAAATGTATACACTAATTTTGGTATTCACTATGTAAGTGAAGAGGAACCTAATGGGAAAGATGTTGTGGAAGTAATGATAATATTTGACAACTGATTTGATATGAGAGGTGAGGTAGAGGAGATAAGGATGCAACCTGTCTTACTGGAAGGATGGTGGTATCCTCCACAGAAAAAGTTTGGAAGAAGGATGATTTGGGGGTGTGTATAATGTAATCATGTCTATTCATCCCTCTTTCCAGAAAAACAAAAAGTCAGTGATAAAGTAGGTTATGACCCATAATTTTGGGGGAGTTGAAAAGGGGTGTGATGGGTAGTGTTTATGGGGTAAAACAGTTTTAAGATTATCTTCCCTTTGGTTGGTCACATAACCCTTTTGGGTCAACTCAGTTACAACCCTCTTAAAGTTATTGCACAGCTCCCCATGGGACCATGACCTTCACGCTGGAGATACTGTACAAGGTTCACACTATCACCAAATAGCAAGAGGCAAGATTTGAACCCGAACCTAATTCTTCCTAACTGTCCAGTGCTCCACTCTCATAAAATTTTATTATGTATACAGACATGTTAGAGAACATCCTCCTTCAAAGACCAATGGCACATAATAGTCTAAAATCATCTAGTGGAGTCTTGGCCATTAGAGTTGGCAGAAATAGGGACCTGTTCTATCTTCGACCCTTCTCTAGGAAGTGAACTTGATAGATGGGTGAGGACAAGGACAAGGATTTGGACAAAGTCGACTTGCTAAAAATACTTCAATTATATATGTCTAACAAAATAAGTGAAAGTTGGGGGAATTAACCTGTTTAACTTTGGTACCACAAATGTTGGTTTTGCTTTCTCAGATCTTCTTGGTGAAAACATTTACATGGTCTTATTTACAGTATCTCTAAGAATACTTAACTGCTTTTTAGTCCAGACAAGCTTTGTTCCTGATGAATATTGGCAGTCTCTTGAAGTTGCACATCACATGGTTTTCAAATATCCTTTAGAGTTTTGTTTTTTTTTCCAAACTAAAAATGTTTTAGGTATGATGCCCAACCCCTAGTACATATTTTAAACTAATTTGCAATTCTCTTATATTTTTCTCTAATCCACCTCTTGTACTTTTCTTTAGGAGCAATGTTGCTTCAATAAGCATTCAGTAGTACCCTATTAAGTACAAATATGCTGCATGTTGTGGG
This sequence comes from Pseudochirops corinnae, assembly GCA_028646515.1. Lineage (NCBI taxonomy): Eukaryota > Metazoa > Chordata > Mammalia > Diprotodontia > Pseudocheiridae > Pseudochirops > Pseudochirops corinnae. Next base: position 81,589,008 of record CM053589.1, read on the forward strand.
ACGATACCTAAGTAAAAAATATGCTACAGACCTTTGGTGGCTTGGAGTCTGGGTAATGAAAGGGGCTTTTCCTAGAATTCCCATTTTAAAAAGGGGAAGTATTTTGGCCTACTCTAGTGCTTTTTGAATCATTGTTTTAAAAAATGTTTTTTTAAAATTTGGAAATGAGAATGGAATAGGAAAACTATTTTACACTTCAGTATTATTTGTCATTTTGTCCTTAATATTATTAATTATGGCTATTTGACCTGGGAATGGGTTGAAGGTTTGAGAGGTTACTCTTACCCCTTAATCTTTGCAAGCATTTATAAGATTCTGTATCTCTTCGCAAAGGATAGTGTCCAGTTGCTGGTAAGTTTAAATAAAAGTTACCAGGCTATTTGTTACTGCTAGGTTTATTTCATTTTTGCGCAATAGCTCATATAGCAACTAAAATATTAATATTTGCACAATGTTAAGTTTGTTTCAGTGAGAGTCAGTACTGATTTGCCGTATATCATAGATTAGATCATAGCTTTGAGATCCTTGGTCCCAAAGACCTGTGACATACTAATCACTCTATAGGTGCAGCATCTAATATAAGATTCAGTTAATCTAATTTATGCATCTAATATAAGATTAGCCTTGCCTAAAGAAAACCTGATTTAAAACCCCCAAACATTAGAGAGCTTCACAATTTACACAGTGCTTTCCTCACAACAAACCTTGAAAACTGCAGGTATTATTACCATTTTATAAATAAATTAACTGCAGCTCAGAGAGGTTGTAACTTGTCTCATCATACTATCATTAAATATCAGAACAGGGACCAAACAGTTCTTGAGATTCTGAAGTCCATTACTCTTTGTTTTTCATAAAGCATATACACATGTGCTTTGCAAAGGTCTGTACAAATAAATGTAAGGTGATAATTTACAAAAGTCTGCACCACAGATAATGTTTTCCCAATAATATTTTTTAACTTGGAAAAATTTTAGCTAGGAGTTATTTACAATTGAAGGTAAAAACATCTCTGGAATTTTAATGGAAAAATAATTTGATTTACAAAAATTAAACATATAGATAACTTTTCAGAAATATTATTAGTTATATAAAAAGGAATAAAAAAAATCTGACAAGTTTTATTTCTTCTGAGTGATTACTATGAATATAACCTTATAACTGGCTGGTTCAAGTTTATTAAAGAGCCACATCACAGATTTCCAAGTGACTGATGAGTTATGAGGCTTTGGGAGGAATTGTTACTTTGACCAAAAATATGATTTTTAAACTTTACCAGAAGCCTTTGTTTTGACCTGTATTTCAAGTAATTGCATTGTTAGAAAACTAAAAATACTTCCAAAGTAGTACATACAATGATCAAATGGCTAACACTGCTTATAATTTTGAGTTACCTTTTTATTAGTCACTAATATTGTAATGGCCAAGGATGAATGGACTACAGTCTGCATTATTAATGGGATCACAGCTCCATCCAAGCGCCAACTTTATTAGGTGTCAAAACTTAATCTTTAATTATAATAGTCATATAATTCTCCATTTTTTATGCCTTTCATCTGGTAAATTATGTAAACTCTCTTAGTGGTAGGTCAAGTATGACATTAGAATGCCAATTGAACCAGTCTTTATAGCTGCTTTTTTCAGTTTGTACAAGAGATGTTTGTTTTTCTCTTTTTGCTTTTTTAGATTTGGGTTCCTAGACTTGCCCAAGCACTTTTGTCTGCTGTAGCAGATGTGAAGCTTTATTCATTGGTGAGGCAATTAGAAAACCAAGAATCGGCAAAATGGGTGGTATGTCTTTTCCCTACACTCTTTAAAGCTGCATGTTACTTGATTAATTCATAGGGGCATAAATTAGTTAGAAAAAGAGCTAGAATTCTGTTGTTACAAGTACCCATAAACAATTTTAGTAATAATAATTAACATTGATGTAACACTTTAAAGTTTGCAAAGTGCTTTATATTATCAATTTGATTGATACAACAACCCTGAAGATATAGGTGCTAATCATTATCCAAGTTCTACAGATTAAGGAACAAGCAAATAGAGGTTAAGTGACTTGCTTAGAGTCACACAGCTATTTAGTGTCTGGGGCAGAATTCAGACTCAGACCTTCCTGACTCCAAGCACGGCATTCTACCCACTATACCCCAGGAATGGGGCGGTATATACATATGTACACATATGCATAAATGTGTTTTTATTTCCAGAAAAAAATTCATGTAATTAAATAGATGGTCTTGAAACTTGTCAATACAAACAGTTGCAACTCCCTTCCTCCCAAACCTTTTTTAAGGTAGACTCAACCTGCTTATTGCTATTGCTAACTACTGAAAATATAATACTTTAATAAAACTATAGCACTTTCACTCAAAGTTCATAGGATCTTAAGATTTAGAGCTAAAAGGTACCTTAAGCATCATATAGTCCAGTCCTGTCATTCTAAAGATGATGAAACTGAAGCCCAGAGAGGTTGAGGGACTTGCCTAATATTACACTTGCAAAGGCAAGATTTGAACACAGGCCCTCTGGTGCCAAATCCACGGTCCATTTCACTATACCGCAGTTGCCTCACTTCACTCCTGCTCTTTTTGAACACCACTTAGTAAAGGGCTTGAGGAATTTGCTGATGCTCGTTTTCCTGTTTAGGCATCAGTCTTCCCCCGGAGCTGTATACGTAGGTTTAGCATTAATCAAGGCCCGCCATACACCCTATTCTATTTTCGTGGACCTCTGAAGACTACAATCCATTGCAGACCCTTTCAAAGTTAAAGTTTGGGCATTAAAGCCCTTGATGTGGTTCCTTGATTTGTTTCCTCTTCCCTGTTTCTTCTTAGTTGATTATTAAAAAGGGGTCCAAGTCTCAAACCCTGACATAGGGGTCTGCTCAGAGCTAGAGGAACAACAGAAGGGGTGGGTGCTGTGGCCCAGTGAACGGAGCACCCGCCCTGGAGTCAGGGGACCCGAGTTCAAATCCGCCCTCAGACACTCAGCACTTACTGGCCGTGTGACCTTGGGCAAGTCACCCTGCCCTCCCCCCTCCAAAAAGCAAAAATAAATAAATAAAAGGACAACAGAAAGAGCCAAAATAGTAGAGCTGCCAATGCTTACAGTCTGATTTACAGAGGACAGCTACAGAGCAGTTTCACTTCTTAATCCATATTACATGTTGATTAGGCCAGAAAACCACCCACTCTACTTGTATAATTTCACTTATGGGAAGGAGAAGTCAAATGAGTTACTATAAAGATCCAAGAGATAATCATCCTTACGCCTTAAAAACTATCTGTTTAGTATAGTTTTTTTAGAATTAAAATAATTCTATTATTTCCTCTCTTCTTCCCATGTATCCCCAGCTACAAAAGATAGAATTTACTGAACATGATTATGATTTGAATTGTTTTCTTTTTCTTCCAAAAAAAAACCCCAAAAGTAAAGAAAGTTTGTTTATTATGAATGACCTGATAGTATAAACAGTAACAGAGCATAATTGTGAAAACAGTTAATTACTAGAATTAATGTAGAGTTCAGTTAAATCTTGTAACCTCGACATTAGGATTTTAGTACATAAACATTTCCATTTCTCAGGCAAATTGTACAGTAATTTATTGATTTTTTTTTTGGAAGTCTCACTGAATAATTCTTGTAAAAGATGAATCCATTTGAACTGTCAAAAGTATTTTTTAAATAATAAATGGAAGCATCATAACACTTTGGCTAGGAAATGAGACATCTGAATAATTTTCAAATATTATCATACATACTAAGAGAACTTTTTCTGTTAGATCTTCCCTTGGTGAGGAAGAACTATAAATTTCTCCTTCTGATTTCTACAGGATCATTTGTAAACACCTGGAAGTGTACGATTAGTTTATTCCCTAGTGATACTTTTGAAATGACTTTAATTTTTATTTAATTAAATAACTTTATATTAATTTAATTTAAAATAATTTTATGTTTATGTAAAATAAATTGTGTGTAATTAAATGACTTTAATTTTTATAAAGCTTTATTATTTTAAATATTACATAATGAATGCATGTAACTATTGCCAAATTAACACTTACCTGTCTCCAGAATGGAAACAATTTGCCATTTAAATAATCACATTGCAGGGTCATAAAGCAACACCATTAGGCTTTAAATATTTTATATGATTATTTAGCATTCCAGTGAATCTTGTACATTTGTTAAAGACAAAGCTAACTATATTGTAGATCACTGATCAAAAATCATTCAACAAGTCTGTATTAAGTATGTGCTAGGCACTGATAGAACTTACCCTCAAATATTGGTAATATCTGTATCTCTGAAGAGAAATTCAGAGTTTCAGATGTGATTTTTCATCATTAAGGAATTATCTTTATTGAACTTATCTACATGATACAGCTGGGCATGTGGATTAGTAAAAGTTACCAGTATGACCACAGAGGAGCTTTTTAAATTCTGTGGGTTTCTTTTTAATCATTCTGTTTTATAGGTTTCCACTAAATCCCAGCTCTGCCAATTACTTTCTATATGACCCTGGTCAAACCATTTCACTCCTCAGGGCCTCATTGTCTTCATTTGTAAAACAGAGAGTTGGACTAAAGATCTCTTCCAGTGTTAAATCCTGTGATCTATGAATATTTGATGTCGATAATTGTTTAATGTCAGCTAAATGATGACATTTTCTGTAATACTGTAGAATTGTGTGCTTATTTCCATAGGAAAGGGTTTAGCAACACCTCATTTCCTCCTCCACACATGATTGCATATAATTGTTCTTAGTTCTTTTGCCAGCTGTGCTCTTGGTTTACATGGTATTGCTGTACCAGAACTCTCACAAACACCATGGAGACTGTTCTTACAATCTTTGCTCTTTTCTACTACCCACTGGAAGGGTCAAAATCTGTGAACAGGTGAGGCATCCTATTTTAATTAGACCTTTGGATAGAATTATTGATCCATGCTGTAGGACACTGGAAATACCAAATATAGTAATTTATTATTAAATTCCTCTCTCCTGCTGCAGTCCTGAAAATAGCAAAACTGATCTCTTTGCTGTATTCACGATAAGCACTGATTGTCATCAAGTGTCCTCTCTCTCCTGGAACTATTTCATGTTTACTAATCTGCATATATATTGCATTCTTTGAATAGAAAGAAAATTTTTTGAGAGCAATGACTATATCATTTTTTAATTTCCATGCCTAGTAGGACTTATTAAATATTTGTTGAATTATTAGTGTTTCTAAAATGATTTATTCTTCAGCTATTCACTGTACTGTCAATAAATTCTGTTGGATTGGAAATTTTAACATTTTACTTCCAAATCAAAATTTCATACAGTCTGATTGTGTCATTGCTTAACATTAAATTACCTAAGTATTGTAACTATAACATTTCTTTAACTTAGATACTAATTTCAGAGTTATTTTCAGTACTGAGAAAAGGATTCTAAGTGTTCTTCCACTATCTGCTTTATAAGACCTTTATCCTTTGATCAGGAATGTTTCTTAGAAGGCTAGTGACAGAATGAGACATGTTTTTGGACATGGCCAATGTAAGAATTTTTCTTAATTATATATATATGTCATAAGGCTTTGACTTTTCTTTTTTCAGTTGAGGTAGAAGGAAGAGAAAAATAAATGTCTAATTGAAAGATCAGAATGAAAATAATAGTTGACTTAGGGAAAAAATAAATTGAATAATTGTTTACCAGCACAAAAAAGGGCTAATGACAAAGTTATATGATAGTGTGCTTTTCAGCCATATTTGTATATTTTATAAACTAGATATTAGCAATAAAACAAGGGAATAACTTCTTTAACAAGAAGAAAATTTTCAATACCTTTTGTATATCACAATATGAAAAATAATTAACTTTTAGAATAATAAATATATTAGAACTTTGATACATTTTACTTGTTTATAGTTTTATGTACTCATCCCTGGTAGCACTTGCCTTCATAATCCGTCCAACAGCTGTCATTCCATGGGTACCTTTGCTCTTTACACATTTCTGGCAAGAGCAGAAAAAACTTGATCTTGTTCTACAGTATTTTATACCTGTTGGGTAAGTATCCTTTAAAATTCTCTATCAGATTTTCTAACTTTGAATATACATTAGGAATAAGATTTTAATTAACTCTTCTAGATTTTTTTGGTATTTTTTTAAAGCAGTGAGAAATATTATAGTCCAAGAAAGCAAAAAAAAAAAAGTCAGCATTTTAGTGATGCTACCTTATCATGATTCTACAAATACTGTTTATGTAAAAGGTTTCTCTTTCATGTCATCCTTATTAGAATTTGCCCCATTCAGCAATAACTTTTAAATGATCATTTAAAATATCTCAATAAACACTCAGGGTCAGTATTATTGGTAGCAAGCTGAATGGCGTTTGGGTGATTTGCATCATGGTGGGCATTTCTTGTATTAATCAAAGTCATTTTGAATTCTCTTCCTGTCATCCAACATACTGCTATACTTAACCAATTAAGGATTGCCTAACAACATAATGAACACACTTTTAAGTATTCTGGGGATATTATTTATAAAGATATTAAATATTTCCAGGCCCCAGATATACCCTGCTATATATTATTATTATTCTATGCCATCCTCAATCCACACTGAGATATTGATAATGTTCTGAGATACTATAATATAACTTTGATGGCATAACACAGACTAGTTCTGCACTCAATTATAACCAATTTAAAACTTAGCTTAAAAGAAAAATAGAAGGGTCAGCTAGGTGGCACAATGAATAGAGCACCAGCCCTGGAGTCAGGAGGACCTGAGTTCAAATTTGGCTTCAGACACTTAACACTTACTAGCTGTGTAACCTTGGGCAAGTCACTTAACCCAAATTGCCCTGCCTTCCCCCTCCAAAAAGATCAAAAAAACCCACGAAAAATAGAAGAAAATGAACCTTACAATGTCAGATGAGAGACAATTTTTTCAATTAGAAAATACTTATTTGATACTATAGCAAAGTATGAAAGAGTATAATGCAAATATCTTAGGAAACTTACAATTGCAAATATTTGATTTTTGGTAGACTCAGACTAAAGTGAATGATTACTTTTTTATCTGCTTTTCTTCCAGGCTAGTCGCTTTGGGTTTTTCTTTGATAATTGATCGTATATTTTTTGGTCAGGTGAGTCTAAATGTATTAGTAGCTATTTGAAATTTAGTACAATCAAACCTGTATTAACCAGAATACTCAATCATAATATTTTTCTGCCTTCAACTTTGAAGACAAAAAAGTATAAAGAAAAACAGCTGATATGGACTTACTCAAAAAAATAACTTCCAAACTATGCTCTACAGGCCAGTGCACTTCAACCCAGTATCTTATAATTTAATATAATTTCTGCTCAGTAGAGTTAGGAGTCTTTAGTAGATGAGTCAGTCAGAGAAGTATACTAAAGTTTTCTATTTTTAGCAAAAAAAAATTGAAACTAAATGGTATTATTTAATAACTTACTCATCCAGAAAAGTAACCAGATCACCTCATCCTGATTCTGATTAATCAAAGTTATTAGATTTAAATAATGACTTCGAATTATTAGTCATTTACTTTCACTTCCTTAGAAAGGTCGGGTATATATATATATATATATATATATATATATATATATATATATATATATATACACATATAATATATATATACTCTAAGAAAGCACAGTGATTCCATTTAGTTATCTCCATACAAAATGATCCTCAGTCCTCTGCAGTTCACTTCCACTGTAACTACAGCAGCATAACAGAAAAGGGAATGAAAGGTGCTGAAATCAGTTTTTAGACTGTCAGTAAACATTCATTTGACTGTTGGTCCTCTAAATAGATCTTTTCCTGATAACTGAATCAACATAATACTGGGCATACAGAATCATCTCAATCTTCACATTTTCATGGAGGTAAATGTAACAAGAAACTTCATGGGATAGTTAATAATCTTATACTACCATGTTTATTATGAGCATTTGCAAAAAGACCACCATGAAAATAACCATAACTTATGTACCAACATATGTTGCAGATGTTGAAGAATAGAGAAAGTCTATAAAAAAGTTAAGACCCTCCAAATTATACCAATATAGGCTTTAATTACTCATTTACTTCAAAGCAAAAGTGAACCTAGGAGAAGACCGCAAAAAATACATTGCAAAATGTGGCTCAAGATTAAGAAATAAAGAAGTCAGAGGCTTGTAAACCACAGAACTTTTTTACCCATATATGATAGATACTTCATGTAAGAAAAGCATCAGGAAGTGGTAGATGTTTTTTTAAAAATGAAAATGATTATATTTTAACATAACAGGAAACAACTGTTTAGTGATGTGGGTGAGAATCATATCAGAATCAGCAGTCTGACTGATTAGTCAGGCCATCCACTTAGGAAAGCAAAAGTCAAAACCAATATTAAATTAGAAGATAAAAATTAAAAGAGCATACAGCAAAGATAACCTCTTACCTGACCTACTGAAACAAGCTTATTAATAGTGAAAAATGGGAAATCAAAAAAGGACATTAACAATGAATCTTTCACAATTTCCTAAGGAAGTTTAACCTAGTGTCAACTAGTCACTATAATAAGGTGGCCAGTTCTAGAAACTATGTCAGCTGGGAAAAAATGTGATCTCCTTGAAAGTAGAGAGATTTGGTAGCCAACGGCCAAGAGAAGTTTGGAATATAAGCTTATTTGTAAAATCTTACAAAGGCTAATGGCTTGGAAGATTATGAACATTATCATTTCATAAAACATTGAGAAGTAAAGGGAAAAGCAAGTCTACAGAAACTTTGGGAAGAGACTTAAGGAAGCCAGATTGTCATGAGAGCATTTAAGAATGAAATTGAGAGGGAGACAACAGATGAAAAATGGAAAGTTTCCATCAGGGTTTCAGTAACCAACTTATTTCTCCATCAATGACACTGAAACTGCAACATTTGGACTCAGAACATTGTAGTCCTTGAAATGGTGCTTTAGAGAGTAGAAATGGTATTTATGGAAATGAAAAGGGAAGCTCTAATAAACCGAATTATTCAGAGAAGTTTGCTCTGTAGGTAACACAATATTGAGGGTGTCAAGGGATTAATTCTCAAGATATCAGAAAAGGATAATACTAAGTGCTGGGGGAGGGAATCATAGTCATTATTAATATTACTGGAAAAAATATGACAGACTTTATCGGCACTATCGAGTCCTATGCCTACTTTCTTATTTCTATAAAAATTAATGAGAATAACCTGCACATATATTGAGGCCATCCCTCACAAAATATAAGGATGGAAAAAGAAAACTTTTGTAATGATATTCTATAGTAGATGTCTTTATAGACAGGGCAGTGAACTGAAAGATGAAGAGAATATAAGATCCTGAAATTCTTATCTGTTGACTATTAAAAATTATTTCATGCACTGAAGCAAACTTAATGGTTCTCCAATCCTGTGACTCCTAAGCAAAGGTTAAAATTATACAAGTTTTTCTAAAAGATACAAAAACAGAGATAACTATTTAGCAACACTGGTATCAGGGGAGTCATAAAGCAGATAGCTGTATGCTTGCCAGAGGTGCTGGACACTAGTCTGTCTAGGGCAAAGCGCCAACGGAAGAGAGATTACATATAGGTGATAAAACCTTCTATCTAGATGCACTTGTTATGCTGACTGCATCAAGCTCAGCCCAGCTATTCACAAAGGAAAAACACAGAGGATGAAAAATGATTATTTTTCAGACTGAATATATTAATACATTTATCTTTAACACTATAGTAAATAACAAAGAATCTAACCTAAAATTGAATGGGAGGAAGATAGTGGACTGGGAAATTGTGTAGTGCTTTTAATGACCCCATGTTTCTCCCTGAAACAAAAACCCAACTTTTTAACATCACTATTCAGAGATGCTATTACTCCCAATCATGGAATTGTGGATCAACCAGCGGACAACAGAGATATGTCTGATTAACAGGAATATACTGTAGCAAGTTACCAATGAATTATGCACAAGAGTGGTGTAAATCATTTCATCAAAAGATATATAACATGACTAGGAGGTAGGCTGGTCCTATAGTAAGAGATCACCAACAGGTGGACAGCCCACACACATAATGTCAAGACCCTTAGAAGATTGTTCTCCAATTCAATGGGGTGACCCCACCTTTGGAGGATTTATGGGACGATATGGGCAGATGTATGAGAAAAAGAGTGGATAGGTTACAGTCTTCACCATGGAAGGGAAAGTACCCACATCAGGGAAAGCACAGATCCACAGAAGTCTATCATAAACACACACACATATACACACATACCCCAGAAGTATATTATTTATATATATGGTCTAGTGATATGTGTGTGTATGTGTATACACACACACACACACATATTTTTGCTATAGATATTACAAATACAAATTTAGGAATCCAGTAAAAAGTGTAAACCTAGGCAGTTTTACTAGAGGCTAATTAATGCCTCCTGAATAAGTATGAACTGTGTGCCTGTATTCTCTGAATCTTTAAAGCACTGTTTTCAAAATGGCATATAGCTTTTCCGGCCACAAAAATAAAGATTGTGAAGACATCAGTAATGGTTAAGAATAATTAGTCATCATTAGATATAAATACAGAATACCAGCATTCTAGGAAGTATTCCTTCATATTTTTAAAGTGTAATAAGTGAACTTGATAGTTTACTTACTATTTTACTAAATATTGGTGAAGATTGTATCAGATCCTGAAGTGTTCAGAATTCACACAGCTCTGATGTATTTCTAACTCCTATTGTTTTCTCTTCAAATATTTCAGTGGACATTTGTTCAGCTTAATTTTTTGAAGTTTAACGTGCTAAAGAACTTGGGTAAATTTTATGGATCTCATCCATGGCACTGGTATGTCTGTCAAGGATTCCCGGTTATCTTAGGCCCTCATCTACCCTTCTTTATTCATGGATGCTTCCTAACCACAAGGAGATACCGAATACTTTTAGTAGCTATAGTGTGGACAGTACTGGTTTACAGGTAAGATTTTATTTTTTCTTGCACTATTTAAGAATACAAACAAGGGAAGAATGCATTCAATTGTGTAGTGAATAAATGGGTCATCTTAACAACTCATCAATGCTCAGGTTAATCAGGGATTGTTTAGTCATTCAACCAGGAAAGGTGAACTATTAAATAATTTCTTAATGCTGTGGACAAATAAGGGCCCCAGAAATGAGAAGTTCCTTATCAAAAATAATTCATTAATTTAATTGAAATATCTTTTACTGCCTAAAATAACAATCAGCATTTTGTAATACAGAAACATTCATAAATTATAATAGATATTAGAATTAAGAGTATAATAAAAAAAAACTTACCACCAAATTTTCCAGTGGTCTGAATTTTTTGCTCAAAGCAATCTTGAAAACCATCTACAAAGTCATACTGGGGCTATGATCTTTATCACTGGTGGAAGTGCATGCACCATTGAGCTTTAGTGTATTTACATGTAGCATCTGGAGCCCCTCCCTCACACAAGTCCCCTGAAAGCTACCTTAGGCCCTACACAAAACCATAGCTCACAAATCTCCACCAATCTTTTTCTTTACTAATGACCAATAAACAGCAAAGTTTTCTTAAACAGCAAAGCAGATAAGTAATTATTTTCCCCACCTCCATACACATGGGGCCCGTTCAGGCAGTTACATGACCAAGTAGATAGACTACTGGGCCTGAAGTCAGGAAGATCTAAGTTCAAATGCAGCTTCAGACATTTACTGGCTGTGTAACGCAGGGCAAGTCACTTTAATATGTCTGCGTCACCTTCTTCAGCTGTATGGAGATAACAGCACATATCTCTCATAATTGTTATCTCAAATGAACTAATATTTGTCAAGCACTTAGCACTGTACCTTGCATAAAGTAGACTCTTGATAAATGTTTGTTTCCTTCCCTCCTTCCGTGTTCCAATATCACCAGTGAAAGGGAGCACATATGGGGAACAAGTGTGACCAGAGATGATAAGATCATAGTTTTTAGGCTAGAAGAGACCCCGGATTTCATCTAGTCTCTCGTATTTTATAGAGTAGGAATTTTTCCCAAGTTACGTGGGTAGTAAATCAGAGATCTGGTATTGAACTCAAGTCCTTTGACAAAGGCTACAGCATCTTTTCCACTATATTATTGCTGTCTCTGGTATGTTGAATGGACATATATATGTAACAAACATGTGTGGCCAGGGAACACATGACATGGGCAACTCACAGCTCTAACGCTGGAGTTTTTTGTATAATGTTCTGTGGATACAGAGCCACCACTGCCCTGTGATAGCATACCTGCTAAGATGTTCTGCAGTGGGCATCTTGGCTGCTATTGTTTTTGCTGCCATCTGCTGAGAAGCAATGGGGCATATAAGCTCTTTTAGGTCTGATGCCCCACCCCTGGGCCCCAGGGGCTATTTCAGCTCTTCTGGACACTAGCCAGCTGCACTTTACTAGCTGGAGAAGTTGTTAGGCATTTAAACCTGTCTTTCAAATACACTTTGCTTCTGTCTCACCTGGTACTTCCTTACCTTAAGGTACTATATTTCTAGTAGAACATTCCTTTCAGTTTCTTTCCATTTTTATAATACCAGTTGTGAAACGATGCAAATCCCACCCTGGGGGTAACATTGAAATCAGTTGGATAAAGTTCTGATCTCTGCTAGGAATAAAATTACTAACTTATCTACAGAAGAATAATTGCTATTTAATGTGGAAAACATAACATATCCAATGCATGTTAATTTATATGATATGATTATATTTATAGATGCAGCATGTTAGTTGATAGAATGCTGGATGTGGATTTGGAAAAATCTGTGTTCACATTACAGTTTCAGATACTTAACTAGATGTGTGATCTTGGCTAAATCATATAACCTTTCAGGAAATGAAATGGTTGATTCGATAACTGTTAGGGTTACCAGCAACTCTAAAAAACTTCGTGCTCCTGTGGCAACTTTTTTTCAGTCTTTAGCTACAAAGTATTTTGTAATTTAACATAAACACAAAATGCTTTAGAATTTTATAATGATAATTTGTCATTGGTTTAACAGAATTATGATTTGTTTTCGGCAACATGTATTTATTCCTCAATATGTTATTTACTGTAAGAAAGAATACTTAAAGTCTTCTGTAATATTTGTTTTGTTACAGCTTATTGAGTCACAAAGAATTCAGGTTTATCTACCCAATTTTACCATTTTGTATGGTATTCTGTGGTAAGTACTTTACAGAAACTATCATTTACCTACAAAACTTAAAAAGTCATGCTTCACAAATTCCATCAGACTGTAAAATATCATTCCTTTTTTATTTTTAAACAATGAGTAGAAATTACCTCTTATTTTTGTTGTTGTTCAGTTGTTTCAGTTGTGTCTAACTTCCTAATCCCATTTGGGGTTTTCTTGGCAAAGGTATTGGAGTAGTTTACCATTTCCTTTTCCAGCTTATTTTATATATGAGGAAACTGAGGCAAACAAGGTTAAGTGACTTCCCCAAGATCACATAGCTAATAAGCATCTGAGGCCAGATGTGAACTCAGGAAATGAGTCTTCCTGACTTGAGACCCTGCACTCTATATACTGTGCCACCTAACTGCCCCCATCTTCTTCTTCACCACAAATTAATTGGAATGCATTCTTGTTCCTTCAGTATTATCAAATCAGATTGTGCCTATGCCTCCCAGTATACACACACACACACACACACGTACATACATATACAGGATAGACATCTCTAAATTAATTGATCTGAACACTGTTTCCTCTTATTTCATTTTTATCAAAGCATTATTATCTTTTATAAACTATTTTTGATTTCAAAATATTGATATAACAGGATACAGTGTTCAAATTAATTTGTTTATAGCAAATGAGATCTGCACACAGTCTACATAAACTAGCCAGTATCTCTTAAGATGCAGCTTTTAAAAGTTTATGAAATAATAGGGCTCTCTCTTACCAAACAGTAAATATTTTAATTAAAAAACCCTTTATATTAAATGCTGTTGGAACCTACTTACAATGCTTTTCCAAAACATAAAACATTTATTCTTTAAAAATTAAACCTAGAGGCAGCTAGGTGGCACAGTGAATAGAGCACCAGCCCTGGGGAGTTAGGAGGACCTGAGTTCAAATGCAGCCTCAGACACTTAACACTTACTAGCCATGTGACATTGGGCAAGTCACTTAACCCCAACTGCCCTGCCTTTCCCCCTCCAAAAAACAAAAAAACTAAAACCCAAAAAACCAAAAAATTAAACCTAATGCACAGTTGTAGTTTTTTTAAAGGTGATGCACTCTTTTGGTTATATTTAAGTAAGTGTCTGAACTATACTGAATGTTTAACTTATAGAAATTTCATTTATCTATAAAACTGCTTTTTACTCCATTTTTCTACTAGAGATTTAGTACTTGGCTTTGTCTGTGACTTAACATTTCCTATTTTTTAAAGGATCATATTAATTGAAGCCTATCCAAACTATTTTTATAAACTAGGAATAATTCTGAATTGGTTGTTTTGGGGATTTTTTAACTAATGCAAAAGTTTTCTTCAGAATAATTATTGATCCTTTTTAGAAGTATTGTTAAGAAAAGCACTTGGATTAGGAGCTGGGGAAACTTCAGAGTGGGCAACTATTATGCCCAAAACTGTTTTTAAAAATCCTAGGCCAGAATTAAATTACCTCATTATCTTTGCAATAATTTGGTTAAGAGGTCTTCAGAGTTCATTCTGACAAAATCTGACAAATTCTCCTACACAGATATACAGCTGTTAGTCTTTGTAGGTACATTGTGACCCCAAGTAATGACACTAAATCTACAAGTCATCAGCGGTTCCACTTATTAGTCATTGCTCATATACAAATGTAGAGAGCACTGAGAAGCCCCTGCTCCTCAGCAGGTGACCTATATAGGAATTTGCTCATTTTTGGTGGACTGTTTGCAAATGGTCAGACCAATCTTATCCAGATGGGGAGAACTCTAAAACTGACTTGTGGACTTTGAATGGCCTTTTAGAAGATCAGACATGATAGTATGATAAATGTGAAGAGCTATTTTGCTGAAACCTACCCAAACAGCAAAGCTCACCAGCACAGAATCTAAACTTTGACTTGTCAAGATCCAGCCCCTGTCTAAGAGTTGTAGCTTTTTATCTTTTCTCATATTCTTTCCTTAAGTTATCCATGCCCATAGGTACCTACCTATTCAGTTATTCCCTCACATCTGTTTTGCTCAAGAAAAATTATATTCTGTTGATGAAGAATTATAACACACTTTGGAATATTCATTATGAGAAATAGCTTAGTTTGGATTTTTTCCTAACCAGGTGTTATTTTCAGAGCTGCCAGCTAAGAAGTGACTATGCCAGAGGTAGGGAATCTGCAGCCTTGAGGCCATGTATGACTTTCTAGATCCTTGAGTGTGGCCATTTGACTGAATCCTAAAGGATTCTAAGGATTTGTTTTGTAAAATTTGGATTCAGTCAAAAGGCCATGTGTAACCTCAAAGCCGCAGGTTTGCCTCCCACACCCCCCACACCCCCAGTGTATGCCATAAGGAGGCCTGGAGACAGAGGTACATATAGGAAGAAGAATCAGTGCTGGGCAGAAAGGGTTGTCCCCATGTGTTAGACCCGTCTATGGAAATGTGCCTATTTTGAGATAGGTGGCCTATTTGCAAATGACCAGGATGACACTATCAAAACGTATATAATGATTTAGAGATCATTTAAAGCCATTAGGATCACACACTTCAGTTCAGACCTGAGAGAAATAGAATACAATTCAAGTGAGAATTAATTGTATTTTCATACTTCAGTTTCTTGGGTTCTTCAAATTTGGTCGAGGTTATTTTGACTTATATACTATAAACACACAAAGACACACCACTGTACATCTATGTCAGGTGAGAATTTTATTGTTTCTGGCCAAAATTCATTCCAAGACTTATAACATGCATGAACTTCAGATAAGTTATAGCATTAGAACAAGTTTCTAAGCATGAAAATATGTAACATTTCAGAGGTAATTTCATAAAAAGATCAATAAAGCATCATGCTGATTTAACTTTTACATAAAATGGATTAGATTCTGAAGCAGCCAGGGCAAAAGGGGAGGTTCTAAAATTACAGATACATATCTTACCCATGTCAGATTTTGTGAATACTAAGAAACTTCTGGTTTAACTAAATACATAAGGAAGAATAAGAAATAATTTGGAAGATCCTTTGTCTTAGAAGCTTTGCAAAATATGGATTTGGGAGGGCTAGAGGAGACCAATGATATCTTGCTTTTGATAATAGCAGTAGGCCTGGTCCGGAAACAAATGGCTATAAAGGCTTCCTAAACTTAAGAATGGTAAGATTGATCAGTTAAAAATATCTGTAACAAGTTCTAATTATCCAGTAGTGCCTACAGAACTTTGTGTCTAATATAGCTAGCCTATTGAGCATACTATTTTAAGATCTAGTCATGAGTGCCTGACTTTGAAATTTCCTCTGAGTTCTTAGTAATGAAATAAGCTTGAAGCAGACATATGTAGTTCTAGAGTTGTCAACAGCAGTTTTGATAAAGTGGTTCTCAGATCATCAGCTCTTTCCTTAAATTTTTCAGTCCTTTGCCTGGCTCTTTTTCACTTATCACAGCTCCCTTTCAGACAGCACTGTGTGCATGTAACTTTGCCCCCACTATACTTGAGAAGGGTCTACGTTTTATCTATCTTTATATAACCAACAACTTGTACAGCATCCCATTGCCTTGCAGTTAGTAGACTCCATAGCTATTGTTGAACTGTTTGGATTGAATTGAATGGCAGCTACATGAACATTGGATCTGACTGAAGGAGTTAATATTCTGCCCACAACAGGTGACAGAAAAGTAAAAGGCAAATGAATATATATATATTTTTAATGAAATGTATTTTTTAGGGTTTCCTCTTTTTTCAGTGTATATGTTGTTCCAGGCTCACACTTCTGTGCCCAAAAGAATTGGGCTTCTCTTTTGTTTAAAAATTTTCAATAAGGTCTGAATAAGTAACATGTATCACTGTCCTACAGCCATAATATTTGTTATTGCCAGACACTAAGGTTACTGGGGATGAAGACTGATGGTGTAGAGGTAGAACTTTTCACCTGTGAGACAGGACCCTCACCACCATCCAAGCTGTTAGCCAATCCAAAGGAACTCCTGGGAAGCATATATCCCTCTAGCAGGATGTTGAATTTCTCTCCAGACATGGTTCACACTTAAGACTTTAGAGAATCAAAATAATAGGATTTTAGAGCTGGAAAAGAACTTAAAGAGATTTGAATCACAATTCTGAACATGAACAAGTTATTTATTTTTTCTGAGCCTCAATTTCCTCATCTATAAAATGGATAATTTTGTATTGCTTACCTCACAGAGCAGTTGCAAAGTACTCTGAAGCATAAAGCATTATGTAAGTATGAGCTATTAGACTTTCAGAGTTTTTTCATTCATCTTCTTTCTCTAATCAAAAGTACATTTCCTCCTTTTGAAAGCTAACCCTTGCATTTCTTCCCTTAATCACATCACTTTGCACTTTCCCCAGGATCTTAATTCATGCATCATTCATCTCTTGCATCACCCTTGTTTGCCTCTGCCCTGCCCACCCCTCTCTACAACAACAAATAGGCTCATCTCTCCTCTAAATCTTTCCTAGATTCTTTTGCCTCAGAAGTACTGTGTCAACTCTCCACTGCCCAAACTTCTTGAAAAGTGGTCCACACTTGCCACTTGTACCTCAACACCTATTCTTCCTTTTAAATATCTTGCAGTGTGGCACCTGCCCTGACTATAGTATTAAAACTGTTCTTAAAGGGCACCATTGACCTAGTTACCAAATCTTAAAATCTACTGGACCTCCCAGCAGCATTTGAGACTGATGTTTAACCCCTTTCTTCCATTTCTAGAAATTCTGTCATCCTCTGACTTTCTTAAAGCACTCTCCCTATTCTCCTCTCTGGCCTATCCTTGTGTTTCCTGGCTCTGCTTTCTCTTTATGCCTCCTACACCAAATACATAAGTATTCTTGAAGTCTTTTTGAATTCTGAGATTACTTTTTTCTGTGAACCCATTGCTTTGTAATCTCATTCAGCCTCAGGAATTCAACTACCTCTTCTGTGTAGGTGTCTCCCGCAGCAGTTATCTCTAGCTCTTCCTTCCTGAGATGAGCAGCATTTCCCAATATGCTTTTTTCTAAATACCTTCCTGTATAAATCTGAAATCAACTCCAAGACCTATTTCTCCTCCTGATTTCTATTATTTTTTGGAATGGCATCACCATCCTATCTTCATCGCTTAGGCTTGAAACCTTTGTGTCATCTTTCCAGCTCCCGGATTCTTTAGGTTGAATATTTCTATTTTTTCCCCTTCTATATTACTGCTCTTGCTCTGTTGCAGTCTTGTGGTCTATTGCATTTTACACTTTCCCCTTCCTTTTTGATAGTATCAAATTTCCTTGACTTTCATGATTTTCTCAGCCTTCTTTACCAATTCACTATCCCCCACCTTCTTTAAATGTGGGCTCTCCAAAGTACCGGCATCACTCTTCCTTGGCAGTCATATCTTCTCCTCCTGTTTCAGTTATTCCCTATATGCAGATGGCTCCCAATCTAGCTCCAGTTTCTCTTCAGGGCTCATTCTAGATTTTCAGTTTCTTGATAGATATCTCCTGCCTGGAATATAGTGCTGACATCTCAAATTCATCACATCCAAAACTGAATTCATGTTTCTCTCCAAACTTTCTCCTACTCAGATTTTCCTGCTTCTGATACTTTCAGTCATCTGGGTTCACAGCTTGCAAGTATTCCTTTATTCTTCCCTAATTCTCCCCATCTCCTCTGCATCTGGTAGTTGCCAGAGACCTGCCATTTTATATCTACAGTATCTAACATCTGTCCCTCTATATTCATAGTATCATCTTCTCCTTATTACCTGGAATACTCCAATAGCCTTCTAAGGATCTGCTTCTCCTTTTCATTCCATCTTTTACCTTTTACTGAGCTGACAATAGCCTCGTAACCTCAAGCAAATCACTTCTGGGTCAGCTTTTCATCTCAGATTAGGTCCTTCCAGCCCTCAAATTTCATATCTGATGGCTGCATCTATTTACTGCCTCTTTTTATGCCATGACCTGTATGACTAATGTCTGTTCACCTCTTATCTGTGCTACTGCAGCTAAGTTCACTGCCCCTGGTAGGACATAATCCATCTAGAACTGAGATGCCACCTTTTTGTGATAACATTTAAACAGAACTCCTAGAGTTGTGCCTGTGGCTTAGGTATTTGCATTTCTGATATTGGTTGTTTGAATTTTGCCAGTTTTCTTCCCATGAAGTCTCTCAAATCTGTCAGATTGGATAGCAGCTTTCAAGAGTTAACACAGATTAAAATAGTAAGACCATAGTGTGTATGTGTGGTGTGACATTTTGTAAAAGCTAACTAGAGAAGGAAAAGCCGAGTCATATAATCTTTTAACTTTGAAAACTCCAGAGCAGAAATGAGTCACAAATAATTATTAGTGGCAACAAGTTTGAACCACTGGTAATCCTATAAAACCATTGTAAGGCTATTAGTTAGGATCAGATATGCACAGGGAACAGAACAGTTTCATGCAGTGAACCAAGGACCAGCTTTGGGGCCTAAAAGATCTAACTTCAAGTCCTATGTCTTATACACATGCACTAAGAGTATGACATGGCAAGGCACTTTAGCCTTGCAGGCAACCAGGATTTAAGTGACAAGAGGAGTTGCTAATCTGCCTCGATGAAATTTATATCTATGTCAGTGAAATCACACATCCAGGCCAAATATGCACATAAAGGAAACCCTTGGTATTTGATATGGAAGTCTTCTCAAATAAAGGAAACCCTAAGTTATCCAGAATCAAGGAAAGGGAAGAGGTAGAGGGGATCTGAGGTATAAAGAATCATTTTATTTCTATTATATTCGGAAGCTGGCAGCTGGTGCATATATCTCCTTTCTTTGCCTTTCTTATACTTTATTGCTTTCAGAAGTGGCAGGACTAGTTTTGCCTTGCAGAAAGCTGGCATTTATTTAAGTCAAGCAACTTTAGAGGCTGGAAACTAGACAGACTTACTTGCCAGAAATGATTAAGGTGAAATCAAAGTTGGCTAATGTTTATTGATTTCAAAATGGATCCCTACATACCAACTCTTTGCCAAAAGCAAAAGTGATTTTTCAATAGTATATCAGTTCCTACCAGGGCAAAGTTTAGCAGAGTTCTTCCCCAGCTTTCATTCCTTGTTTCCTAAACAGCGTAAGTGTGAGAACCTTCATGCTGTTGTCAACCCATCTAAATTTCCACATCCCAACTCCCTCCTGCCTTGTCTCTCTAATGGAAGTAAATCTGAATAGAGGTTCTTAACTGGGAGGGAGGAAGGGGAAATGGTGCTGTGAAAATGGATGGTTAAGAAAAAAATTGCATTTTTATTTCAATATTAATTTTGTCATTTTCTGTATTTTATTTTGTGCAATTAAAAATGTTATTCTAAGAAACGTTCATAAACTTTACCAGACTGCCAAAGTGGTCCTTAACAAAAAGTTAAGAATCCCTGGACTGTCTTGTCATTGAGGTGTCAGCCAACAAGCTTTATTAAGTGCCTACTTTGTGCCCCAGGCATGTTAGCAGTGTGAGACCTATAGGTTTAACTCCTCTTAAATATGCATTCCAAATGCATCTGCAATTGTATAGCTATTTTTGCATAAGAGTAGAAGTAGAGTATCTCATCATGCCTCTGCTCAAGACAGGCAGACTTGCTTTCCCAACCACTTGCATTCCACCAGCTGATCAGCCAAGGAGTAAAATGCATGGACTCAGCATTGTTTAGATGCATCTAACTCCACTTCTCTGCTCCTCCTTCCTTTCCAAGTGTTTCTTCAAAGTCATCCAGATTAAGGAAGTTCTCTTATACCTTGCTGGACTAGATAATGATGTTATGCAGCTATTCAACTGCTGATTTTCGGATTCTGAAGAGAGCTTGTTCACAGTGTATTATAGTTTAGGGTTATGATGTTTGCCATATAATTTGGATGCTACAGGTCAAGATTTACTAGTTAACTTGAGTTGCTTCTTAAATACTCAGTTTCTACCATGCAGAAAGAGTCCTCCTACTTATCTAAGTAAACAAGATATGGTGGTTAAAATCAGGGAACAAACTGTTTAAATATCCCTAAAAGACAACATATCCTTTCCAGGAACCTTGCCTGGAAAATGTATATATACAATTAAAATGCAAACTACTTTAAGACAGAGCCTATATCTATCTTCATCTTTGTATCCCCAGCCAGCACAGTATCTTGAACATAATAAGCATTTATTAAATATTTACTGGATCAGAATTAGGCATTTTATTTCATCTGGGGTTGTTGTTCTTCAGTCATTTAAGTCATATACAACTCTTCAGGACCCCATTTGGAGTTTCCTTGGAAAGATTCTGGAGTGGAGATTCTGGAGTGGTTTTCCATTTCCTTCTCTAGCTCACTTTACAGATGAGGAAACTGAAACAAACAGGGTCTTGCCCAGGGTCACACAGCTAGTAAGTGTCTGAGGCCACATTTGAACCCAGCTCTTATCCACTGTACCACAAAGCTGTCCCTTCATCTGAGGTATGTTTGTCACAAGTTTCTGACTAAGTCCAAGTGGAACCCCTTCACCTGAAATTTGGCTGTAATGATGCTAGTCATTTAGAGGTACCATTGTGCATCATTTAGAGATCTTTACCTAGGCATCTTACAATTTGAATTTTATTTCTTCTGAAAGAATTAAAACGGTTGCCATGCCTAGTCAACAAAGTCTTTCTTTTTCCATTTGAGAGGAGCCTTGTAAGATAAGCATAAGAAAGGGCTTCCTGGCTATTCAAGCTGTCAAAACTGGAATGGACAGTTTTTTGTGAGGCATTGGATGGCCTTGTGTCAAAGCCAGAATAGAGTAAATCTATAGTTTCAATATGAACAAATGGCTACTTTACAGAGTCTCCTTCCTGGGATAGCATTTGGGACTTTGCGTCAGGATGTATTTATTAGTGGACTTCCTTTATCTATTAAATGGATAATTTGGATATGTTATGCATCCCAGACACAAATCATAGAGATCACTGATCTTTACTGAACATTGATAAAATTTTCAGTGCCCACAAGGGACATTCAGTTGTTACAATACTCACAGGAGACTGAACTAGAATTTCTAAGGTCTCTTTTCCATTTCTTCTGAGCCTGTGGGATACAATGAGGTTCACATATACAAATATACACAATGGTAGGTAAAGCAACTGCACAGCTTGATGTAGAAATGATAAAATGAGTAAATGAAGAGGTAGATTAGAGCTAAATGATAAGAGAGAGTACTAGAGAATGATAAAAGACAGGATCAGGGCATCCTGGCAAATCTTTAGAAAATATTAAAACCATGAAATCCTCAGTAAATTAACATTATTAGTTATTGTCACAATATATACCCCCCCCCCAAAAAAAAAAACCACCTTAATTATTGTCAGTAATTTGGCCTCATTTTGTATATTCTTCTAGGACATTCTTTAAATCACTTGAAAATTTGGAAGAAACCTGCACTAAGTTTTCTGTTTTTATCAAATGTGGTCCTGGCCCTCTACACTGGTTTAATTCATCAACGTGGTTCTCTTGATGTCATGACTCATATTCAAGAACTCTGTGACAACAATTCCCCTAATAGGTCAGCCTCCGTCTTTATAATGATGCCTTGCCACTCTACTCCTTATTACAGGTAACTAAATTAGTTCAATAATGGCACTGATTTAAAATGGGGGGGGGGGGGGGGGAAGTTTTAAGTTCCTGGATATAAATTGACTGATGGACCAAATAATTTTTAAAAATCTATTTAAAATACATTAGTATTGATTCCTAACATAAAAAAATTCAAATGTCAACAAATAAGGCATTTCTAATGAAGTTTAATAGCACTTAAGATCTTATAGTTTTAAACTCGTTTTAAAATAATTTTTCTTAAAACTCAATGTGATTTAGCCCCAGAATGATAAACAGCTCTAGAATGTGATGTGAAATATCAAAATAAAGTAGCTTATCCACTCAAGAAGTTTTTAAATAGATCCATATAGTTCTGTACCTATTTTCCAAGAGGGCAAGACAGCCACAAGTTACTAAAGAGAAGTCATCTTTCCTTGTGGCTAGCTCTCCTGTTAAGAAAATATTTTCCAATTAGAAATACTGGAGTCCGATTTTTTTTTAGTGTGAAAAGTTAACCACCTAAGATACACACTGATGCAGTCCAGCAGATTTAACAGAAACCAACCTTCAATAACCCAATTTTGGAGAAGCAGATAGGTCTGTTTGTGTTGCTTAGGTATCTCAGTCTCCACAGAAAGTGAGAAATATAGTTTCCCAGAAATTCAAGGCAAACAACTGGTTAACTTAACTCCCATGCCTTGCCATCTTAGGGATGGAATCCTTAGAATATACTGTAGACCTCATCATCTTTTGAAAAATACCTCCTTTAAAGTTTAGAATTCTGAAATTATCCCCGCATCTCTTGTTCTTCCATCTCTCCAACTACCTTACATCTAGAGCCTGACCTTTGTTCTCATCTTAACTTCCATTTCTTTGGTCCATCCCTGTTCTCCCAGTCAACCAGCCATAAAGCCCTATTCTGGCTTTACTTCTTTCCCTTCATATTTCTGAGCATAATTTAGCCACTTCACTATGGCAGTGTTTTCCATATTCAAAACATTTGCCCCCTTGTCTTTCCACCTTCCTACCATGTTAATCCTAACCTTGGACCACTATTAAAGTACAAATAATAACAATTATTGTTATTATTATGAATAGCTAAGATTTACATATCGAAGGTTTTCAAAGTACTTTATATTTATCTCATTTGATCCTCACCACAGCCTTGTGAAGTGCTATTATTATCCAATCCAAGCAATCCAAGCATCTTTAAATGACTCTATACTACTCTTCACTATAGTAACTCCAAACTACCTCCTCAACCTACCACCTCTGCCTCCAGTCCCCCGTTCTCAAAGATAAGACATGGCAAGTCTTCCCCACAACACCTCAGAATTTCTCATTTCACTCTCTTCTTCCCTTATGTTGAAAATGAAGTGACTTCTTTGCAAGTCCTCTCCACTGGTACCCTTGATCTGATCCCCTCCTTTCTCTCATCTTAAATCTCTTCCTCTACAGTGTCCTTCCCATCAGACACACTTGCTCAGGTTTCCTTCTAACAACAGCCAAAAAAAAGAACGTCCTTAACTTTTCCATCTGCTATTAATCAATTGTTCTCCTTTTAAAAATTTAAGAACTACTACCTCTGTTTATGTCCCTACCACCCTTGCTTTGCTACAGCTCTGTTGATGACTTTTAATTGCCAGCTCCAGTCTTTATCCAGTCTTCATCCTTCTTCACCTACTTTTGTCCTTTATTAATTTTTCAGTGTTCTTCTCTGGTTCAGCCTCTTCCTCCTACCCTTCTAGATATGGGCATTTTCTGAGGCTTTGTCCTTAGCCCTCTCCTATTGAGGGCTCTCTCATTAACTATCCCTTAGCAATCTGATACACTCCCATCTTTGTTAAAATGACTTTATTCCCATTTCCTCACATTGTTTTGCACGTTTGTTGAATTGTTTCCCCTTTCTCTCATGAGACAGGAATTATAAGAGATATTTCAAATTATAAATGTCAATGGGAATAGTGATAAATCACTATTACTACAAAATTTTACAAGCAATTAAAGAAATCCATGGCTTATATAACATAAAGTACACCTGTGGTGTGAAATATTTCTGCATTATAATATCAGTAGTTAGGGCATCTTAACTCAATGAGAAATTGAGGTTTAATTTTTGGTTTCACTATTTAAGAAATGTATATTGGTTAAAATCCACCTTAAATTGCATGACAGATAATTTTTACATACTAAAGTATTTTTTGTTGCTAAAGTGTTCGTCAGTGAACAATTAGTTCTACCAAAGTTTATTTCAATTTGCGTTAAATTCAACCTAATACTTGCTTGAAATGAAACCAAGGGGAGAATAAAGTAGAAAATTACCAATTTAGATTTATATTGTTTTGTTTACAATAAAAAAATTAAGACTTATTCTAGGCTTTCCCTCCCAAGCTTAAACAGAGCCCCAGTTTGAAACAAGCTATGAAATGAGCTTTAGCCTCAGGGCAATTTGAATATTCTCCACATTTTCTTTAATCCTCTTGAAAAAAATTTTTTTCCCCTTAGCCATGTACACTGTCCACTTCCAATGAGATTTCTTCAGTGTCCCCCAGATTTGACTGGAAAGGAGAATTATCTTGATGAAGCAGATGTATTTTACTTAAATCCATTAAGTTGGTTAAATCAAGAGTTTTCCAGTAATACATTACTGCCTACTCACTTAATCATCTTCAGCATTTTAGAAGAGGTGAGTAAACATGAGAGAATTTTGGGTAGGTATGCTTTGCCAAGGTGTGTTAATCTGAAACTCCCACTCATATAAGTGGTATTTAAAGGTACTACCATACCTCAACCAAGTCACTTTAACTGACTTTTTTTTTCCTCCTGACAAAAATTGCTCAAAATCTCTTGGAAGTTTATTTTTTATCAAATAAACTGATTTACTAAATTGGTTATTAGAATTTAGAAGTTGCTGGGGGGGGGAACCAGATTAATGTACTTAAGCAACTAAAATAGGTCTCTTTCAAAATCTTTCAATTCAAATGTGATTATATACTTAAAATAACTTTTTTATATATTTTACATTTATAGGAAATAAAGACCTTTCTAATTACAAATAGGTACAAGAGAACTGCTGTTATCTTCCACACTCACTTGCCTGAGGGCCGAACTGGAAGCCATATATATATTTATGAAAGGAAGTAAAAATTAAAATTCAGTTGAAGATGAGAGTTCAAATGGCATTTTATCTTTCTTGGAGAAATTGTACTTACTAGTGAAAATATTAAAACTTTTGAATTTTTTTAAAAATTGGACAAGTTTTATGGAAATAGCAAACAATGACTACTATGAACCACTCTCACCAAGTGACACTGTCTGATCCCCCTTTGGGTGAGGGATTATTCAAAGACATTCTCTTAGAACGACAGTAAAATCACATACTTGACAACGCTACGTTGTCAACAAAGACCTTTTTCCCCATGGTGTAGTTTTATTTTTCCTTCCGCACTATTCAGATGTGCAAGAAATTTCACAAATGAACAAGTCAGCAAGCGCATTTAGAAGGCAGCAAATTTCTTCACAAGACAATGGGCTCTTGAACCCAAAGAAACGACAAGAAGCAAGTATATAAAACATTAACAGAGATGAAATTCCATCACAATGTTATTTTTCCAAGACAGCTCAACACCAAATTAAATAAACATCAGTGTTAATTATACTTTGTCATATATGACTTGACCTTGTCTTACCTTAAAACGAAAGGAAACTTCCATTTCATGCACAAAACCTATTGCATGCCTGGCTTCTCTAATGGTAAAACTACAACCAAACTTATTTCCATTGCCTAAAAGTATCAGCAGAGAGCTAAACTACAAAGAAAATGCAAGTTAGTAAGCTTTGATGGATGCTTTTGAGTTAACAATGTAAAATTCACCAAACTGATAATTAGAGATGAAAGACATTGACTTCTTGGTAACTTCAGTTTTAGTTTTCAATACCGAACAGAGAAAATCTACAATGCTCTTAAAGTTATCTAATTTACTTAATCATGTTCAATATTTTGGATCAAAAGGTAACTGCCCCAATTCTATTTCAAGATTTGCCGTGTGTCTTCCATTACTTCGACCATGTTTATGCCATTTACCTTCCCTCTTATAATGCTGTGGCTGAGGGTACTTCTGCTCTTGTTTTCGATGCCTGGAGTTTTCAATATTAACCATACGATGCTTTTTATCAGGGCGACTGAAAGCAGGAAACACATTTTTTTCTATGTTAGAAAAAAAATCCTTTAAAATTAGGGAAAAGAAAATAAAGATTTTTCTCCATTAAATTTTAAACAACCCTCTGGAAAAAAAAATACTAAAGTCACTAAGTGGCTTAAGAACTTTAAAAAATTATCCCTGAAATACCCAGTTTTATAGTATATTAATTATATTTCTTCATGAATATTTTTCTAATACCATTCTTTTAACCTTCTTGTCCCCTCCCTATATAAACTCATCAGAACCTCCACAGCATAAATTCTGCATATAGGAATGATTAAAAATAGAAAAGCCATCTAAGTAATCTTTTTATTTTATTTTCTTGGCTTAAATGAGGATTTCATTAAAAAAAATAAAAGGAGAAAATCTTAGTTAAAAATTTTCAACAAATGACCGTATTTGGCCCCACAAAAGAGATGAGAAAATGCAGCCCCCTTCCTTACAGAAGTGAGAAACTATGGGAGCAGAATATTGCATCTGTAGACAAATTAGGTTGATATATAAGTTTTACTTAATTGCTTCCCCTTTACCCCTTTATATTATTTGTTAAAATTTTGGAGCTATTTCACTGGGTATTAAGGGGGAATGATATATTGAAAGACTATAGTGCTATTAAAAACAAACACAACCAATTTTTAAAAAGCTAAATTCTAAAAAGGACAGATTTAAAATTCTAAAACCTTACTAATTCTTAAAAGAATTACAGTTTATTAGTGGAAAGATTACTTTGTGCCTGGATTATGATGATAGCCTAAAAACTCTTCTACCTACCTTGACTCTCTATGCACTGTGAGCCTTTCTCCCCAACAGTTCAAATAATCTTTCCACAAAACAACCCTCTCACCATATTTAGGCTTTAAGAATCTGCTCCTTAATGGACCAAGTCCAAGTTTCTAAGCCTGTCATTTGCCAAGACTCTCCAATGACTGATACTTACCTTAACCAAACTTCTCTCCCATGACTTCCCATCATGAATCTTCACATACAGTCAAGTTAACCCATTTTTGTGAACCATGCTCACACCCCTACTACCATGCTTTCATTTATCTTGTTTCACCCCAACTTTAGTCTTTTCTCTCCTACTCCTTTAAGTACAAGGTCTACTTCCTCTCTTGCCACTACTGAGCAAGGTACTCAATCTTTGTCTGCCTCAGTTTCTTCACTTGTAAAATGAAGACAATAATAATGCCTACTTCGCAATCCAATTAGATTAAGAGCTAGGTGGTGCAGCAAATAGATTGCTGGGCTTGCAGTCTGTAAGACCCAAGTTCAAATCCAGCCTCTTACACCTACTAGCTGTATGATTCTTGGCAAGTCACTTAACCTCTCTCTGCCTCAGTTTCCTCAATTATAAAATGGAGATGATAAATAGCACCTATCTCCCCAAGTCTGCTATGAGGATCAAATGGCATATTTGTAGAGCACTCAGGACAGTGCCTGGCACACCACAATTAATAAATGCTTATTCCTTCCCCTTAAAAGTTCCATCACATGGCACCATGTGTTCTCATGTAACCTAAGGTCCTAGGCATACAGAAGATGTTTGTAACTATTTGTTGACAATATAAATATTGGAAGGAAGCAAAATTTTGTCTCTTAAGAGTTCCTTAGGGAAATTTTTTTTAGAATGTTATGACATAGCATTATCAGTTGTTTATATCTAATCATTTGCTTTTAAAGTATTCAATGCAGCTCTAAAAGTTTAAGCTCTCCATTAAACGTTCATTGAAATCTCCTTTACATAATTAACATATTTAGTAAATCCCGTCTTCATTGGTAGTTATATGACTCAGTCTAATTATGCAAAATTCTCAATGTTTTATTGTATGTATGTAACCTTAAGTAATAGTTAAATCACTGAACTGAAAATGACTATAGAACCATATGAACTTAAATTGAGATTACTAATTTTGTTGGAATAGCATGTATACCTTGAAATTCATATTTCAAAAATTAATTAAGAAATATAAATATAATCATGGGATAATGCTAAAACATTAATATCCTCAATTACAAAGTCAAATAAAAAAATACTGGGCTACTTAGGGGAAACTAAGTTTCCTTCTTTTTGGTAGAGAAGCCACACTGAAGGAAATATACACAGAAAAGAAAAGGTCTCTATTATCTCTATTATTAAGGTAGGTCTCAAATCTTTCCATTTTTCATTTCCAAAATACTTATAAATGTGCAATAACAGAAACAGAGAGGATAATACTGAAAACCTGTCTAGCAGATTCTCCTTTTGGAAGGAGAAACATGACCCATCTGTATCCTCTTATTCAATTGTCATTCTAATATAAGAATCCGAAATTAAGGGTTTTCTGTGAAGAATGTCCACTTTTTTTCACCAGTGGAAATGAAAAGCAGAAAAATGTTACTGTTTTGACAAAAGACAAGGGAGGCATCATAGCATATACACTGTGAATAAAAAACCAGGGACAGATTTCTGTAAGTTATATTTTAAACTTGGGACTTTTTATAGTCTTATAAAATAGGTATGTTCATTCTGTATATAAATGTAAGATTCTGGATGGTTTTAAAAGAAACATGCTAATATTAGGGGAAGAGGAGAAAAACAAATTTTAGGATTCTACATTTTTGACAATATTTTTTAAGACAGAATATTTTTTGTGTCCATAATTCAACCTGGAACTACTTGCAGAAATTCCTATCTAGTAGAAAAAAAACCTGTTCATTTCAATTTTTTAACATTATTTTTAAAATTCTATAATGTGTAGCTATCTATATTTAAAAGCTATTCCAATCACATGGTACTATGGAAACCAACCTGGGTCCATACTGAGGGGAAAATGTGTCACCAAAGAAATGTCTATATATATAGTCATCCAAATCCTCAAACACTCCATGATTATCTACTTGATATTCCTTCATGTCTTCAAGATAATCTTTAACATCATTAACAAAGTCAGTGAACAACATCTGATCATGAATAAAGACACTGTTATGGAAAAACTTATTGATGAATTGCTGAAGTTCTCCCCAGTGATGGAAGTCATTTACTTCTTGCTGAACGTATCTTTGCATTAACTGATTAAATTCATCTATTCTTACAGGGTCTAATACTCTGTTGAAAAGGCTAATAGATTCCTGATGAGCACATTCAAAAACAGTGGAACAGCCTTTTGTTAGATGGTGATAATTTTTCACACAGTCTTTATCAGTGGTGCCTTTCTGGGAGTTTGTGTTTTTACCAAATGTTTCAAACTGAATTGGTGGCTTTTTCTGATGACCACATTCAAACAAATCAGGAGGGTTTTTTAAAAAGTGGACATTTTTTACTGAATCTTGGTTCGTGCTACATTTCTGTGAATTTGTGTTCTTCCCAAATGTTTCAAATTGAACTGACTTCTGTTTTCTTCCTGATCTTGCCATGCTGGGGTTTATAGGATATGTGTTTTTCGAAGGTGGTCTAGGTTGAGTATGCAAATACTCACGATAAACAGTTTTTGCTTTTTTAGTAGCTTCATCTCTTTTATCTCCAAATTTTTTATTCCGTTTTTCATCAAAGATATTTTTGGTGGTATCTTTGAAATGGCTGAAAGTAGACTTAACAGAATCTGAAAATTTTTTCAAGTTTTCCTTAACAGCTTCTTTAGCCTGTTTAATCTTTTCTTTATGGTGCCTTACAAACTCCTTTGTTGAATTCTTCATGGCATCAAAAGTTTCCTTAACGGAACCAAACAAGGTATCTTTAGACTTCTTAGCCTTGTTAGTTCCCTTGCCACCTTTATTCTTCTCATTGGTTTCTTGTTTTCCACTTTGATCTTTTGCTTCAACATATAATCTTTCCCACAAATCCGATCGTTGTTGTTCAAAATTTAGCTTCCATTCCAACTCTGTTAATCTTCCTCGTAAAATTTCTATTTCCTTATTTTCAGTCAATGTATTGGGAGAATCTGCATCACCTGATGACTGCTTACTGCTTAAAAGATCCAGTTCTTCCCTTAAGGCAATGGTCGTTTGTCGTTCTTTTTCCAGTTCCTTCCTTAGCATCTGTGCTTCAGCCAAGAGAGTCTCTTTCTGAGTGAGAAAGCTATTCGTCTTTTGCTTTTCTTTTTCTAAATGCTGTTTAAGTTTTTGATTTTCAGAAACTATCAATTCAGTACTTGTTTCTTTATCTTCCAAATTCCGAATCTGTTCCCTTAGTTTCCTTAGCTCTTCCAGTAAGGAGGAAAACGCTTCTTCTTCCTTTTCCAGAGACATTCTCAAATGCTGGTTTTCTGTAGCAAGGCTTTTCTTCTGTGTTTCAAAGGCGAGCTTCTCTACCTCAGTAAGCCTCAAACATGATGCAAGATTTTCTCTCAGTGACTAAAATTTTTAAAAAGAAAAAAAAGGTTTTAAATAAAGACTTCAATATTGTTTATCTGATATTTTTAAAAATTTGCTACCTTTATTCTAACTCTATGCAATGTTTATTTTTGCCACACGCTATATAAGAATTTTATAATAAGCCTCGAGATAGAATTAATGATTCTTCTACTGATCAATATTCATGTGTCATTTATTGACATTTAACTACAATAACTATGTACATTTAACTACCATAGTTACCTACCTAAACAAAATCTCCTGGCAGGCCACATCACAGCTCCTAACCGTTTAATATACAATATTAATAGAGAAACCTTATCATTACTAACTTTGCTCACTTAATTTTAATTGTATCGAGGGGGAGACATACATGTGTCAAGATGATGAAAAAAAGGTCAAATGCTCAGAAGGAGCCCTGCCTCTTTATTGTTGTTACAACATGTAAACTGTATACCCACAAAGTCACTTTCACACCCTAATCCACTTGTTTGTCGTCACCTCTGCGGGTTCTACTCAATCACTACCAGATTCCTTTAACATTAAACGACAAAGGAAGAAATTTCCAAATGCTGGCAAAGCAGCATGGGCACAGCAGGCTACTTATCTGCTTAATTAGCAACTACTGCTAACTCTAGAAGCAAAGGACTTACAGCCAGCTAACGCCCTTTGGAAAAAACAGGGTTTCTGCTTGAGGAACATCTCAAGAAGTTTACCACATAATCGAGAAGCTTTTCACAGCTAGAAGATATTACGGACAGATATCTCACATCTTTGTTGAAACTTGGAAGAACCAATCACTTATCTTGGCCCATAAGAAGGCCTAACTGACAGAGAACTTGGGGGAGCAGCTGTACATAAAACCAGTTGTACTTTCAGAGGTTTTATATAATGAACTACTAAATGTAGAATAAGTGGATAAAAACTTTACATATAAAATACTAGTAAACTTCCCTTAACACAAAGTACATTTTGATGAAGGCTTGGTTTCATAAACTTTGTGAAGTATAGCAATACTCTTATCTACACATTTAATTTACCCACCTAACACATTCACAGAACTTAAGAAATATCTTCTGAAGGATCTCCTTACTTAATTCATTCTACATGAAATGAGGTTAGTATGGAATCATTTGTGCCCAAAATGCTTTCCCTTTTTATGTATGCCACTCTGAAACCCTTAGTGTCTTCAAGGTACTCTGTTGGCACAGCCTTCAGGAATCATAGGTCTCTATACCATGAAGAGGCATTAAAGTAAGAATTCAGTGGAGGGTTTGTTGCTCATACTATGGTTTAACTGAAAATCTGTATTTTTAGTCAATGACTTATTTCAAGGGGAAGGAAATACTACAAATTATCAAGTATCAGTGGTATTAAGAAACTGGAAAGATTATTAGTCTTAGAGAAGTTATTAAAGACTCCTGAGTGAGCCAAATAGTTATAAATAAAGTAATAGGAGCTGTACTAGTTTTATCTGGACAACTAAAGCCATTTGATGGTAACGTTTGTTATGCTAATTGGTCAATAAAGTACTTATCTAATTACCAATCTGTATGATATCAATTGAATTTTGTTTTTATAAATTATTTTATGTTAGCCTTATACTCTATTTGCAAATGCCCTATCTTCAAAAGTTTTTGTTTATGTAGCATGCTCATAACTTTAAAAAAAAATTTTGAGGAAACATTATACCCACCTTATCACCAGAAGACCCTTGTTCTTGCTGACACTGATAAAGGTAATCCTTCATACCATTCAATTCTTCTGCATGTATCTTTCTGACTAGTTCCTGACGTTTTTGAATCTGAATGGTACCTAAAACAATATTGATTCCTCTTTATATATAAATCAAACAAAATTTTATAAATTAACTTCATTTTCCATTTTAAAAATCAACTATTTTACCCAAAGGACAGTAAAATCCCATTTATCCAGACTGTAGTGGGAAAATTTGGTGTCCTAGTAAACTAAATGTTAATATATCTTGTAATTCACAATTTTCAAGAATTGAAAAAAGAAAAAAAATTATAATAATTACTAAAAATATGCTGAACATAATTTAATACTTGATTAAGAAGACATTGTAAGATTTTATACCTCATCATCACCATTATGAACTCTGTGTCAGTACATGTAGACATGAACAATGTGTTGTGTTTTTTCTTTCTGATTTTGCCCGACTGTTCTTTTTGTGGAAAGAATGCTATTTGTAGTGGGGAATATAGTCTGTATATGTAGTGACTGCAAAAAAGAGGGAGTAGGAATCAGTGAAATAAAATTTCCTTCTGTTCTTTGTGTATTAAGTGGGGAACACATGCAGGTTTTGTTACTATGTTAAGTTTAAAATATACTTAAACTGTCAACAAGGTTGGCTTCATACGCATTACTTTTCATCGGTTTTGAATATATCGAAATATTCATCGTTTAAGTTTATCAGAAAGAATTTTTTTTAATGTATATGTCAGAATATAGTACTTGAAAAATTCTAGTTATCTGAGCTTTTGGTGGTTTGGCATCTAAATAAATGAGGTTACTGAATGATTAAATGTTCATTAATGACAAAGGAGAATAAGCTAAGTTAAATGTCATTAACTTTTCATGCACACTCACAGGAGAGTGTTGTTTAATTATTTTTTTATGAAAATAAAATTTAAAAAAACTTAACAACTTATAGGATAAGGCTTCATTTTGGAGTGTTTTGTTTTTGAAAACCTCTGTGAGGAATAAAGTAGTATTGCTCTTCTTTTTTTTTTTTTTCTGCCTATGTAGGCAGAAAATGAGGCCCAAAAAGTTCAGTCTTGTACAGACATACCTCACTTCAATGTACTTTGTAGATAATACTTTTTTTTTTTATAAATTGAAGGTTTGTGGCAATCATGTGTGGAGCAAGTCTGCTGGTGCCATTTTTCCAACATGTGCTCACATTATGTCTCTGTGTCATACTTTGCTCATTTTCTCAATATTTCAAACTTTTTCCTTATTAATATATGTTATGGTGATCTGTGATCAGTAAAACTTTGGAGTTACTATTGTAACTGTTTTGAGGTGCCAAGAACCACATCCATAGAAAACAGCAAACTTAATCAATAAATGTTGCATGTGTTCTAACTGCTCCACCAACTGGCTGTTCCCCCATCTCTCTCCCTTTCCTCCAGTCTCCCTATTACCTGAGACACAATAATACTGAAATTAGGCCAACTAATAACATTACAATGGCCTCTAAGTGTTCAAGTGAAAGGAAAAGTAGGACGTGGGAAACTTCACTGTTGT
The DNA here is from genome assembly GCA_028646515.1 of Pseudochirops corinnae. NCBI lineage: Eukaryota > Metazoa > Chordata > Mammalia > Diprotodontia > Pseudocheiridae > Pseudochirops > Pseudochirops corinnae. The sequence continues at coordinate 81,623,587 of CM053589.1, forward strand.
CTTATTTTAAGAAACTGCCACAGACACCCCAACCTTCAGCAATCACCACCCAAATGGGTCAGCAGCCAACAACATCAAGCAAGACCATCCACCAGCAAAAAGATTATGACTCACTTAAGGGTCAGATGATGTTTAGCATTTTTATACTATTATTTTTATATTATTTATTATATATATTATAATTTGTTTTTGAGACATATAACAAAATACAATATATATTAAGGTATGTGCATTTTTTAGACATAATGCTATTACACACTTAATAGATTACAACTTAGTATAAACATAACTTTTAATATGTATGGGAAAACAAAAAAATTCATGTAACTTGCTTTATTGTGATGTTTGCTTTATTGTGGTGGTCTGGAACCAAACCCGCAATATCTCTGAGGTATGCATGTTATCTGTTTGCAATATAAGCCAAGAATGGAAATACAACTTTATTTTCAGTTCTATTTTTCCATACTATATATGTTATAGATGCAGCCCAAAAACAGGGAGGGGAGAAAAACCACCAAATATTATCATAATTCCACTAAAAATTAATTTTGGCAGGGTCCCATGTAAATCCCCAGGTATGGGACACTTAGGAAAGCCACAGCTCTACTGTCCTCTCAGAAGTAAGAAAGAGCCTAGACTAAATAAAAGCTGACATATTTATCTACTTTAAAATATACTATGCAAACTGCTTAGACATAGATGCTACACACATGCTGCTACATGCTTCATGCATACAAAAATCCCACAATTTAATAGAGTAAAAAATGAATTTGGTAATTTTAATCTTCTAAATTTTATATAATACAGTTATCACCAAACAAGTGCTTTTGCAGGAAGCAACAAGATGTTGCATCAGTAACTGATTGCTATTTTCATTAATATTTTTCCTTTTTCTTTTTGAAGGTTAGAGAGGAGAGTAATAAAGTAAAGTAATAGAGAGTAATAAAATTAAGTAATAAAGCAAAAAATTCTGATATAATTTAATAAAGGACCTAAAAAAAATGCCAGAAAAGACCTATTGGTCACGTAAAAAGTTTAATATTAATCAAGTATTACTGATTTGTGTACTTTTTTCATTTACCTTTTCCAGTACAGAAACACCTAAGATGTTCATCTATCTATTACCATTCTTTTGCTTCTGACATCCTTTTAATCCCCCCAAATCTATCAACTTTACTTACAAAGAAATTCTTTCCATCCTTTTAATATTTTGTCCCATGATGAAAAGTAAATCTCATACTTTATGTTGTAACAATACATATTCACTTAAAACTGATGCTGGATACTATCGTTCTTTTCCATGTTTGGTTTTGTTTCTTCTTTCTCATTATTCACTCCATTAGTTATAACCCTTCTATACAAACAGACTAATGTATCTGCAGATCCTATACTTGACTGCAGGCCACCATGGGGGGAGGAGGAGAAGAGAGGGAGGGGAGAAAATTTGAAACTCAAGGGATTGTGGAACTGAATCTTGTAAACTAAAAGTAAATAAATCAATTAATTTAAAAAAAAAAACTGAAGCTGGACATGAGGTTAGAGATCATCTTGCCTAATTAGCCCCTTCATTTGAAATGTGAGAACACTAAGGACCAGAAAAATGAAATTACATAAGCTCTTCACAGAGCACATATTACATACTTCACAGAGGTGTAAAACCTAGGTACACTGTCTTATAATCAAGTATTCTTTCAATTGCATCATGCCAACTCCCTGTTAATAATAATAGGTTCTTTTTCATTATTTTCTTATTTCAATTTTTAAAAGACTGGAATAGGGGGAGGTAGCACGTCATACCAAAAACAAAAACAACCTGCTTCTGGAGTCAGAAGAGCAATGTGTGACTTTGCTACTAAACATCGGTGTTATCCTGAGTCAGTCTCTGTGGTTCTCAATTTTCTTATCTAAAATACTGGGGGATAATCTCCAAGAATACTTCCAAAACTAAAATCCCATAAATTCACTGAAATCAGGGACTATCTTACCTTTTTTTTTTTTTGTCTCTGCACTGAGATATTTGTAAAGCATTTGCTACTGTGCTATTCATACTTAATACTTATTTCATTCTCCTCTTTCTTTAGCATCTTGTCTTTAACAGCAGTTTAACAAATGTTTGTCAAATTTAGTCCTTTTTACTAATAAAAAGAATAAGGGGTCATTTTCTATAGGACTTTTATGGGCTAATTTAGGTTACTTTGCAGAATCAACAGACTGATTTCCCCTGATAAAAACTAATGTCAGATACCAGCCAAGAATACAGAAAAACAATCTTCTGTTAATTTCAGCAGTCATTCATAAAATAATTCTTTTCATACTCTGTCTAGTCTAGTCAGACTTATTGAGCTACCTGGAAATGTTCTGTAATTTAATTAAAACCAAATCCTAGAAAACTCATAACAAACCAATGAAAAAGTGCTTCATGGTAGCTAAAAATATTTTCAGACTACCAAAGCTGATTAACAATATTTTTTTTTTTTACTAAAAACTAACTTCTGGACTGCTATACTGAAATAGAGAGACTTAATTTGATAAAAACAATTCAAGTCACCAGGGTCAGTTTACAAAGATGGATGGAGAAAGAATGACAAAACAATTTAACACCCCCTATAGAGTATTTTACTTAAGTTAAATTAGATTAAACTCTATCCTAATTTCTAGTTCTACTAGTACTGCTTAATGAGAGGTGATTAAGACTGGTCTATGATGTGCCAATGTGTCTGTGATAACACTGTGGAAAATCCTTCAACTAATGCAAATTACCTAATGCCTCCCTAACTGATTCATGTCAACTAATGGATTGACTATAGGCTTCCAATATGAAGACTTAAAGAGTTCTCCTGGCCTGAAATAATACTACTTCTTCATACTATTAGTACATCATAATGTCTTAAAAACAATTTATGCGGAGGTGATGACTATCATTTGGGGAAAGGATAAACAAGTTGTGTTGTATGAATTTAAAGAAATACTATTGTGCTATTATAGGAAACAATGAACAGGCAAACTTCAGAGAAACCTGGAAAGACTTATATGAACTGATGTTGAGTGAGGGGAGCAGAAACAGGAGAACACTGTACACAGTAACAGCCATAATCTTTGATGACTGATTCTGATAGACTTAGCCCTTCTCAGCAATGTAAGGATCTAAAATAATTCCAAAGGACACATGATGTAAAATGCCAGCCACATCCAGAGAAAGAACATGCAGTCAGAACGCAGAAGGAAGAAGACTATTTTCTTTTTTGATTTTGTTTTTTTTTCCCTTTCTCAGGGTTTTCCCATTCATTATAATTCTTCTATGCAACATGACTAATGTGAAAATATGTTTTAATTGGAACGTAGTGCAAGACTGCAGATTGCAATCTGTCTTGGGGAGGAAGAAAATTTAAAATTTATGGAAGTGAATGCTGAAAACTAAAAATAAATAATTTAATTTAAAAAAAAAAACAATTTATGGGGGAACGCTACCTTGGACCCAAGACAAATGAAAACCAAAACTTCTGTCATGTAAAAACTACAGATTCCAAAAATATTTAAATTACATATATCCTTGATCCCCTCTCCTCCAGTCTTCTGCAGATCACCCTCACTATAATCCTACCTCTATCTAATCTTCAATCTCTCCCTGTCTATTGCTTCCTTTCTGTTGTCTACAGGGAATTCCAAATCTCTCCCTTCCTTTAAAAGAAAAAAGCCTTTACTAAGATTATATCATTGCCTCTTCCTATCATTTTCTGTTTCCCTTCCTCTTCTCAGATAAATCCTTTTAGAAAGGTTCCTATATTTGGCACCTCTACTTCCTTTCCTCTCACTTTCTTAACTCTCTGCAATCGGGCCTCTGGCTTCATTCTTCAACAAACTCTAGTCCTAAATTCCCAATGATTTAATTACCAAACAAATGGCCTTTTCTCAATTTTTGTCCTCTAAATTTCTGCATTTGACACTGTCAAGTACCCTCCCCTCTCCTGTATACTCTTTCCTCTCTGGCTTTTTGTGACACTGTTCTCTCTTGGTTCTACTTCCTACCCTTCTGATTCCTCCTTAATATACTTTTCTGGTTTACTATCCATCTTATGCCCACTAACTGTAGGTGTACACAAAGGCTCTCTCTCGGGTCCTCTTCTCTCCTCTCTATATAGCTTCCATTTACTCCACAGATAACTACCAGATCTATAGAGATAGCCCTATCCTCTCTCCTGATCTCCAGGCAGGCACCACCAACTTGTCTATTAGACATTTTTAAATTCTCCATCTTAAAACTCAATTTTGAACTCAGATCTTCCTGAGTTCAAATCTAGCCTCAGACACTTACTAGCTGTGTGGCACTGGGGAAGTCACTTAGCCCTGTTTACCTCATTTTCCTCATCTGTAAAATGAGACAGAGAAGGAAATGGCAAACCACTCCAGAATCTTTGCCAAAAAAAACCCCAGACACTAGTAATTACTAGACAAGTAAAACTGAGTTAATACAAACTTCACCAGAAGTCAAAACTGTAAAACTATACAAATTCTATTCTGTTTTTCTTTTATAATCTCTTCTTCCCCCTACCATCTATCTAATATGCTTTACCCAACACCTCCTATTCTCTCAGTATTCTATGTATATAGATATAATCTATTCTTTTGTGATAGCTACAAAGCTGAACAGATCTCAAAACTAATAAGACTAATAGATAGAATAATAGACCTTACAAACTAACTATGACAAAACACACATTCACAAATAACTGTGACAGAAAGCAGAATGTGTAAAGTACAAAGGACATACAATTCTAAGTCAAGGGCAAAATGTTAGAAGAAATTTTGAGAAGGAAGAAATTGCTTTCAAGGAGCAGCAGGATGAGGAAGAGCAGGGGGAAAGGAAGACTTGAAAGTGAGGTTGCTCTTGAATTGGGCCTTTAAATAAGGGAAATATTCTAACAAATGTAGATTGAGGAGAATACATTCCAAGAATCAAGGATAAACAGGAGCAAAATTTATGGAAACAAGGAGAAGGCAGAATAGGAATGGTGAACATGCCAAAAGTTCAGATGGCCCAACTGTCAAACATCAAGTAGAATAGTATATGAGATTTGACAGTAGAATGGAGCAAACTTTTGAAGGGCTTTAAATGCCAAGATCGGGAATCATACTGAATAGAATGTTCTATAGGCCTATGGAATCAGAGGCAGTAAAAAAATTTTGGGAGAGACAATTTGATCAGAGCAGGAAGTTAGGTAGATGACTTGGTCAATGATGAGAAAGACGGACTGGAAAGGGGATAAAGGGAGACTGGAAGACCAGTTAACAGGCCATCATGATAGCGTGATAAGAAATGAGGGAATGAACTAGGGTGGTTTCAGTGAGAATGGAAAGGAAGAAGAGATTCAACACAGGTTTTGGAGTAGAATCAAAAGTATATAGCATTCGACCATACATGGAGGGTAAGGAGGGTAAGTTTTATCAATGCCAATAACTTAGTACTCCATATCAGAAACCCTGATGTTAAATCTGACATAAGAATAGGGATGGGAACTGAACTTGTGATTTCATCTATACAGGGTACTCCCAGATAAAGAAACTTCCCTCTAGCAATGCAGGTCAAAACTTTCTCTGCAACTTACAGTTATCAGTGTCCAGAGTACTGGGAAATTAAATGACTTGTCCAGAGTCTCACAGGAGTTTGTATCAGAGGCAAGACCTGAGCCTAGGTTTTCCTGGCCACTAGGTTTTCTAGACAAGCATGATATCCCTTAATCCATGGTGTTTCTCAATCTCTGACATGCCATAGTTATTTTTAAGAGCAAAGGAGTGGCCCAGATCCTTTCTCACATCTCTCACATACAACTGGTTGCCAAGTTCTATCAATTATATCTCTACACCCCTAATCCACTGCAAATATCCTAACATAAATTATGTCTTCTAAGGTCCCTTACAGTCCTAAATCTATGATCCTATGATCATACCCCCCCTACATATTCTATTTTCCATGAAATTACTATTTTATTCCCTCAATGTGCTCTATACTTTTTTGGATTGTTGTGCATTTGATCACAAAGTTTCCTAGGCTTAGAATGCCTTCCCTTCCCCTTTTAAATTTCTATTGTTTAAACTTATAGTTCAAAGTTCAACCCACATAATTCTTCCCCTATAAAGTCTTTCCTGATGACTTTTCTCCCCATACTCTAATCAGTAATGACGATGCCAGTCCTCCTCAGGCCTCTCTAATTCATTTCTTTCTCAGAATGATCTATGTATGTCTTATTTTATAAGTGAAACATAAATATAGTATTCAAAGAATCAAAAATTACGATCACTCAGAGAGTAATAGAGAAGACACCTGGTGGGTATGAGCAGGCTACAATATATCACAAATGAGGAACTTTGAAAAGCAAGAGTTCAGGATGTTATCAGGAAAATATATGACAGAAAAAGAAGATTGGCCATTCATGAAGAGAGGATGTGGGATGGCAATGGATAGTCCAAGTACTCAGTAGTATGAGTGAAGAAAATGTGAGGAAACCCTCTATAATAATAAATATAATTAATTAATTAATAATTATAATAAGATAATAATGTACTATGGAGAATTTATAGGATAACATGGAGAAAGTCACACAAGATAGATGGGCAAGGATGAGTTATAAATTGCATCTTAGGAGAAACCATCCAAACTGATACAACCATAGAACCTTGTATTTAAGTATGTATATCTCATATCTGCATTCCACTATAAGCTCCAAGATAATGGTGACTACATCCTATATATTTGATATCTTTGCACAAACCTAATATTGTGCACTACATACAATCCTATTTATGGAATTTGTGAAATTTTGCTATAGTGGGATACACTGAATTTGAGGTGTCTATTAAGTATACAGATAAAGCTATCCAGTAGAAAGTTAGAAATATGGAATTTAGTTTTGGAAATAGGTTGGATATAGATCTGAAATATTTATGTATGTATATCTGAAAGGTAACGGATAAGGTCAGAGTATAGACACCATCAACAAAGGTGAGAGTGCAGGAAAAAGACAAGGGTCAAGCATAGAACACTGAATGATACTTAAATTAAGCCACAGGATGATGGATTATCAAATAGGAGATAAGTAACAATAAATGTTTCTTCTAACTATGGTCATGGAAGAGAAGGGCTAAAACCCTGGATTAGAACGTAATTAAGTAACCTTTTGAAGGGCTGTGAGAACTGGGAGGAAAGAGACTAAAAATTTAAATACTGAATAATTCCATCTATGATCATGTTAAATATATAGGATGTGAATAAAATCCAGGCTAGAAACATAAAGCTACATTCTTCCCACCACTCTAGTTTCTATATAATTCAAATGTGGACTATACATGGCATTAATTTTCAGTGTACACCTGTACTATTTTTTTATTTCAAAGACTTTTTTTGGAGATGTAGCCTACATTCAGACCACTAATATACTAAGATTATATGAGAGAATTTGGGTGGGTTGGATTTTGCAATTATGGGCCTAAATACACCAGAACTTTCTACATCCAAATACGTATTTCCTTCAAAGTAATACTTGAGGGGACATTACCTTTTTTTGGATATTTTTGGAATTCCTTTTCTGGAACAGTTTGCAGAGACTATAAAATGTTATTTAGAACATTTCCAAAAGATATTCAAATGTTTGCCCTTTTTATAGCAAAGTGTCATATCTAGGTCATACAGCATTTGGGTCCAATGATAAAACTAAAAGTACTGAATTTATTTGTTTCATCTGTTTATTTTGAGTGCTCCAACTGTCTCTACAGATAACTTCAAAGAGCAATGGCAGCAGCACTGGAATACAAATACAGTCTCCCAGCAGTAATCACTTTGAAGAGCAACACTTATTTGACTTTATAAATTCTGGCATTTTTTTTACATCACTCATTACTTTACATTATACTCATTACATTACATTATAGTTATCCTTATACTCTCATCACCAAAAAAGCAATTTAGGAGCATAGGACATAATTACAGAAAAATTAGCTGCCAGATCTTATGGTTATTCTGAATATTTTAGTACAGAAAATACACAAGTAAATATGACTGTTTTATCACTCCTAAGCACTGAAATACCATTTATATAATTTTTTTCAAAATAGGGAAAGAGTTCTTAATGAACAGGTCCCTTTTCTTTCTAAGTATTTTAAATTTTTTACCAAATGCTCAAAGGCCATGCAATGTGTGGGTATTTAAAGCCACTTGAGTTAATCATTAACTTTATTATTTCCTGGTATTAAATTTTTCTTTAGGCAAGATAATAAAAGACATTTCTTATTACCTGCAGGTTTACCTGTGGAAAGACAACATTTTATTCAAATAAAAACCAGTTAAGCCCATCAGTTAACTGTTAAAACAATTTCAGATACACAAATATACATACACACGAAAATATGTGAAGTATCTGAAGAGTGACACCTTCAGAGGCTAGAAGGGATGGGAACTGTCTTAACTGGGGGGGGAGGGGGGGAAATTCTGAAGGAATAATTATATAAGCTGGCCTTTAAAGGACAAATAAGGAATTAAAGCAGGGAAAGAGGGACATTCCAGGCATGAGATCAAAGGAACAAGAATTATAGTGAGAAGTCCCAGTGTGAAAACGCCTTCCTCCAACATTAATCCCAGTCAAGCTATGTGATTTAGTCATACAGAGGGAGCTGCCTGAGGCATATAAAGGTTGAGTGATGGGAGGCTGTGGAGTGGAGATGAGGGACATAAAGCTGGTGTGAGAGGTGGCATTTGAACCCAGATCTTCTTAAATACACTATACCAGTCTACCCTCTCTACATCTAGAGATACAAAATATAAAATAATAAGTGTGAAGTGCTTTGCAAACTTTAAAGCACTATGAAAATGACAGTTATTATCAATTTGACCTTTACTGTTCACTGTCCATTATAAAAAGCTCCAACTGAGTATTCAAATTGTAATATCATTGTACTAAGTTTTAAATAGCTTGGAATGCTCATCCACGAGGCCTGGAAATATTTGTTATACAATAATTCTAATGACAGGGTATAACTTTTAAGCTAAATATTAGAAGGATGGGATTATCTGACTACAATGCTACATAGTAGTACTAGCATCATGTTGAATATATATAAAATATCCAGAGGAAAAAAAACATTGGCTTACTTACCTTTCCCCTCCCTATTAAAAAGCCCTGTACGAGCAACCATCTGGAAGCCCATTTCAATACGTCCTTTTGAAAATTCACAATAAGTGGGCATAATGACATTGACATACTAAGAGGCATCTATAAGAAATTAAACCTTGAGGATCTGCAGCAATCGATCAATACACTGAGGATTTAGGAGTATATAATTTCTTTTATTAGCACTACACAAAGTTTTTCTGGTAATCTAAATAGTATCTATTTATTTCTTAGCTCAACAGAACTGCAAATTACTTTTACCTTGGGGGCAACTAGGTGGCAGAGTGAACTCCTGGAGTCAGGAGGACCTGAGGTCAAATCTAGCCTCAGATACTTAACATTTACTAGCCATGTGACCTTGGGCAAGTCACTTAACCCCAACTGCCCTGCCTTCCCCCCTCCAAAAAGCAAAAAAATAAAAAACAAATTACTTTAGCTGTCATTGAAGGGGCAGGGAGTATTTTCTTGATTTTTATATTAGGACATGTTTCTTGTTAAAGTACACTGGAAAGCTATCTAACAGGCATGTTTCAATAAAAGACAACCTCACTTCAAAATCTGTTCATTCTTTGAACAGAAATAGTTAATCTGCTATCCTATCTTATTATCTATATTGTGAAAATTATGGCAATCCTGAAGCTGCAGCTCTTGAAAATTGAGAGATACAACGTAAAGATTTACAACTGTGAAGTAATTAATAGTCTATTTCTGTCCATTACAACTGGAACTGCCAAAAATGTCTTTCTATAGCTTGCTGGCAGTCACTTATTCTTGTTGTGCTGGCAAGATAAGAATGCAAAGAAAGCTAAACCAACCACAAAGTAAGCAGACAGATCTCTCCCAACCGCCTATAAAAAGGCACTTTAGACCTGATAAAGCAAAATTTTAGATTACTTGGTAAACTGAGAATATGGTTCAGAATGAAGTACTGATTGGATATAAGCATAAGTTAATAGTCATATCCTTTCCAAAAGAGCTCATTTTGGAAATTCAACCCCTTCTACTAGTACTATCTTTTCCCAAAATTTCCCCACCTTTAACCCTTTGACTACATCTGAATCCTTTGCTGAAGACTCCAAATGTTAAAGGAGACAGTATATACTTTGAAAGTTTCTATTCTTTGTTTGGAAGAGGCGATACAATGTGATGAAATTAAAATAACTATTAAAATTTTCTCTCTCAGTTATTGGCTATGTAACCTTGAAGAAGGTTACTTTATCTTCTCTGAACCTCCATACACTTTTGCTGTAAAATGAAGTGAATACTTTGTGCTACCTACACCTCACAAGATGAGTGAGGGAAGCACTTATCAATTTTAAGATGTCATATAAACTGTTAGAACACAAAGAAAATGCTGAGCAGTATAATTATGCTGACAATGGTACCCAAAGAGAAAGGGCTAAGTGTTCAAGAAGTTTCTTCCACTGTTTCACTTAAATTATAGATGCTATCCACCTTATAAGCAATTTGGTACACTGGAAAACTGATGATATATTAAAAATATGGGGCAGTCATGAGGAAACATCCTAAAGTTTACTAAATCATAGCAACAGTGATGGTCAAAATATAATACCTACACATAAACAGTAAGAAATGGGTATTAGTATGAGATTTCAAATCAGTCAAATGTCTCAAAAGCAGCTCACAAATAGTTCATGATCTTCACACTATTCCCAAAGCATGATGGTAGGATTGAATAATTTAATTACTATAATAATTATTTTGCTCATAACATTATAATTATAATTATAGTAAAAATCTGTATTTTTAATCCTACCTAAAAAAAGACAAATATCTTTTATAAAATACAATGAAAATGCTAAAAAGCCCTTATATATGAATAATACTTAATACTTTTCATGGCACATATATCGTTTGGGCCATTCTATCACATTAATCTTGTGAGAAAGGTACAGGTTTTAGATATGTCCACATACAAATACATATATTTATGTATTGTTAAGAGGGATTATCCTATTCTAAAAACAGCCCAAAGGAGCTGAAGTATCATAACCACATTAATTCTTCTAATTAATCATAGAATCATTGCTAAGTAGGACACAGACCTTGGTAAATGCTCTCTATTGCATTATCAGCCTGCCCATAATAGACTAATTCTTAATTCTTACCATAGAAATGTCCAAAACCCATGCTGACTGCAATCACCAAAGCTAGTATAATACATTTGTTGAGGCCACTACTGAAGTGGCGCTGGTGCATCTGTTCCTTGGGAGAGTCAGATTCATGTTCATTAGGTGGTCTATCCTCAGATTCTGAACAAGAAATTGTCTTCTTTCTAGCACGTCGTCTTCTCATCGCAGGACTTGGCTGATGACTTGTTTCATCACTACTGGACTCATCATCAGTAGGCCGAGATGGAAATACTATTAAAATTTAAAAATAAATTTTTACAAGATGTGAAAAATAGTTCTAAAAATTTTCCAGCAACATACAGCACTGAAAAGTACTATATGATGCTTGATTTTTGACATGTATTCCACATGTATTTCCAGAAGGGGGGGGTATTTAGGACTGGTGGGAAGAGGTATCTCTAAAGACACAAATTCATTGACCTCAGGGATGTTCTTTGTTCCATTTCCCACTGGTGGAAAAGTAATCCTTTCATTCTAGTCTACTCTTAATTCTTCAATAGGAATAAAGTTTATAAGTTATGTTCATTTGAAAGTAAACCGAAAACACTTTGTCAATTTGATGTCAAGGAGAGACAAACTTAGAGGAAAAAACAGAAAAAAATGTACCACTAGATACATATCCAACAAATTTACAAGGTACAGACAATGCACACTTCATTTCCATCATTCCATTATCAAGGCCAGGGCATTTATGTTATCAGAAACTAGAAAAATTTTCCCTAAATTTCCTACTCTTTCTAGACAAATATAATTTTACTAATCACCAGATGCTGGTAAAAGAAAGGAAAAAGCAGTATTCAGTATCAGAAATAGCTCCTCTGTAAGGCAGCAGCACATGATAATTATAAATCTACAAATGGAAATAAAGTAATCTAGACTTCCAAGGGAAAGTTACATGAACTTAAAAGGTCTCTAACTCAAGGGACTTTTGTTTTTCTTTTCCAAATGCTTCCCCATCATATTTTCATACTTCTTTTTCCTCCTGAGTTTCAATTCAATGAATGAATCAACACTTCAGTGTGATAAATAGCAACAGACTGTTATAAACTTAAACATAAGGTTATAAAATGAAAAATAATGTCCACAATCCAATAAGGAGAAAGATCAATTGGGAGAAGAAATCATGAAATTAAATTTGAGAAAATGAGCTCCAAAATAAATATTCATGCATCACATAATTAAGCTGTCTATGCAAATAAGAGTAATAGTCATGCCACAGCCAGTCTGTTAAGTTTTTTAGGCAATGCTTTTCCAAGGTAGATCATATAGATTCAGCTAACCCTCTGAATTATGAAAACTAATGCAGAGATAAAAGGCACAGATAAACATTTCTAATTTTTCATGACCAAGGGAAAGTAGAGTGAAATAAAGACATAAAAAGGTCAAGTCAGTTTTCCAATGGCAATTTTTTAATCTATCATCTCCAAGGAACATATCCAGGTGAGTTCTATTTTCATGGGCAAAGACAGAATTCAAAACAAATCTTTAGTTAAAATAAAGGCTTTCATGGTCAGAGTCTGAATGAATCATGTAAAGTCAGAGTCCTGTACTTACTGTTAGAGAAGTCAAAGCAATAGTAAAGAATTATTTTCTAACTATAACTGAACAGATGTAAAATAATTTTCTGTTGTATGTCCGCATTTGCACTACTTGCTAAAAGGCCAGTATAAACTATTTCAAACAGCACAGGTCACACACTTCCTCATTCAAAATCTATTTCATCTAACATTGCTTTCCTCTCCAACCCAAGCAAAATGACAGCTACAGCAATCATCTTGATAAAATGGATTTTGAACTTTAATTGGTCCACTTCATAAAATTTAAGCAACTTAATGACGTGCAAAAAACTTAAGCCACACTGAGTTTTTTTTTAAAATAAGGATAATTTTGAAAACTAATTTTAGTATCACAGAGCACAACTAAAGCACTCAATAAATGTGACTAGTTACATTCAGCTCTATAGAAGCTGATTAGATTTAGTCACACCACCTTCAATGAGTTGGCTTGGAACATGGTGTTTCAGCTGATCATCCCATCCCCTTATGTACTCTGGAATCTTCCACAGCTTCTCCCACCACCTTTCTTTTGTGAATAAACAAGAAAAAGATACTTTTAAGCTTTTGTTATAAGGAATACAAAGGAAAGATTTGGATTTACTTTGGAAAAGTGTCACAACATTAAAATTTAACCCACTTGTACTATAACATTTAACTAGGTCATTATTCATTCTTCTACTTCTTTATTATATTTTTGGCCATACATACACCACCACCATAGACACTAAATAATTGATTTCTATAACACCTCCACAGATGCTAAAACGTCACTGAGTATTTCTTAACCTTATTCTACTGTTCCTGGTTCATCTTTACCAATGTCTACAAAAATTTATCCAAAAAATGGAGAGACTGTTATGGGCACCATAGCACTTTCAAAATAAAAATTATGATATTTGGTCAACTGAAAAAGATATTTATTATTCCTGATGCCAACAGAATAGATATTACTAACAGGGGAAAAAAAAATCCTTATCTGTACAAAATTATAGCAACACTATTCATGACAGCAAAAACTGGAAAAAAAAAAAAAACATATCTAACAACTGGGAAGAGTTGACCAGTGCTGTGTTTACATGATGTGATGGAAAGAATACTATCTGGAATCCAGAATGACTTGGGTTCAAACCCAGCATCTTGTATTCCTTAGCTGTTCTCTGTAACCATAGACAAAATTTCCTTAACTTCTCTGAAAACTCAATTTTCTCAAGTGTAAATAAAATGAGGGAATGTACCACCCCAAACATGTTATAAGCACTTTCCAAGCTTTAAAACTCCATTATATATTAATGGCATATATGATTGGTATTTCATACAAAATGATAAATATACATAATTTTAAAAATTAGACTGAAGAGGAAGAGAGGAAGAATAAAAAAGAACACAATGATAACAACTATGTAACCAATAACAAAAGGAACAAAAGCAAGAAAAGTTTAGAAAGGATTATGAAAACAAATAGGATCATTTTGTTATTACCTTATTAAAGATAACATACATTTACAAAACTATAAATTAGTTTAGTTACATATATAATCATATTTCTTTTGTTCCTGGTTGTGTTTGCCTATTTTGTCAAATATTTTTCCACTACATACTGCATCATGAATTTGCAAGCCTTAGAGTTGTGCCTTATAAACAACGGGACACAACTGTATAGTCATGGCTCACTGATGAAAAAAATAATCATCACAAACTACCTATGTTTTTCCACAGACAATATTAGCGAATTACTAGATTTTTCTGGATTTCAGAGTATTATCTTATATGTTTCCTCTCATCTCTGGGGGCTAACTTTGAAAAAATGTCACATGCTTTCTGAAGTGTTTGGCAAACCTACTACATATCCTATCTGATATTATTTGAAAATATTTATCATGAAAATAAAACTCTAAGGTTCTACTTTTTTTTTAGAATGGGTCATATGCTACATAGGTATACAGAACTCCCAATAAGAAACTCCCTCTCCAACATAGACTCATATTTGCTCTATAGCTCACATGGTCTTTTAGAGAGTTTCCCAGGACACAGAGATTAAGAGAATTGAATAAAATCATACAACCAGGGTGTGTCAGACGCAAGACTTGAAAGGTTCAACTTCCTTACTGTGTTTAATATAATGCTGTTATTTCAACAATCTAGTACCTGAGAATTTGGAATAGAAAGTTACATAAAGTTTGGCCAAAGATCTAAAGGTTCATATTCACAGATCCTTTACCTTTGTAAAGTTCTTACCAGTATCTGGCTGACAGAATGTATACTGGCTACTAGAGGAAGAGCCTAAGTTAAAATCTTCAGGACCCTGAACGTCCTTAACAATTATAGCTTCTTCTTGTGCTCCAATTTCTTCCAACTTAGGTGGTTCAAGGGTAACGATGTCAGAATCATCACTGATAGCACCAAAATAAACATTGTCATCAGGTGACTTTTCTCTCTCTGTCTGAGGAAAAATCACAAGTATTGTAAATTAGCATACTTCATACAGTACTGCAAACATATTAGATACCTAAATACTTATGAGGGGGAGGGGAAATACAAAAGTAATAGACAGGGGGTAGGTGTAGTGAGGAAGAAGGCTAGTTCTCACTCTTGCCACAGAAACCTGAGAAAGTTTACACGTACCTAACTCATAATTTAGAATACTCACAATAAAATATATGTGTCAAAATAAAATGTCTTTTTCATAATAATCTTTGGGTAGAAAATTCAACTAAAACTAATAAAAGAGAATTCAGGGGTGGCGAGGTGGTGCAGTGAATAGAGCACTGGCCCTGGAGTCAGGAGGACCTGAGTTCAAATCCAATCTCAGGCACTTGACACACTTACTAGCCGTCTGACTTTGGGCGAGTTACTTAACCCCAATTGCCTTCCAAAAAAAAAAAAGCAGAAAAAAAAAGAAAATTTAATTTATTTCATTTTGTTTAAAAAAATTAGGATACTGCAATGATTAACTCTGATAGACTTCTCTCTCCTTAGCAATGCAAGGATCCAAGAAAACTCCAAAGGACTGATGATGGAAAATGTTGTTCACATCCAGAAAAAGAATAAAATGGAGCCTGAATGCAGACTGAAGCATATTATCTGCTCTCTTTTTTTCTTTTTTTGTTTGTTTCTTCTTTCTCATGGTTTCTCTCACTGGTTCTAATTCCTCTTTACAACAAGACTAATGTGAAAATAGGTTCAATATTAAAGTATATGTAGAGCTTCTATTAAATTACATGCCATCTTGCAGTGGTGGGAGGGGAGAGATGGGGAAAAAATTTGGAACTCAAAATCTTAAGGAAGTGAATGCTGAAAACTAAAAAGAAAAAAAAGTTACAATACCCTCAAAAGACTGAATTTCATTTTGTCTTGTATTTTGGTTTAAATTTCTATCTAAATAACAATGGAGTCTGAATAGAGACTGAAGTGTACTATTTTTTACTCTTTTTGCTTTGTTTTCTTTCACAACATGACTTATGTGGAAATGTTTTACATGACTGCATATGTATAACCTATATCAGACTACTTCCCGTCTCAGGGAAGAGGGAAGAAGGGGAAGAATTGAATTTGGAACTCAAAATTTTTTTACAAGAATGTCAAAAATTGTTTTTATGTGTAATTGGGAAAAAAAATAAAATGTTTAAAAAAAATCTCATTCAGCATTTAATCACAAAGGAAATGGAAATCATTGAAATTTACCTCAAGAACTGAGTTGGCTTCCTCCAAAGCTAGATAAGCAGTTCCTTCCATTACCACTATACCACCTTCATTATTTCCTGATACAGAACAAAGGTAAATTACATTATTCCTTTATTTTAAAATGCCTTGTTCAGTTTCCCATAGATTGCTGCACAAATTATGCCATTAAAGGCATAGTTCTAATACAGACCAATCACAAACATAGACCACATAACACAAAATTAAATATTTTTTAAAGAAAAGATGCATGTACAGAGTAACTACTCAAAGTACCATTTTTAAATGTTACTGTGAATTTTTTAAACATCTCTTTCAATTCAAATAAAGTGTCAGAGTGGCAAGACTACTGGATTTGAAATTTACCACTTCTGGACCTCAAGTTTCTTCATCTGTAAATGAGGAGCTCTTCATAAAGACTTCTAGCGAAAATATTACTGCTGGTTTTCAGATGAAGAAATTAAAGCTATCTATAGTCATATTAAAAAATGCTCTAAATCACTATTAGAGAAATATAAATCAAAAACAACTGTGAGGTGCCACATCACACCTATCAGATTAACTAACATGACAAAACAGGAAAATGATAAATGTTGAGATGTAGGAAAATTAGAATACTAATAATGCATTGTTGGTGGAGTTGTGAACTAGTCTAACTGTGCTAGCAACCAATTTTGAACTATGCCCAAACTGTGCATATCCTTTGACCCAGCAATACCACTTCTAGGTCTATCTCCCAAAAAAGATTATAAACATGGTAAAAGGACTGACATGTACCAAAATATTTATAACAGCTCTTTTTGTGATGGCCAAGAATTGGAAATGTATCAATTAGGGAATGGTTAAACAAGTTATACTATACAAATGTAACAGAATACTATTGTTTCATAAGAAATGATGAGGCATGCAGACTTCAGAAAAATTTGGAAAGAACATGAACTGATGCTGAGTGAAATGAGAAGAACCAGGAGAACACTGTATACAATAGCAACATTGTGCGATGACTAACTGATGGACTTAGTTCTCAGCAATGCAAGGATCTAAGACAACTCCAAAAGACTCATGATAGAAAATGCTATCTACATCCAGAAAAAGAACTATGGAATCTGAATGCAGACTGAAGTATACTATTTGCTCTTTTTTTTTGTTTCTTCTTTTTCGTGGTTCCTCACATTGGTTCTAATTCTTCTTTACAACATGACTAATGTGAAAATGTTTAATATGAATGCATATGTAGAACCTATATATGATTGCACACCATCTTGGGGAGGGGAGGAAGGGGGAGAAAATTTGGAACTCAAAATCTTATGGAAGTGAATGTTGAAAATTAAAATAAATTAATTTTTTAAAAAAAGAAAATATTATGCTGTACACTTTTCTGCATAGTTAGGCAAAGGGCTAAAATGTGCTATTTCTTGTTTTTGTTTTAAAATCCCATCATTCTTTTTGGAATATTCTTCCTCCCTTCCTTTCCCTCTCCTTCTCCCCCCAATATTCCCCTATTAGGATAACAATCTTAAACTGAAAAAGCCATTAGACTTAAAGATAAATAAGGGTACAATACAATTTGCTGCTAAATTGCTGTTAAAAAACAAGCTATAATATATCTAATTTATACTGGTAGAGAAAAATAAGCTTTAAATTTTTTTTTTAATTACTACTGCTTTGCTGTTTTTCTTTTTCCTCTTTTTCTTTTTTAAAAAAAATATTATATGGGATGGCCCTTTATGAGCAGGTAAGAGGAGAAATATAGGTAAAAATTTAAATAACACAAAACCAAAATATTTCAATAAAAAATATTTTTAAAAATTACCATGGCAACTGTTTCATTCTGTGAACATGACAAATTAATATTTTAGATCATTTTCATCAGTAATGCTGACATATTCAAAAAGTGTACAACTTCAATACAAAATGAACCTTAAATAAGTCATATTTTCCTATTTCCATCAGTCAACTAGAGAATAGTAAACGGTAGCTGGAAAACAGTTTATTGAATACAACTCTTTTGATTAATGTTAATATCCCTAGCTTCTAAATCATTAGTAGCAAATAGCTTCAATTGTTAAAACAAACTTGTATTTTACATGTAATATGATATGTTGAGACATCGAAAGGTGCCAGAAGGTCCCAACAATACAAGATCAGAACGACTACCTCCCACCCCTTGTGGCAGATTCTTTATTTGTATCCCCAATGATCCAGATTTTGAGGACACAGGGTTACTGCCAAAGAGGTTATGTAAAAGAGACTAAATACCAGTTATCACAGAATAAGGCTTAAACTTATTTGCTTTAGTTTTCTTCAGAAGTTTTTTTCCCATGTATCTTACCTTCTTGATCTAAAGGCTGTTCCTGACGTTCCTCTTGCACTAAAGCTGTGTATTCTTCTGATACAAACTCAGGGCATTCATTTCCTACACTGTTTTCAGAATTCACCGTCTCTATATCAGACCCCTAGAAAAAATGATAATGATGAAATGTTAATAGCTCCTTATCACTTTAAAATTGGATATAACTGCTTTGCAACTCAACCCTCTTTCCTCAAAGAACTTATATTCTAATGGGAGAAGACAAGTAGATATGTAGAAGTATATTCAAAATAAATCTAAAGAAAATAAATGTAAGTAAATAATTAGTAGTTCAATACAAGAAAGTTTAGGAAAGAAATCACTAGCAGATGGCGAGCAGGAGAAAGCAGTGCATGTAGAAAAGATTCTGTCTAGATGGTGGTGCTTGAGATGAGTACTGAAAAAAATGAGAGAATCTATGATGGAGAGGTGGAGTGTCATATTTGAGGAATAGAGTACAGGAGTAATAGTGTCCAATAAGGCTGGAAGTTTGGGGTTTGGGGCCAGCTTGAGTAGGGTTTTAAAAGATAAACAGAAGAATTTATATTTGATTCTAGAGTTGAGGTTCTTAGCCACTTTTGTGTTACAGACCCTTTAACAGTCTGATAAGCCTATGGACTCCCTCTCAGAATAATGTTTTTAAATATATAAATTTTACACATAAATTTAAATACCCAGGATTACTGGGTATTTACATATTGAAATATTTATCAAAATAATAAATAAAAAAGTTCATAGCCCTAAGGTTAAGAACCCCTGTCCTAGAGGCAACTGGATATCACCATAGGTAACTGACTAGGGAAAATTCAAGATCAGATATTTGGCAGCAATATGTAGCATAGACTGGAGAGAAGAGAGAGTTAAATGAGGGAGACCAACTAGGAGGCAATAATTTTGCAATAATTTTGCAAATAATTTTGGTGGAACATGATAAAAAACAGAAATAAAAATTTAACATACGAGATCCTAGTATTCACTAGTGAAATGTGGCCACCAACCCACTCTCCACCAATGAAGTGTTTTTCCTCAATGTTTCTCTTCAAGAGTTAATTTAAGAGATTCTTAGTCCCCTCTCCAACCAGCCCAGCTCCACTGCCGCCACAGGAAGGCTCTAGGGCTGGACTCCCCAATGCACTGTGGATCATCCTGGATTCTAATAGTCACTGACAGACTTTGTGGTTAGAGTCACAGAATTAGTGAAGTCAACAGAAGCCAGAAGCCAGGTAAGTCTGACAAAGAGGGTCTTGGATCAGGAGAGGAGAGAGAGGAAAGGAAAGGAAAGGAGAGTGGGGAGGGGGGAAAAGGGAGTAGAAGGGAGGGTGGAAGGGGACAAAGGAAGGTAGAGAAGAGAGAGGGGGGACTAGCGGCAGTCTAAGTAGAAATGACAGATTCAATGCAAAAGATGTGAGAAAGAAACAAGATTTGATAATGTGGGGTGAAGGATGATGACGATTTGAGGATAAGACCAAGGATAGGAACCTGGTAGCCTAGAAGAATGATAGTACACTCAACAGAAATAGGGAAGTTTTGGAAACGGAGTGAGTTTGTTAGGGAAAGAAAAGTTCTTTGGATCAATGCAATAACCAAACACGACTCTAGAGGAATGATAAAGCATGCTACTCACCTTCTAACAGAAAGTTTATGGACACTAAAACATATCTTCCAACACGGCCAATGTGTGGAATTGCTTTGTTTGACTATGTGTATTTGCCTCCATGGAGACGAGTTTGTCTTGTTTTAATGCGGGGGAAGGGTGGAAGGAGGAGAGTAGTAAATTAAAAGTGAATGCAAAAAGAAAGAAAAAAGGGATGCTGAAGCACTTTTTAAGAAACAGGACTTCAGAAAAAGACAGACACACAACATACCCTTAAAACTAACATTTAACTAAAATTTAATATATCAAATTTATATTTTTAAAACAAGCTATAATAGTAATCTGTCAACTTAACATGTAGTAATGAAGTACAATTAAGTTGAAAAAAAAAGGAAAGGTTAACAATGAATCAAGGAGAAGGAAGAACGTTAAAAGCTGGATTTTGTAAAGCAAAATCATCCTTGCCAAAGTCCACAGACTGAAGTGTCTAAAAGGTTTGTGGCTGCTGAGGGTTGAAGTTCCCTTGGAAAGTCTCAGTTACTTACATGTGGTAACCAAATCAGACAGAGCGGGAAAACCTCACATACTAGGCCACATAACCTTAATTTTGGATATAGAAGTTTTAATAAAACCAAATGAATTCGTAACGATCACCAATGCAACAATCCTTTTTTTAACTAATAATATTTAAGATTTAAAAACCTACCTCATGATTGATGACAGTCCAACCACAAGACGAATCACTATCACTGGAGTTTTCAGACATTTTTCAAGTATCTAGAAATACAACAATACATTTATTTGTAAGAAGCAGCAAAAAAATCTGTTGAACATTGCAGTTCCTACTATGTGCTAACACATAGTTGTTGTCTTTAAAGGAACTTACCTTTGTAAGTAAGTGTGAAGGTAAATACTAAGTGTTGTACGCAAGAAGTACAAAACAAATTACAGAGGATGGGGTAGTCACAGTGGACTGCAATACTCTAGGATGTGTTCCTGAGAGAGGCTAGATATGTGCTGAGCCCCAAGGGATAAAAAGATACTAGAAAGGAACCTGGCATCATACAAAAATCATTTCCCTAGGCCCTGGATTTGAAAGCCAGCTCTTCTACTTCTGAGATACTTATAACATATGGCAATCCACTTTGCCTCTCAGTTTCAACATCTATAAAATGGGCATTATAATACATTATCTCACTCATAAAGTCACAGGAAAGTAGAATCAAAATTTAGATCAGCCATCTTATTTTACAAATGAGGGGCTGAAGTCCTCAGAGCTTAGTTAAATGACCTGCCCAAGGTCACACATATATAGTAAACAACAAAGTCAGAATTTGAACAAAGGTTCTCTCACTACAAATTCAGCACTCTTTCCACTGCAAAACTCTGAGGGAAGTCCTCTGTAAAATGCATTTATTTATAATGCTGATTACTAACTGGCAGATATCCAACAGACTAAGAGATGAAAAAATCAAGCTGAAGTAGCCAATTCTTTTTAGGAAATAGTGAAAGTCTGGGCAGCTATTAGAGCTTACATTTGCACTAAGATTTTTGGAACACTATGCCGAATAGGATCAGATGGCAGGTGCCAGACTGATACTCTGAAAAAAATTTTACTTGATATTTTAGGCAATCCAATCCAAGAAATATTAACTGCTACAAACAAGGCATTATATTATGCTGGTCCCCGGGGAACATAAGAGTATACTGACTTCTCTTCTGATGTCTCAATATACCTTCTTTTGCTTATCTCCTCAGTTCCCACACCTCTAACTATCTCTATACAGATACCTCAAATCTAGAAATCCAATCCAAATCTGTCTCCTATGCTTCAGCACAGTGCAGCATCACTAACTGCCTGTGGGCATCTGTACCTAGATAACCTTAGGAGCATCACAAACTCAACCACCTAACATTCTAATTCTTCCTGTTCCACCCCTAAAAAAAATACAAACCCAAAAAAAACCAAAACATAACCTTTGCCCTTCCTCCAAATGTTCCTATTTTTGTTGATGATATCACCAAACTACCAGTTAGCCCGATTCAGAACTTTGGGGTTATCCCGGGATTTTTTCAGCCTTCCTCACACTTCCTATTCCAGTCAGGTGGTCCATTGTTATAGTAATAGTATCTTCCTAATCCTTTTCCTTTTCTCTACTTACATGGTCACTACCTTACTTCTGGTCCGTATTATTTCTAACCTGAATATAATAAGATAAAACCTCCTGCTTCCAGGTTCTCCCTCCTCTAACTCTTCCTACACATAAATGCCACATCAATGCTTTATTATTTTTGGTCTTTTTTTTTTTTTGGAGGGGGAAGGCAGGGCAATTGGGTTACGTGACTTGCCACAAGGTCACACAGCTAGTAAGTGTTAAGTATCTGAGGTGAGATTTGAACTTAGGTGCTCCTAACTCCAGGGCCAGTGCTCTATTCACTGTGTCACCTAGCTGTCCCCTCACATTGATACTCTTAAAACACAAGTCTGAATACCCCACCCCCAAGCTCAAGAAACTTTAGTGATTCCCTATTGTTTCTAGGATAAAATACAAATTCTTCTATCTTGTGCTTAAATCCCCTAACCCCAGGATGGCAGAAGGAATAAAAAATTGGTGGAAGCTTTTCCCCTATTTTGAGATCTCCCAGAGACTGCCACTGGATATAAAATAGCAGCACAAATATTCATAATTGTCAAATATAATATCTTAAAGTTTTCAATACCTCCTTTAAATCTTTTTAGTATTTAACTTTCTTTTTAAATTATGAGTTCCAAATTCTCTCCCTCCCACTTCACCCACTGAGAAGGCAAGTTTCCAACACTCTTCCATGATCTCATGCACTTCTCTTAATCTTCATCTTGCAAATACTCTCTGCCGCATTTAACAATGTTGACAACTCTCCTCTCTTGGTTCTCCTACCTGTCTGATAACTACCTGCCAGTCTTTGCTGGCTCATCAATCATATTATACCCCCTAAATGTGGCTCTGTCCTGGGCCCTCTTCTTTCTCTATAATTCTCTCACATACTTAGTGACCTTATTGGATCCCAGGGATTTAATTATCATCTCCAGGCAGATGGCTTCCATATTTATTGGGCTGGTCTCAGTCTCTCTTCAGTTCCAGTCCTGCTCACCAATTGCCTATTGGACATTTCAAACTGATGTCCCATAGGTTTCTCAAATACATGTGAAAAAACAGAATTCATCATCTTTCCCCCCAAAAATCAACTCTGTTCTAAAACTTCCCTATTCTGAGAAGCACACCACCATTCTTTCAGACACTAAGAGTCATCCAGCTTCACAACTTCTGTGTCAATTCCTCTTTCTCACTTCTCATATAACCCAGTCACTTGTCAATTTCTCTCACATCTATTCCCTCTGCACATAGCCATCACCCTAGTTGTACAGTTTGATAGTGTCACTTTCTCAATAAGTTCAAATGGCTCCCTATTATTACATTTAAGATTAAATATAAATTCTTCTATTTTACTTTTAAAGTTTTCAAAAAAATAAGATTTTTTTTTAAAGTCCTTAAAAACCAACTTAATTATACACTACTGTCATTCACCCACTCTGTGGTCCAGTCAGACTGGCCTTCTTTGTTTCTCACACTCAACATTCCCATCTCCATCTTCTTTATTATTTATTACAGTGACTATTCCCCCATACCTTCAATGTTCTCCCTCATCAACTCTGAATCCTCTTGCAATCCATCATTCCCTTCTAAACTCTGATCAGTTAACAGCTTCTACATGAAGCTCTCCTGATCACTTCCATACTAGTACTCTCCACCCAAATGGCATCACCAGATGCTAAATGGGTATCTCATAAGAGATGAACCAAACTACTAACATCTCAAATGTGTCATTTTGTTAAGAACAGAATTCATTATTTTTTCTCCAAAAAACCTTCCCCTTTTCTCTATTCTCCCATTAATGTTCAGAGGACCCAAGCTAACAAGTTCACTGTCATCCTTGAATCTTTCATCAAACCACACATATTCAATCCATTGCCAAGCTGTCATCTCTACCTTCACATCTTTAATAAACATCCATACACTCACATAGCCATCATCTTAGTGCGGGCTCTGATCACTTTATCCATTCTTCTCAGTCTCTGCCTTATCATTTCCCACTCCAATCTATACTCCACTTAGTTGCCAAAGTGACTTCCTAAAGCACAGGTCTGACCATGTCATCCTCCTCTTCATAAATTCCAATGGCTCCACTTTATCTCCAGAATCAAACACAAAATCTTTTGTTTGCTTTTTTAGGGCCTTTCATAATTCGTCTTCTCACACTTTCCTCCCCTCTACATTTATTTATAACGAGCCAGCCACACTGGCCTTTTCATTGGTTGGCCAACATGCCTGAAATGCTCTCCCTGTACCTCCTACCTTCTTGGCTTCTTTCAAAACTCAAGTCAAATCCCAGTTTCTACAAAAGGCCTTTCCCAGTCACCCCTATTGCTGATGACTGTAATGGTAATGGAATTTGGAGATGCCTCTGTATTGGCTTTGTTTTTGGGTTGAGTGTTAAAACCCAGAGCTTGTGAATCCCCACTTGTGGGATGGAGTTGTTGACATGAAGAGAGAGGGCTGAACTGGGAGGAGCCATGAATTGGGAGAGAGGCCCAAGCCCAGAGAAGGCCAGAAGGACTTTTGGAAGAGCAGTATCCAGTATCCTGGAGCCTGAGTTGCTGAGAGAAAGACTGCTGAGAGCCCAATGGAGCTGCCCAGGACTTTTGAAAACTGCCACCCGGAGCTGCCAAGAACTGAGGAGGCATGGCTGTGATGCCGGTATTTTGTCTGTCTATTTTGATGTTGTTTTGTCAGATTTGCCTGCTGGTGAAGGACAGTGCTGCTGTTGTAAAGGTCCTGGAACCTTGTTGTTGGTTCAGAAGGCCTGAAGGAGGCTTTTCCTGTTGTATGTTTACAGAAATCCCAGAAGAGAGCCTTGCTGATGTTTTCAGGGGTTCTGGGGCTGTTCTACAGGCAGAGAGTGACTTGATGAGGACACTGGCTATGGCTTTGTTGAGCCTTGTCTCCCCAGGAACTGAGATTGCTGAGGGTTTGCCTAAGTGAAGATGAAAGAAGGGCCTTTCCCTGGGTATTCAATGCTGAGACGATATCTTTACCTTATAGTAACTTAAGGGTGGATGGCCTTTTGTGCTCTCTTGCCCCTTTTGATATTCAGGGGTGGGAAGCCTTTGAGTATTTTGTGCTCTGTGATTGACCAAATGAATATACTTTGTTTATGATTGGAGACTAATCTCCATTTGAGAGGAGAGACTTTGTTGACTGACTAAATGTACTGCCCAGGAGTGGGCTACTTTGACTAATGTACTGGCCAGGGGTGGGATACTTGGAACTTGATACTTTGCAATGGAATTGAGAACTTACTTCCTAAATGAACAAGTTACAGTGTATTTTGACTTTCTCTGTGATGTGAATGTTTGCTGAATAAATGGGGTTTCCTAAACTGGTAATCCGAACCTTGGGAGTTGCCTTTGCTTGGCATTACAATGACTTACCTCTGTGATTACCTCCCATTTATACTATCGGTAACTTATGTAAAAATAGTAGTGTATATGTTGTTGCCCCATTAGAATGTTACCTTCTTAAGGTCTAGGACAGAGTTTTTATCATTCTTTTTATACTCAGCACTTTAACACAGTGCCTGGCTTAATCAATGCTTTGTTGATGATAACATTTTACATGTAGTAATAAATGTACATGTAGTTTCTCCAGCTAGAAATGTAAACTTCTTGAGAGCAAAGATCATTTCATATTTTGTCTTTATATACCCAGGAATCAGAACGTGGCAAACTCTTAACAAACATGTATTTATTGATTAGCTCCCTCAAGCTTTATAAAATGTGGGGAATGGTCTAGATGACCTGTGCAGGCCCTTGCAACAATGATCTTTTAATAAAATAAAATCTTAGAATTGGACCTATAGATTAGGAAACTCAAGTTTTCCTCACTACTCTTCTAACCTCTACAATCAGGATCTACGTAGTTAAATGGCTGTCTTAAGGAGACAATTTTTTTTCACTCCAGACAAAAATGGTGTACAAAATTGTATAAATTTCAAACCATGTAAGAGAAAAATCCCAGGTGATAGAAATACTATACCACACAGGCAGTTCTGAGTACAACAAAGTTATATAAAAATATACCTAGACAATACGAGAAAAAAAAGTAATAAGACTAATATTTATGTAGCCCTTTAGTTTATACATTAAATATAAATCTCAAAACATTCCTTGTCACTATTTTCAATGAGAAGAACATGTAAAAGGCGATTTAAAAGAGCTTATATCGAACCTTAGAGATAACACTGAGTTTACACCCACACTGCCTGCTCATTTCACAGAAGGGAAAAGTGAGGCCATGATGGGTTAAGTAACTTCTTGGGAGTGGATCTTCAGTCATTTTTCACTCTCTTGCTCCCAGCCCAGAGCTTTGGAGTACTAGGCACACAGCAAACACAGTAAACAACTGAAGGAAGGAGAATCAGAAAAGGTTTGAATGACGCCTTAATTCATATCTCAAAATGGAGACTGTAGGCAGGGATTTTTGAACTCTCTTCTTTAATTCCTTACAACACCCTCTGCTAATATGTTGGACTTTTTGGGCCACATTACCAATAAACCAATGCATTAGAAACCTTCTCCAAAGTTCAGGATCTCTGAAACCTCTCCAAAGTAAAAATATGCACAAAGGATAAAGTAATTTCAGCTGTCTCCATGGTCTAAAGTACCAAGAACTGATGCCCAATAACAAAGACTAATTCCTATTCCCTAACACTCCCAATAAGAACCACCTGCCAGGCACAGCTAGGTGGCACGGTGAATAGAGCACTGGCCCTGGAGTCAGGAGGACCTGAGTTCAAATCCAGCCTCAGACACTTAACACTTACTAGCCATGTGACCTTGGGCAAGTCACTTAACCCCAACTGCCCTGCCCTCCCTCCTCCAAAAAGCAAAAAAAAATAAAGAAAAAAACCACCTGCCACACCAACTACCACAAGGAAAACCAAAAGGCTCTAGATGGTTGCAGCACGGCAATGCTCAGTGCTACAATACTCAGCCAGAGAACTGAACAACAGAAGGAACTGGGGTAGGATGCTACCATATATCCACTAGGTCTGAAACAAAGGGGAATGGCATCTAGCTGGAGCCAGTTCTGTCCCCTCAGAAGGCACATGAGGCAGAGAGCAAAGTAGGTGAAGTCTGAGAAGGCTGAGATTGATTTGAAGTCTAAACTTCAGGGAATAGCTATCAAAGGGGAAAAAGTCAGGAAGTAAGCAATAGAAGAATTTAAGGAAAAAAAGGATGAAATTACCAAAGATCTCAGGAAGAAGAAAAACCTTAGTTAAAGATCTTGGGCACAGAAGTGAAGATGGTTTCCAGATCATGTGCATCTAAATGATCTCTATGAATAAATAAGGCAAAGGAAAATGAAATCAACAAATAATAAGGCAGAAGAACCTGTGGATTCTCAAGAGAATACGAACCACAGAAAGATGTTCTTAAATGGTTTAAGAGAGAAACAAGAATTATAAGAGCAGAAATCATTGCCTGCATAGCAAAAATAATCATTGAAAAATTCATGGTAGTAAACTTCATCAAAGAAACAAAAGAGAAAAAAGCAGCTTAGGAAAGAAAATACATAGAAATGAAGGACATTCTGGAAGAAGAATAAAGTCAAAAAAGTATTAAAATGAAAAGAAAATATGATCTCTATATAGAAAAACATTAATCTAGAAAACAGGGATGCATAAAGACAATGTAAGATTTATAAATCTCAGGAAAGGTAAGTAGCACAGCGGATAGATCACCAGCCCTAGAGTCAAGGAGAACCCGAGATCAAATTTGGCTTCACTTATTAACTATGTAACCCTGGGTAAGTCACAATAGCAAACAGCTCAAAAAGAAAAAGAAAAAAGATTTATTAAGTCTCCCAAAAGAATATGACAAAAGTAAAAAAATACCTTGAAAATCATAAAGTGGTATGTTGGTTGGGATCATTCTCCTATCCTGACCAATGTGCCTATAATTGGGAAAAAAACGTAACAGACTTCTGCTTGAGAGTTACTTGAGAGTGGATGATACCAACTCTCTTACTTTAACAAGTGGGGGGATGTGGCAGTGAGGGAAATGGGTGAAAGTACAACCTGTGTAGGAAAGGGTGGCCTGTGTAATCAGAAAGAAGCCAGGTCTTGAGAGAAAAAAATTTGAATGAAGGAGGAAAAGGAAAAGATTGAAGATGAAAGGAAGTTTGTTGCCTATAGAACAGGCATTCCAGAGGTAGGATAGCTTTTTGTTAGAACCTGGCAGAAGGGAAGGATATTGGAGAAATGGGAATAAGGAGTAAAAGCAGTGGGGAGGAAGGGGGGACCTGGAATAAGGTCTGGATGATTATCTAGGCAGTGGTTCTCAACCTTCAATACCCGTACGTGGGCATATCTGCATGTGGGTGAACCCGCCTGGAGACAGATAGAGGAGTAGTGTCACGGTTCCTAAGACCATCGGAAATGTGTTTTCAGATGGTCTTAGGCGACCCCTGTGAAAGGGTCGTTCGATTCCCAAAGGGGTTGCGACCCACAGGTTGAGAACCACTGATCTAGGGGGTTTCAGGATCACTGGGATGGGGAGGGTACAAACAGGGGAGAGTTTGTTCATCAATAAGTAAAAAATTTAGAGAGATTGTCAAAGTCAATAGTATTATAATCTAGGGGTTGGGGTGGCATGAGAAAGAATCCATTGAGAGTCTTGGGCAGTTCAAGCAAGGAAGAACATGGAGCAGAAGGAGTGGTGATAACTCTCTATCCTCTAAGATAAGAGGCAGGAGACCTGGCTAGAATGATGAAATGGTGCATTCTCCTCTCATCTCGGTGGCAGGAGACTGGTGTAATGGAATGGTGCTTCTCTTCTTCCCCTGGAGGCTAGAGATCAAGCAGGAGACACACAAGGCACAATGGTATGGAGTCCATTAAATATAGCTAAATAAACAGTTAAACATAAGGCAGCTTGGAGCAATACACTAGCATTTGGGGGTGGGAGTGGAATCATGAAAGGTTTTATGCAAAAAACAGTATCTGAGCTACTTCTTAAAGGAAAGAAATTCCATGAGATAGAAGGTAAGGAAGGAGTACATACCAGGCATTGAGAACATTTAGTGGAAAGGTACAGAGGTAGAAGATGAAATGTCATGAGTGATGTACATAGAGAAGGCCAGTGGATTACAGAGCTGCAGAAGAGATAGTGATATACAATGACACTGGAAAGATACTTTGAGGTCAGGTTGGGTAGGATTTTAAGAAATAAACTGAGGTTATATTTTACTCTAGAAGCAAAAAGAAGCCATGGGAATTGGATGAGTAGAGGTCATATGGTCAGATCTGTGATTAAGGAAAATTACTTTGACGGTAGTATGTAAACTGTACTGGATTGGTCAAATTTGAATGCAGAGAGAGCAATGAGGAGGCCAGCTTCATAATCTAGGAGAGAGGAGATTAGATGCTACATAACTGAGAGAAGGTTAGCAGTGAAACGGTAGAATGAAACAAAGAGCAAGATACGAAAATTGATTAGTTATATAGGGTAGAAAGGAGGAGTCCAAGATAAATGCCTAGACTAGAAACCTGGGAGGTCAGAAATAGGGAAGTTTGGAAGAGAAGAATGTTTAGAGGAAAAAATTAACAAGTTCAATTTTAAACATTTTGAGTATAAGATGTCTCAAAAAACGACTTAGGGAAGAAACTGAGACTGGCTATATAAGTCTGGGAGTTATCTGCATAAACATGACGGTTAAATCAATAGAACCTGATTAGGTTTCCAAGAGAGAGGAGAAAAACTAGGCCAAAATCTTGGAAATACTCACAGTTATGGAATATAATACGGAAAATAAGTCAGCAAAAGAAACTGAGAAAAGACAGTCAGAGAGGTAGGAAGGTGAACTTGGAGAGAGTAGTTTCATGTAAACCCAGAAAGGAAAGAGGAGACTGGTCCTCCTCTCCAGGAGGAGAGAATGGTTAATATGGCAAATGCAGCAGAGAGGTTAGGACTATGGAATGACCACCAGATGCAGCAATTAAAATATCATTGGTAAATCTGGAAAGAGCAGTTTCCAGCTGAATGATCTGATAGTCAAATTGTAAAGAGTTGAAGGGTGAGAAGACAGGAAGTGAAATGAGAGTGGACAACTTTTTCAAAGAAATAGCTAAGAAAGGGAAGAAAGATATAAAATTATAGCTGGAGGCGATGGTAAAGTCTTTTTTTTTTTAAGGATGGGGTAGACTTGGGCATGTTTTAAGGCAGTAGGAAAGGTCATAAGAAGAGACTGAAGATGTGAGAGAAGGAGAATGACATAGAATGAACTCTATTGAAGTCAGGTAGAGTAGAATCAAAGGCACATCTAGAGGGTTTGGCCCTCACAAGGAGAATGGGGGGTTAAGAGGAGAGAGTGGCCTGAGAAAGCACCAAGGGGTAGAAGATTAGAGGTCTTCATGAGGGCAAAAAATCAGCATGGAAGAGGTGAGGCATAGAGAGAAGTAAAATAATAAGAGGTTGTGGTCACTTACATAAGAGAATGTCAGTTTCTAATTAAGGGAAGTAGATCATTTGGAAGTAATGTCAAGATCTAGTGTGTGACCATCCCTATACATGTGGCTGAGGTAGAGTGATAAATTGAGACTTAAGAATTTGAGGAAATGAGAAATTAGGCAATTATGGAAAGATAAAATCTCACTCTATCTTGTTTTCCTGGGGGCTGAGTTAGTACCAAGGACAGAAGTTAGAGGGAAATAAATTTCCGCTTTACTGTCCAACAATTAAAGCTTTTCAAAAATGGAAAAAAGTGTCTTGTGGATTAATGAGAAATTCAGAAGTCACTGAAAGTGTTAAAAAACAAAACACAGATGATCACTCCTCTATTATATACCTGAAAAATAGACTCCTGAATTAGATGTAAGAATGTACTAAATTTTTGCTCATAGGGCTCTTTTAACCATTGAGTCAAATTCTGTATGCTTGTTATATCTAATACAAAAAGTACTTCCCACTTTTGCCCCAAAAGATTTAATAGCATTTTTTCAAGAACGAGTACACAAGTTCTTCTAAATTAACTTTGTATATAAAAGAAGTCTCTTTAAAAATTATTTTTCCCTATACCCTAAAAAGCAAGACTTCTAGGCTATCCCCTAATACACAGGAAAATTTATGATATTTACTTATAAATGTTTCTCACTGTACCAAACCTTATTTTAATATAAAAATATATGAATTCAGAAACTAATGTGCAGTAAATGAATGAATTAAAGGGACTAGAAATTACTATCACTTAAAAACAAACCCATACAAATATATCTGGTTTTTTGCTTGCTCTTGACTAAACAAAATAATGCTTCTAATCTCAACAATTTAGAGATGGATTAATTGTTACCTGATATGATAGTACCCTCATCATTCCTGAATAACTACATTTTACTATGAAAAAGAACAGATTCCCATAACCTCATCTTCTAGAACATAGGTATGACGGAGAAGAATAGAAGCATTATTCTCCTACATGGCTAAAATTCTGTTCTAAAGTAAACAATGGTTGTCAGTAGACGCCCCAGAAGGACTCAGAAAGAAAATGGACATATGTTAACATCTTATTAAGTGAATTCAATGAATAATGTCACTTGACATTTTCAACTTTTAAATTTTCCTACCCATGGTATTCTATCTAAACCTAAGTCAAAAAATTAAAATGCTTTTCAAAGACTGCCCAAAAATCAAATACAAATGTTTCCTTGAAAAAAGACTTCCTGTGAGGAAGGGGAAAGGATTTCTCAATCTTGCAAAATAGTAAAGCATTACATATAAACAACTATAATCTTTTAAAAATTATCTAAATTAGCCTATCTTCTTTTGGAATAAGAACATCACATTATCTATGGAAAGAACCAAAAATAATAAGTCAAGGTCTTGCCTAACATTTTTCTTCACTGGAGGAGAGCCACAAAGGGGCTCTTTCTCTGCTGTATACAGGTTGATGATGTAATTAACTACTTAATTAAGGCAGTGTATATAGAAAGGGGTTTAAAGTGAAAAGAAGGGTATAGATAAGAAAGTTCTGGACCTTTACTCCCTAACTTTGACACGTAACACCCAGCTTTATAAGGAGGTTAAGATATTTAACCCATAAATAAATTTAAACCATAAATTGTCATACGAACGTTATCTGAAATATCTGCTTTGAAGTTAACCTGACAAGCAGAAGTCTAGTTTTGAGGGCAAGCCATGCATAAAGATGTACTTCTTAAAAAGTTGACATTTTCACAATACAGTATTCCTCATAAATTGTCATTTCTTCATATCTTCTCCTTGATATTCTCTTCTCTTTAGGTTTTCCTAATCATGCTCTCTTCCCTTCCTGTCTGTCTCCTCTAATGAATCTTCAGGTCATGTCCACCCACCACAGGTTTCACCCAAATCTCAGTCCTGGGCC
This sequence comes from Pseudochirops corinnae, assembly GCA_028646515.1. Lineage (NCBI taxonomy): Eukaryota > Metazoa > Chordata > Mammalia > Diprotodontia > Pseudocheiridae > Pseudochirops > Pseudochirops corinnae. Next base: position 81,656,576 of record CM053589.1, read on the forward strand.
CTCTTTTCTTTTCTTTTCTTTCTATACTATTTTATCATTTCCCAAGGAGTCATCTTCTCCATTAGGTAAGCTCCTTAAGAGAAGGGAATGTCTTTTGCCTTTCTTTGTATCCCCAGAGCTTAGCAATGTCTAGCATGTAGCACAAACTTAATAAATGCTTGTTGATTTGAAAATGAATATTGCAAAATCATGACTGAACTTAGCCCCAAAGAAGAAGTCTAAGAAGGGAACTTACCTTGTTCTTTCATAGAGGTGTGGAAGGATGATGGGGGGGGGGGGGGGCGGAGGGGCTAACAGATGTGCAACACTATATAAATTTTTTTCAACATACTTGCTAGTTTTGCTGAACTGTTTCCTCCTCCACTTTTGTCTGTTATAAGGGAGAGATCTATTTTTGGAAAGGAGAGATAGGAGATACACTGGGAAATGTAAGTAATGTAAAAACAAAGTATAATAATTATTTTTTAAAAGACTAGTCAGCAACTAGGAGAGAATTTTAAATGATCAAAAGACACTTTTATGATACAGTTAACAGATTTCAATGTTGACTCAATAAGTACTGAATTGAAAATATTGGCTTTCTCCTACCAATATATAATGTCATATACTCAAAAAGAAATAAACTCTACCATTTCTTATACAGAACAATGGTATATATCAAAAACATCATTTTAGGAACAAATAACAGACTACTTATGTTCAAAAACTTTTCCCCAAAACTGTTGTAGGCCAAAATATTCTTGGGGGTCAGTTTCTAAGCAGATGTCTTTGAGATTTCGGCTTTGGCCTGATTAGGATAAGAATACTTGAATCTTTGTCTTTTGGATCTTTAAAAACCTTGTTCAAAGAATCACTAAACGGAGTTCATGGTTCTTCTTTCAACTACCCACATGGTATGGTCATTTCTTATTCACATCTCCAATCATGCTTAGTGCTGGACACTGAGCAGATCATGACACAAAACACTATGGAAACGTATTTTAAAACTTTTTGTTGTTGTTGTTCAACTAGAAATCTTAACAACAAATAAATATTTCTCTAGTCTAAAATCTCTTTCAGACTTGGGCTGAAAGGCGGGTTGGTGGAGAACAAAGACCTTTCTTAGGGACATTAAGTATTGTGACCAAACTTAAAACAAGGAGTACCTCAAGTCTGGTTATGGTCATGGCCTTCCCTCCCCCATACCCACTCCCAAGTAATTGAGCACAGTGCCTGGCACAGAGTAGGAGTTCAATAAATGTTTCTTGATGTGACTTAGTGAGAAGGGAGATAGTTTCACTTCAGTACCTATAATATAATAGGCACTTAATACTTAGTAATTAATTCAGGTGTTACCAACTCAGCCTTCCCTGATTCACTTTCACCTTAAAAAAGCACAAAACAAAAATACACAAAATAATCTCTTTAAATTTCTTCTAATATTTTGTAAGGACTTTTCCTTTTGGCACTTATAACTATCTGTGTACATGTTTTTTTCCCCTTCCTAATTCCTGAGGGCAATGACTATGTCTCCCAACTCTGTCTCCGTGGGGCCTAAACTACATTGAACAGGCTCCTAAAGATTTACTGACCTGAAACTAACAAGTCAATACTAGATGACTCAGTAGATACAGCTTGGGGCTTAGAGTCACAATGACCTCACTTCAAATACTGCCTCTTACTAGCTACAGAATCCTAGGCAAGTCACTTAACCTCAGTATCACAGTTTCCTCATCTGGTAATGACAGTATCTTCACAGGCTGCTATAAGGATAAAATGAGTTAACATATATAAAGAGCTAAGAAAAATAATTGTGTCTCTCTTATATTAATAACCATATTATTAACTACATCCAACTGGGAATTAAGACATACAGGCACTGTGGTAGGGAGATCCATCCTGCCCTACCAAAAAGTCAGAGGGGCGAAGGGGAGGCATAGGAGAAAGCAGATTGGGGGAGGGGCTATACAGTGGGATGGCTGTTTTGAGGTGTTGGGTAGGGGAAAGATGGGGAGAAAATTTGTAACTCAAAATCTTGTGGAAATGAATGATGTAAGCAAGAAAATAAATTAATTTATTTATTTTTTAAAAAAGAAAAGAAATACTTAAAAAATAATAATAACAAATTACTGAATGAAGACTGAAGTTTTTTTTCCCATTTTCTATGTCCTCATTCAGAACTCAGCCCCTGCTTTTGAAATGCAGGGCTAATTGTTGTTTCTTATCTTTCCTTTCTTAAAGAGGACCATGACATCAGGAAGGAGATGTCATAACTAGCAAATGAATTGGATTTAAGTGAAAGAGGTTGTGCAAAGTCACCAGCCTCACTCTCTCCTCTGGAGCCATCTGGGTCCAATGGAAAGATACAGATCAGGATGACTAGAGATGGCCCCAGATGTAGTGGGAGACCTGAGCTAAGATGTTTCCCAGGTCTCAGTTTGTCTGAAGCAACACCCACTCAGTGATTAAAGTCAGGTAAAATGAGGCAAAGAATGGTCTCTTTTATCTAGTCACAAAAAATAAAATCAATCTGGGAAGGGAAGACCCTCAGGGTTTCTGGCCAAAACAGAAACAATTGCTATTTATACTCACTCTGAACCCTCAGAATACAAACAATGACCAAGTGACTGTTGAGCTGGGAAGGAGGTACTGTTGGCCAATCAAGGAGGGCCAGAGTTATCTGGAAGTCATTGTCTATAAAAAAGAAATCTAACCCATAAATCCCAAGACATCTTCGTAGGTTCTCTGATCAAAATTTATATTCCTTTGGGCAGAGCACTCACAGGCAAGGGTATGATTCCCTATGTGGACAAAGCAGGCTGATAATGAAATAGAAAACTTAGATCTGATCAAAAAGTAAAGAAATTCCAGTTTGGATTAATTGGTGGATTCCAGCCCATTGAGTTTTAGTCAGACAAGTCTAGGTAAAACTGGATTCCCCCTTTTGTCTAGATTACCCTAGACTGGGTGCTATGGGTATAGATAAGACAGTCTGGGTCTGTGTCAACAAGCACCCTAACATACCCAGGATGGCTGCTAGCACAGGTTCTTAGATCTGCTTTTCTAAAGGAAAGCAACTCAAAAAGGGTTAATAATCTTACTTTAGGGTGGCGAAGGAGCAGCAACATATCGCAGCTCTCACATAGCCACCCCAAAATACCCATAAAATAGGACTCGAAACTAATCCTAGAACTCCAAAACGCACACAAATATACTTTCCACTAAAGTCAGCTTGGCTACAAGGAACCGTATCAGCACTGGGAACCGAAACCAGCCTGGCCTAAAGCCCTGGCTGAGCCCCGGGGCTCAGTGGCTGGACGAGAGGAGGCGCGGGTGAGCAGATTGGCGACAGCTGTGGCAATGTTCAGAACTAGGTCAGTGGGACTTGCAAGGTCTTGGAAGAAAAGCAGTCCGACCGAAATGCCTCCAGGGTGGGAAAGTGAAAGGCAGAGGTTTTGCACCTGCCTAAGCATTGCAGCTTCCACGCCCTTGGCCTGCAGACTGCAGGGGGACTAAGCCATCGTTCAGAGGCCAATTGCTCTCGCGTTGAGTGGCCTGGATCCAGACCGCAGTCTTGGGCTTTGGTCCTGTGAGTCTTCTTTATCCAGTGAGCTGGAAGTGGGAAAGGGACCCAGCACCTTACTGAGAGCTACGACAGCCAGGAGGACCCCAGTGATTTGGGACAGAGCTTTCCCTTCTGGAAGCAGAGCCCCATAGAGATAAAAAAAAAAAAAAATCACGGACTGACCAACCATGAGTAAGAATAAGCATAAGAAGCAGGGTAAGAACAGCAACCAAATCCTAGATTCCTTCTTTGAAGAAAAGAAGTACCAAGGCAGAGAGCTGCAGGATAGCACAGCCAGAGCTCCCCCACGAGGGGCTTCCAATAAACATCAAGAATGCCTTAAAGCTAGAGATGAGCTGAAGAAGGATTTTG
>CM053589.1:81660991-81685403 GCA_028646515.1 Pseudochirops corinnae
GGGGGGGAAGAGGGGGAGAAAATATGTAACTCAAAATCTTGTGGAAATGAATGATGCAAAGTATAATAAAATTTTTTTAAAAATGGAAAAAAAAACAAAATTTAAGAATTCCTTACAATTAGTTTTTTAAAGACATTTAAAAGGTTCACTGTTATTTTCCTTTGAATCAAAGGCCTAAAAGTCATTCTCTGAAGGTGAGAATAGGTAGGCAAGTTTATCTCACTGAAATCTACACTTAAAATAATAATTGTGCAACCTTTTCTACTTAATTACAATTTGTAAGAGGGGATATAACAGTATCTTGTTTTGCTCCCACAAAAGTTACTGGAAGATAATCAATAGCTGTGGCGAAGCTTGCTTATCTTATTTTACAAAGACCAAGGCCTTCTGGGAACTGACAACGCCAGAGGGAACTAGAAAGGTAGAATTATGGCAAACAGCTCAAAACAGAAGAGGTGCGACCAGGTGAGGTCTCCAATATCCTCACTACCACACCTATGTAATCTCATATATAGAGAGAATTGTAAGAGAAAAAAGTGAGAAATCTGAGGAATTTTGATTAACCCTATGTCTACCAGGAAGGACAGAACGGTAGAACCTCACTCCTGCTTCTGTATCAGTGTGGATGTGTCCCTAGGGAGCACCACATTCCCTTCCTTGCAGGAAGCCTAATAAACGCCTTCCACTATGTTTCTGAGTTCTTTCAGTGGGTAGGGGCTTGCCATTTTAAGGGTATATCATGCATGAGTGGGAGAGGTAAAAACTTCTCAGCCCATATCCTAAAATCTAGTAAGGTTTCTTCTCGGAACAGGTCTGAGTTTCATTTCACCCTTCCCCCTTCTTTAGTACCACCACATCAGCATTAAGCCTTTTAGGAATCTTTTGACCTCCACCCTTGCTTGTGACCTTTTCCCCTCCCTTGCTTTTTCATTTACCAAATAAGGACATGAACAATACTCTGTTTCCCAGTTTTCCGCCAAGACTGTGAACCTGCCTCCAAGCCAATAGGGGATAGTGGCAGGCTTCTTTGCTCTTTGTCACTGGGAAGAATTTTGCACCTAGATTGTAAGCCCCCCTTCCAGTCAATGGGAATAAGGGACAGTGGTAGGAGAGGAACTGTCTTCCTTAGGGTATAAAATCTTGCTCTGTCTTCTATAACAGCCTCAATCCACTGAATCCTACTGGTGGGAGGGATGCCCTCTTCTCTTGAGAACTGAATAAAACTTCCTGTTCTTTCTTCAAGGCACCTCTGACTTAAATTTTGGGGTAGGGGGTTTTTGGAGTCCCCATTCTCCACACAGCCTGGATCTTCCTAAGGGCCCCCAGGGAAGCAATGGATAGCAGAAGCTCATCCAGGCTACCTTCCTGACCCTGCCTGGGAAGTCTTGATCCCCACAAACACGTTTCTCATACAACTGATGGAAGGTTTCTAGTAAGACAGGTCAAAAAGTAACAATTTCTATTTCAAAATGTAAAAAAAAAAACAAACACTTTTTTCCACAACTTAGCCTCCTAAATAGTTCACAGAAGATGACTCTGCAATTTCTGCTTTAAACCACCCCAGGCTAACGGGCCTTTCAAAAGTCCTATATCCAAAAACATTACCTGCACAGTTTTGTACAACCAACTGGAAAGAACAAGCAGATGAAATGTCTATGCCCAGCCTCAGACACTTAACACTTTCTAGACCTTGGGCAAGTCACTTAATCCCAATTGCCCTGCCTTCCCCCCTCCAAAAAGGACAAAAAAAGAAAGAAACATCTGTGCCCAGATTCATTTGAAAGGACATCTTATAGAGTCTGCCCAACAGTATGTTCATATGGAACAGACAACAAAATAGAAAAGGTACTGTTCTCAAGAGTATAAAAGAGGAGCCTGGATTGCTTTGGTATAGTTGCAGAGCTCTTCAATATCATCTTTCTATACTACTATTTTACCAGTATTGCTATATGGTAGCAGAAGGGAATCCCCAAATCTCCAAAAAACTAAATATGAATTTCACACTGTAATGGTAATGGGAATTTGAAGATCTTCCCTGCCCCTTGGCCCCTCGATAGGCTTAAGTGAATTTGAGGACTTTCTCTGATTTGAAAATAAACTCTTCCCCCTAATAAGGTGAATGTGGTCACATGGGGCCTGTGGCAGGAGCCTTGTTTTTCAGGAATGCCCATATCTTGTTAATTTGTGATTGGGCAATGGGTCATGAGGGTTGTGATGTTTTCTGACCCTACAGAAGGTTATATATACCCTGATATGAGGTTTTGCTTTAGGGCTCACTCATGGGAAGAGTTATGTGCTTTGGCCAGAGGAGACTCTGGGCAGCTGTTGAGTCCTCTGCTTTTGAAAACCCAGATGTTGGTGCTTCTCTCTCCAGTAACTAATTAGGTACGGATGTAATGGTCAGAGAGCTAGAAACCCTGTCTGTTGGTCTGTTTCTCTGTCTGTATTTTTTGTCTGCTCACAACTTCTGTTTGTATTCTCTTAAGTTTAGGGTGCTGACTTCCCCCCGCCCCTGAAGTAGGTAAATGATATATGTTTGATTAAAGTAAGACTGTTAACCCCTTTTTGAGTTGCTTTCCTTCAAAAAAGCAGATCAAAGAACCTGTGCTAACAGCCATGCCGGGTATGCTTGGGTGCTTGTTGTCATACATACAGACAACAACAGAAAGGCACATAGTGAAAATAACCAGACTGCAACATATAACCAACTGGGGACTCTTAACGAAAAGAGTAAAAGATTTTGTCAAGGAATCATATGTACAACATGGAAAGGATGAATTGGTCACATGGCAAGAGCAAGAGATGACAGGTGGATAGTCAGAGTGTTCCTATGGCAAGGAATCAAGGAATGCCTCTGAAACCTTGGGTGCACTGATGAGGTTCAAGTACCAAAGCTGATGCAATATTGCAGAATGACAAATTCCTTGGTGACAGATTTCCTGGGAGGATGATCAAGGAGTCCTCAATACAAGGTTGTAAGTATCAAACTATTTGAATACACTAGTGCTAACTTAAACTGACATTTATATAAGCATAACAGGAACCTCTTCTTTCAAATACACTGTATTTCTATAATTTATCAAGTATATCTTCTGGAATGTCCAATAGATTTCTATCTTTTACTGTTCATTTCCTTTCAAATCATAAAAATCAAAACTTAAAAGCATAGCACACTTAAATTATGTAATTCTTAGTAACAAAACTCATAGAAGAAATGACTTAAAATTCTAAATAACTGCTTAAGCAACAAAACAGGAACTGAGAGGATAATATCCCCTTTCATTAACCAAATCTGTCTGTGCTGAACACTACAGCCCAACACTACAGAACACTACATTATCCCTACTTATAACCTAACTAAAAATACTAACAAAATGAACTAAATCTCAATTTTTATAATATTCAATGCCTTATCAAATACAGATAATCTTTTCAGGAAGATTAGAAGGTATATGTTTTGTCAATCTGTAAGCTAATAATTAAGAATGAAGTATCTTCTAATTAATAGAAAAGCCAAGCATGTAGGTCTCATTTGGATACAACAGTCAAAACAGGAGGAAAATTAGATCAAAATAAGATCAGTTTCTACATGTTTGAAGATATCATTTACCTCCTATTGCTTTTATATCTCTAGTCCAACTGCTCATTCCCTATCCCCAATACACTAACAAAATTTAGCAGCCAAATGAGTTCATTTGCTTAGTCTTTTTATCTGCTAGGAAAATGAGCAAGAAGTTAAACAGGACAAGTGGTGTGCACTAATAATATAGTAGAAAGGCAGTCTGGGTTTCTAAGGACCTCTCTTCATTGAATTTTATTGACAAGTACAGTGCACTATACTAGAAGATGGAAAATGGGTTCAAGTCTCTATTCTGACATTTACTAGCTTTGTAATGTCAGGCAAGTCTCTGAACCTGCTTCTTCATCTGAGGTAGGAAGAATAATAAGCCTGAAGGGGGAAAGTGAGAAGAGCTGTCAAACAAGTAGGAAGAATTACTACAGAGCAGATCCAGGGCTCTTTTAAGGTGTGTTAGAAAGCATCCACCTTACAGTGTTATTAAGGACTACAGTATATATCAATATAAACTAATGTTAAAATTAAATACTGCTATGTGCATGGATAATAAGGTGAAAAAGAACACAGTCCCTGCGAATAGGACATATACACAAATAAGCACAATATAAAGTAAAATGTGATCATAGCAAAGGCAATATTCAGACAAAACCATTCTAAGAAAATCTGAGGGAACACAATGATAAACTATAAATCCAAAAGAATCAAGAAACATACCACCCAAAACTAGACAGAGAAGCAATGAATTTAAAATGCAGAAAGAGACATTTTCAAACATGGCTAATATGGGAATTTGTTTTGTCATACCGTGTATTGAATGATTTTGCTTTGAAATCTGCTCATTGTGGCATTTAAGGGGAGACAGGTTAATTAAATACATACTTGTTATACCTGAAAATATCAAACTATAAACTATTTCTTAAAAAGAAAATGTGAGGGAGAGATCCCATTCAGCTGGGATGGCAGAGGTGGAGGCTTCATGGAGGAGATGGTATCTGGGCTGAGACCTAAAGGACCAAAACTTCAAAACATTTGGAGATGGATAAGGAGTGAATTCCAGGCAAAGGGAAAAGCCTATTTTGAACTGTGGAGGCAGAGGGCATAGAATGGGATAGTAGTTAGACCATAGAGCATCAATTCTTAACCTGAAATCCATGAACTTGTTTTAAATTTTATCATTTTATTCAACAAAAACTTGCCATCTCCCTCCCAGCCACCACATCCCCCCAAAAAGGATGAAAGAAAAACAAAACTGCTATTACAAACATGTATAGTAGTCAAGCAAAACAAATTTCCATACTGGACATTCTAATATATGTATAGATACATACCTATGTAATACGTGTGTATACACACATCTTAGTATATGTTTCATTCTGAACTCTGAGTCCATCAGAAGGTGGATAGCATGTTTCATCATTAGTGGCTAGTCAGTGCTGATCAGTTCACGAGTATTTCAAAAATATATGTCTTTACAATATTTCTGTCATTATATAAATGGTTCTCTTGGTTCTATTCACTTCACTATGCATCAGTTCATTCGTGTCTTCCCAAGTTTCTCTGAAACCATCACTTCTTACACTACAACAGCATTCCATCATATTTAAATACCATAACTTGTTTGGCCATTCACTGAACAATGGATGGGCACTCCCTCAGAGTCCAAGTCTTTGCCATGGCAGAAAAGGGCTATATTTTTGTACATTCTTAAGAGTTTGTTTTGCTTAGGTCTAAACCTTCCCTTAATCTACTCTAATTCCCGTCTCCTTTCTCCCATTTCTCTATTTCTGGGTTGAATAAAATGTATTTCTGTACCTAGCTATGTGAATTTTGACCACTTCATATGAGAAGGTTCAAGTGTCAGCTGCCTTTTTATTTGAATCCAAGTCAAACCTTCCTTTCCCTGCTCCCTCCTCATTTTTTCCTCCCCTTCCATTCTTCTTTCAGGATTATCAAGACACAAGAGAACCACTCCCTTTATGACCCCAGATAATGATAGGATAATTGCATTTCAGTATAAGTGGCTTCCTTTGTAATCCTATGTATTTTATATTTTAAAACATTCTGAAAAAAGGTCCACAGCCTTTAACTCAACTGCCAAAGAGTTTAAAAAAAAAAAAAGGTTTCAGAATCCCAACCATTGAGTGTATATGGGGACAGACCAGGCCTGTGCAACTGTCAGTCAGTCACCAAAAGATTTCAGGCTGCCCAAGAAAAATGTTGGGTTGCCACTGAGAACTCTCCCATTTGTCCCATGACCCAAGGCAACCAACTATGGTCAGTCTGTCTCTAATCTAACCTATCAGTGGCCTGAAGAAGGTTAGCCTATTTTAATTTTGACCCCTATCTACTGCCAAGTTGTACAGGTCTACAATAGAGTAAAATAAATGTGGAAAAGCAGATTAGATAAGACTGTGTTTAAATGCCAGGGTAAGGTGTTTTATCCTATAAATGAGAAGCCACTGAGTTCAGAGCAAGGGACCTGACACATTAAGGAAGATTACTTTGACAGCTACTGAGTGAACAGATGAGATACACTAGGAAGAGGAAGAATGGTAAGGAGGTTATTCTAATAGCCCACAAAGATATAAATGAAGTCCCAAATTAGGATGGTAATACCAAATGAAAGCACTAGATTTGGAAACAGAGAATCTGTTTGGTTTCTTATTAGCAAGGAGTCCTGGGAAACCATTTCACCTTCCTCAAGGAAGGGTTAGACTAAATGGCCCCTGAAGTCATTTCCAACTCCAAATTAGGTGAAAAAGAAGATGACATAGGGAAAGATACTGTACAGGCAGACTCAAGTCTTGACAATTAATTGTACTAAAATGAAGAAAAAGAGGAAGAGGATTTGTTCTTAAATCCTTGGAAGGATAATGGTAACATTCATAGTACTAAGAAGTTAGGAAGAGAGGGAATGTAATGAAATTGGAAGACAGAGTTTGAGGTATTGGTGGGAAATCTACATGGAGATGTCTAGCAAGCAGTTGGAAATGGCAGATGGGAGCTCAAGGAAAATCTGGGGCTGCATAAGTGTGTAAGTGAAAGAAATAGATAAGATCGTATAGAAAAGGAGAAAAGGACCCAAGACAAAGCCTTATACAGGCATCCGAAGAATAGAATGAGAGGAAGATTAAAGTAGTTCACATAGTGTCAGAAACATGATCTGAACCAAGATCCTGACTGTACTCACTGCTCTTTCCACCATCCCAGGCTGCCTGTCCCTCTCCCTCATCCATCTTTCCTAGTCAGTTCTTTATCTCAACTAACACAGCATCCACTCTCAGTACTTCTTTCCTAGACTATCACTAGTGGAAAGAACATTAAGGACCTGGATTCAAATCCCTAGCTTCGCCAACTGCTGATTGTGACCCTAAGCAAGTCACTCAACTTCCCTAGGTCTCAGTTTCCTCATCTGTGAAATGAGGTTGGACTAGACAACCTTTAAGGTTCTTTCCAGTTCTGAATCAACAAGTGTAATGGTTATGGGATTTGAAGATCTTGCATGTCCCTTGAACTTGCTGGCGTAGCAGGAAGGGGGAAAGAGGAAGCTGGAGCAAAGTAGAGTTGTCGAGGTGATGAGGTGACTGGAAGCAGCAGCTGCGGCATGAACTCCTTTTTTTTTTTTTGAGTCAGCCAGAATTTCTGCTAAGGACTGCCAGGGACAGGCTCTGTGAAGGGCCAGAGCTGCTGAGAGCAAGCTGAGTGGACGCTGAGCAGTTGCTATAAGTGAGGAGAGGAGGATCTTTGCCTGAGGTAGCCTGTCCTGTTTTGAAGGCTTGAGAATGTGGTGTTACACTTTAATCCTCGCCTTATTCTATGTAAACCAGTTACTACATTAACTACATGTGCCAACTTCATAACTACTGTGATGGCTTTGACTTTCTGGTTTTGGGACTCAGTTTTCTGGTATTTGAATAAATGTTCTAGCTATATTTCCCATGTAGAGAGCCTGTTACATTTTGTGATTAATAACCATACTAGTATATTTATAGTTACTGAAGGCATTGTGAATACTGCATTGTTGATACAACAAGAAACAAAGACCTTTCTTTGGAGGGGAATGAGGAGGATAGGGCTGAGAGTGGGAAGATGAGAGAGGAATTAGTGAATCATGGAACAAAATCAATGAGGAGAGGGAATCAAGACAAAAGGAGGGGGTTAGCCTTGGCCAGGATGGGGCAACTCATCAGCTACCAAAATGATAATCCCAAATTGTAGCTCTGGTCATGTCACTCCCCTATTCAAAAAGTTCTACTGGCTCCCAGGTACCTCTCAGCTAAGGTATATAATACTCTGATTTTTAAAGTCCCAGATTTATTATATGTTATTCCCCTTCCTGCACCCTACATTCCACCCAAAAGGGACCTTTTGCTGTCTGCCATACATGCTATTCCGTCTTCTATTCCCATGCCTTTGAACAGATTGTCTCCCGAGACAGGATACATTCCCACCTCACTTCAGCCTCTTAGAATCCTTAGCCAGCTTCAAAGCTCAGATAAATATAACCTACTGGAAACTTTTTTGGATTCTGCAGGACAATTATCCCCCTTCCTCCCCCCCCCCCCCCTCAACTGCTAGTACCTCCCCCACAGCACCAACAACCAAAAGTACCTTAAATTTACTTTGTATCTATGAGTGGTTTACCCCAAAAGAAAGGAAACTCCTGGAGGACAAGGATTTTTTTTTTTGGTCTAGAAAGAAGAGAAGAAACTCCTAGAGGGCAGGGATTGTTTTATTTTGTCTTTGTATCCCCAAGGACACAGGCAAAGTGACAAGAGGAAGAAATGCCAAGAGGAGGGAAGTCAGAGGTATTTAAAATTCTTGAAGAGGTTCTTAAAATTTGTAGCCAAAGAGATTCAAGGTAGACTAGCCCTAAGCAAATTTTGAAGAAAAGACTGTGTCCCAGTCTTCAATCCAACTAGTCCTTCCTCTATGCCACCCTAACAAAAGAGAAAGATCAGTCATTCAATAAGCAGTTATCGTGTGCCAGGCTCTGGGATACTTTAAAAAAAAAAAAGGTAAAAACAATCCCTGCACTCAAGTAACTCACTTCCTAAAGAGGGAGAAAACATGCAAACCAATTATGTACAAATAAGATATGTTCGAGAAAAATTGGGGGCTATCTTAAAGGGAACCAGGAAAGGTTTCAGGCAGAAGATGGGATTTTCGTCAAGACTGGTAGCTGGGGAAGCCAGAAAAAGGAGATGAGAGAGAGAATTTCCAATAAGAGAAAGTCAGTGCGTGGAGTTGGGAGATGGAATGTCACTGGTTTACAGAGAATGAGGAGAGGAATAAAGTATAACACCAAAAAGGAAGAAAGGGCTTTAAAGATCAAACACTGGATTTTACCTTTGATCCTAGAGACAAAAGGCAACCACCAGAATCTATTGGATAGGTTAGTGACATGGTCAGATCTGAAATTTAGGAAAATCACTTTGACAGCTGAATGTAAGATGCACTGGAGTAGGGAGAGAATTGAGTAAAGGCTGGCCAACTAGTGGGGTATTGGAATAGTCTGGGCATAAGTTATAAGAACTTGCACCCTGGTGGTACTAATGCCTGAAGAGATAAGGGGTCATTTATGAGAAATGTTGTGAAGGTAAAATCAACAGAACAGATAAAGGAGATGAGAGAGAGAGAGAAACAGAAAGGAGTTAAAGATGCAAACCTGGGTGACTGGAAATGGGGTAAGAAAGTATAAAAGTCATGAAAGCTTAAGGAGACACCACTCCCAAGGTCTTCTTTAGGAAGTCTGAGTTAAACTCCCACAATAGCTAACATTTATATACAAAGCCTTCCTCACAAACTAACACCCAAGAGACTTTTAAGGGCCAAGTGGGGCTTCTCCAAATGCTCTGAATTTGTACTATGTATAATCAATTGTCTAGGGTGGCTAAATGACTATTTTTGGCTTGTTCTTACCTAATCTACCATCATAAGTTTCTCCTATTTAATAATATGTATTTACTCATCCAACAAATATTCAGTGCTTCTAGTGTGCTAGGTGCAGTAAGAAAAAAAATGAATAGATGAAAGATGAAAGGATAGTCTTGAACCTCAAAGAGCCCTAAGTTTGGTGGAAGAAATATGATGAGCACATAGCTCTGATAAAAGGTATTTTGTAGACGTACAAGGGGAGAGTTATACAAATGGAAGCCACTGATAAACTCATTTGCACCTGAGTTTAAATTCCAGTTCTATTCACTTAGGGCAAGTCACTTAACCTCTGTGGGTCGGATCAGTTTTCTCAGGTGTAAAATAAAGAGGGATGTTCTAGATGGCCTTTGAAAATCCCTCCCAGCTGTAGATCTAATAGGCTAGGAAACAAAATCAGTCAATAAACATTTATTAAGCATCTATTATATGCTAGGCCAGGGGTGGGGAACCTTTGGCTTTGAGGCCCTGTAATTGAATCAAAAATCACCCTAATAAAAGGATTTGTTCGTAAAACTTGGATTCAATCAAAAAGCCACACTTAAGGACTTAGAGGGCCACATGTGGCCTGGAAGCCAAAGGTTCCCCACCCCAGTGCTAGGCTAAAACCAGGGATACAAAAACAGACAAGAAGTTCACAATTTAACACAAGAGAGATCAAGCAAACAAATATTTACAAACAAGCTATATTCAGTAAAAATAGGAAATAATTAACAGAGAGAAGATACTAGAATTAAAGAGTGGTTGGAAAAGGCTTGAAGTCAGGAGGGAGAGTCGAAATTAGTTCTGGCTAGCAGATTCGGGAAAGTCTATTGACATAGAGTTACTATAGATCTAGATCTGGAGGCCTAAGAAGGTTAAACTGACTTGTCCAAGGTCATATAGGTAATAAGCATCATCCTCCATCTTTCTTCCTTCATAGCCAAACACCTAGGAAAAAGCTATCTACACTGAGTGCCTCCACTTTTTCACTTTCTACTGACTGCAACCCCTTACAATCTGGTTTACTTTTCCAAGTTAAGAAGCAGTCTTCTCGATGGCTACATTTAACGGTCTTGCTAGGTATGGCAGCACACTTGGATGCCTCAGACTTAAAAAACTAAGCATGTCCAAAATATAATTTGCTGTTTTCTTCTCATCTCCTCCTCCAACTTCCTTATTTCTGTTGAGGGCCCCACTTATGTAACAATGACCCAGGTTCACTATTTGAGTATCATCCAAAACCCATCATTCTTACATCCCAATATCCAACCAATTGTCAAGTCCTGTTATTTCACTTTCCAACATCCCTCACAACTTTCCCTGTCTACTCCCATACCACACCACCTTTAATTCAGACCCTTAACTCCCTCTCCCTAAACTATATTGCAATAGCTTCCTAATTGGTAGTGTCTTTGCCTCAAGTCTCTCCCTTCTTCAATCCATCCATCCATAACACAGCTGCCAAATCTATATTCCTGTAGTGTGGGCCTGATCATATCATTTTCCATTTTAATACATATTACTGATTCCCCATGACCTCTAGGATACAATGTCCTCTGCTCCTGAGATTCTTGAGAGCAAGATCTATTTTCACCTTTCTTTTTATCCCCTGTGCATAGAGCGTGACACTTAATAAATGCTCGTTGACTTGACGGCCTGGAAATAAAGGCTGGAGCCAGACTGTGAAATAACCTTCACAATCAGGATCCAATCAGTCTTTCTGAGGTGATAACACTTTTATGCTCACTTCTGGCCCAATCATTCTTGCAGTTTGCTGTACACAACATTTCCGGCTTCTGTGGTTTTGCCCGGGCTAACCCTGTTGTGCCTAGAATATTTTCTCCCTCCTCACCTCTGACTCTTGACACCCCTTGCTCCCTCTCCCAGACTCAGCTCAAGGACTGCCACCTTCAATAGGCCCTTTGTGGCTTCTCGACGTCGTTACTTCTCCTCCCCCACTCACCTTATATTTATGTTGCAAACACGGTTATTACTTATCAGAGTCTAGGTATTCTCCCAGGAAAAAATAAACCCTTCGAAAGCAACCGACAGTCTCCACTTTCCTATATATATATCCCAGGGCCTACTGCAGTGAAGAGCACATAGTAGGGCCTTAATAAATGCTTTTGAGTTTGATTGCTTCAGAGGAGAAACCCAACCTGGGGAGATGAGCGGGCTGCTACAAGGGTAAAGAGGTGAACAGCCAAAGAGGGTGGGAATGCAGCCCAAGGAGGGATCCTTACCTTTCGGGACCTGAACATCCTGCAGCGCTCGGGCACAGCAAGAGGCTCAATAAATAAATGGTGGCTGGGTGGACTCGAAACCACGGAAAAGAGCGACCCTCCCATTCCCTACTTCCCCCTCGGTTCCGACTGTGAGCCCTCGGGTCAGGATGGAAGCCGCAGCTCCCATTCCAGACTGAATTCGGTCGTTATTAGACGGTGCAGAGAATAGAAAAAACAAGCTTCACGAAGCAAATTTGATTTGCAGGATCCGCTGTCTCGGTAGAGCGTTTGACTCCGCTCCATATGGATCCCACAGGCTTCGTCCCAGCCTAAGGAAGGAAACCTGGCCGAAACCCGCTTTCCTCGTTCCATAAGCTCAAGCCACACGCCCCCAGAAGGGTCAATAAATACCCGAAGAGTCTGACACACACAGATGCCCCAAGCCCAGGAGCCCCTACGTGACCCCGGGCTGCAGCCCGAGCCCGAGCCGACCCCGGGCGCTGGGGAGGGTGCGCGCCTCAGGCAGGAACTTCGGGGAGAACCCAAACGTGACGCGACTCGTACCTGAAAGTGGCCAGAGCCACCTTCCAAAGTCAGCGCTGGCAATCGTGCTGAAGGCGAGTAGAGGATCACCAGGTCCCCAGTGACGCCTCTCATAAAAACAACAACCTGCTTCACTGGCTCGGGCTGCTGAAGCGACGAAGAAGACCGGCTGTGGCGCCGAAGGGCATGCTGGGACATGTAGTCCTCCTTCGCCCCCGTCTTTGAGGGAAGTTGGAGTCGGAGAACTACGATTCCCATAGAGCAATGCGGCCCCGCCGTTGGGCGACATCAGGAAGCAGCGGCTCGTCGGAGGTGTCAGCTGTGCGATCACAACATCCGGGCCTTAGCACTAAAAGGGGCGTGCGAGCTCGTTGTTATGGAAACAGGTTCGGGGACTTCCCTGGCTCTGATTGTACCTACTTTACTCTGATTGATCTCGAGGGCCTACCTAGCCTTAGCTCTTCCGCTCTAACCTGGGGAGTGACGGGACATTGAGCGTGGAAGCGGGTGGGGCACTCTTGGCCGCCTCCCCGCCCGCCCACAGCTGGCTTTATTTAGAGTAGCGGAAACCGCGTTTGCTGAAGAGATTTAAGAAAATGGTGAGACTTTCCTGTAGAAATGATTAAGGAGGGACTGGGCTGGGCTGGTGGGAGGGAGAGGTGATGGAGGGTAGGAGAGTGGGTGTATGTGTGTAGGGTCATTCTGTGTATTGATGACATTTAGGAACGGGGGGGGGGGGGGAGACAGGGAGAGGGATAATCAAATTCTCAGGCTACCTTGGTTATAAAGAAGGGCACTCGGAGGGCAGGTGGCAAATTTGCCTAAAAAGATCAAGTTGTATTGATGGGCAGAGTCGCCAACCATTTAACCCCTAGCAAGAAGAGCAGCGTGAAAACGAGGCGCACAGAGAACTAGATTGTGTCGCTTTATACGAACTAAGGGCCTGTTAATTGGCAACTTGGACGGCCCCCAGTTTAGAGCCAAGGCAAAGAAAATGAAATGGGGGGGGGGGGGAAGGGGCGGGGAATGAACTTTTAGCAAAAGATGTAACTGTACCTTATATTGGTTTGGTAAATTTCAAAACATTTTCACTTTCAAGGTACTTCCAAAAGTTCTAATAACTTAAAATGTAATTTAAAATATTATTCTCTAGTAAGGGACAGCAGTTGCTGACATGATATCCAGGAATACTGAAAAGAGCACTGGATTCATTGTCAGAAGACCCCTCTGCTTCCAGCTCTAACATTCTGTTATACCACTATTCTTTTCTGACACCACATAAAAATGTCATGATAAAGTGGAAATGACCAGTAATTAAATTGTAATTTTAAAAAACCAAAGCCTAGATGTTAAGGGTCAGATATGTTCATCAGTTACATACTGAGATAACTGTAAAAAAAAAAATAATAACTGCCAAATAATTCTTTGGTCTAAATTTTATTGAAGCTTCCTGTTTTGAATAAACTGGATTCTCACAAGTCTAAAGCAGACATAGTAAGTATAATTGATCAAACATTTTACTAAGCACCTACTGTGGGCTAGATCCTGAAGATACAAAGATAAAACATTTCAGTTCAATTGTATTTATTGAGTTCTGTGTACAACACAGTCCTTGCAGCACTCAGAGAGCTTACATTTTTATAGCCACATATGCTACCTGTCTGGGAAGTTTAGTGGTAGCAGTTATCCAGGAAGATTATAAACAGAACTAACTCAGGATGGTCTAGGGAAAAAGCACAAGTCTCAGACTTGGGAGACTGGACTATCCAGTCCTGGCTTCTATTGTTACCCAGCCAGTGTGACTTTAGGGAAATAATGTAGCTGTTACATGGATCAGTTCCTTTCTGCTGTTAAATGAGGATAATTATACTACTCCTGGTTTCAGGGAGGCAAAGTAGTAGATATGAAAGTGCTTTGAAGAAGTTAAACATATAAGCATAAAAGCTTATATGTTTATATACGATATACTAAACAATATCGTGAAGCATCTGTGAGGTGGGCCATGCTCCTTGCTGTTTTGGGTCAGTTTTCCTACTTCCCTCAGAGTAAATGTGGGACTATATCCTCCATGCTTGTTGGGTTGTACTAAGGATCTACTAAGAGCCTAACTCTTGCTGTTTATTTATTTGAAATATTTAAATCTGTAGTATTTATTAGAGTATAATATGAATTGGTTCTAGTAACCAGACAGTTGCTATAGCTGAATTGCTCTTTCTTCCATCACATTTGCCACCCCCAACCCTAAGACCTAGCTGCACATCCTTGTTTGCAGATTTTCACTGTTTCAAATAGGATTTAAGAGATTTTTGTTGGGATGCACTTTAGGATGCATAAAAGCAAGCTATGCATAATTAATTATTGTATCATTTGATCTAGATAGCTTTTATACCTTGGGGAAAGTCCTCTGGGACCCATGGTCTTTTGTTCCCAGACATCCTTAATCTTAAATTGCTTTACCTCACATTTTTTCCATCTTCTAGTAGTCACACCTAGAATCTTCTAAGAAAATATCTCATCCCTTCCCACCCTCTCTTGTGATGACTATTCCTTCTTTTAGGATGTAAAAAAACCTCTCTGTGGAGGCCCCAGTGAATCAAAAAGATAGGATCTACAGGCAGTCTACCACTACGGTTGGTCACAAGAATTACTATAAGAATTACTGAGGACCAAGGATCTCATTTCACACAAGTATGGCGGGCCAGAAGAATTTTATGATGAGAAACATAGAGTTTTACCATGTTTGTCTTTCTGTCATTGGCAAGTAACTAGTATCTAAATTCAAAATGCAGGCCAGTTTCCCTTCTAGAAAAGAAGGTAAGACGGCCTAAAAAATGTTATTCTGCTCTCCAAGTTATCAGGGAGAATATGGAAAAATAGAAGAACTTAAGACACAGAAGTAAAGAAATCTTAAGAGGCAGAAAGGAATATGACCTATGCCCGAGCATTGTTAGCTAGTACAATGTGATAGGAGAAAGAGAAGAACCATTGAATACTTGTAGTTAAATAAGGCATTTCAGGACTTTTTTATTTTGTGGCTTTGTTGGGTTTTGGGGTTGTTACTGAGGGAGAACCTTGACTTTCTGAAGAGGAAGCAGCTGCTTAAACCCTAAGGAATAATAATAGGGATTTGGGATCCTATTAGGAGAGAGGTCTTGGACTAAGGATAAGAGGAAAAAGAGACCAGTGGTGTTTAAATGAGTAGTGTTCACTCTCCTTGAGGGGTCTTCAAACAGTCGTTGGACAACCAATTGTGTTATAGTGGAGATTTCTTTTGTGTATGAGTTTGACTTATATGTCCACTGAGGTTTCTTCAGACTCTGAAACTGATTCTGTTAATGTGGTAAGGAGTACTGGAAGCAATTATTTGTCTGTCTAACATTAATAGAAAGAATTTATATGTTCCTGAAGCATGTATCTGAGAAGTAACACAGACTCATAAAACTTGTCACCTTTCATTGCTATTCTGTGGATTCACATGGAAACAAATGATACGGGGAGAAGGAGCATAGAAAGTATTGCTAGGGATGATGATGTCTTAAATAAGAAACAAACACTTAAGGACACTGATGGTATTTTCATCACAACTTAAAAAAAAGGCAAGAGCTAAAGAGAAAAGCAGAAATGGTAAGGAACAGCTGTTTAAGAAGATGCTGTCTGAACTTAGGAACTCTGATCAATACAGTGACCAACTACAGTTCCAGAGGATTCATGATAAAATATGCTGCCAAGACTAGGTAGAGAGGCAATGGACTTAGAGTACAGAATGAGGCGTGTGTGTATGTACAAATGCATACATATAGATGCACAAATACATATTTTTGAACTTAGCTAATGTGCAAATTTGTTTTACTTGATACATATATTTGTAAGGGATTTGTTTTTCAATGAGGGAAGGGAAAGAATTCAAAAAGAAAAACATGTTGGGGTATGGAGACCTGTACCACAACTAGAGGCAGCTAAGTGGTGCCTGTGGATAGAGCACTGGATCAGAAGTCAGGAAAACCAGAATTCAAATCTAATCTCACACACTTACTAGCTGTATGACCTTGGGCAAGTCATTTAATCTTTGTCTGCCTCAGTCTTCTCAACTGTAAAATTGGAATGATAATAGCACATACCTCACAGGATTGTAGGATCAAATTAAATATTTTAAAAGTGCTTGGTACAGTGCCTAGGATATAATTAACAAATGCTTTTTAAAAACTTAAAAGATAGAAATGATACTTAAGCATGGAATATACCTAAAGAGGGCTGGTAAAAAATGAATTTGTCTAGAATCTTGCAGATCTAATCAAAGAAATGTAAATGGAAAAAGAAGAAAATGGTCTCTCTACCAAAGTAGATAACACAGATTTTTTATTTTAAAGAATTCAAGTCTGTTTTTGTTTTTTAAATTTATTTAATATTGCATTTTTTCCCAGTTATATGTAAAAACAATTTTTACAACTCTGAGCTCCAAATTCTCTCCCTTCCTCTCTCCCCATCCCCCTCCATTGAGAAGGTAAACAATTCGATATAGGTTTTACTTATGTAGTCTTACAGAACACTTCCATAATTGTCATGTTGTGAAAGAAAACAAAAAAAAACCTCAAGAAAAATAAAATTTAAAAAGGTATGCTCCAGTCTGTATTTAGATACCATCAGTTCTTTGTCTGAAGATGGATAGAATTTTTCATCATAAGTCCTTCATCGTTTTCGTGGATCATATTGATGAGAATAGCTGATCATCCTACAATATTGCTGTTACTTTGTACACAGTACATTTCACTTTGCATCTAGAGAATCTTTACAGCATAAGAAAAGCAACAGAAGTAGAGAAACCCAGTAATTTATAGAAGACAGAACTCAAAAAATGAACTCTCAGGCTTCAGATGTCTCTATACAAATGAATGAAGTATGGTTAACAAACAAAATGAACTAAATATCCTAACTCAGTAAGACAGATTCAGTTTAATCAAAGGGTAAGGTTAGCGATGTAAATTTAGAAAATATATTCATGGGAGGAAATCCAGGAACCTGAGTGAGGAAACACGATAGCATTTTGGTAAAGATCGGTAAAGGAAGAAGCAAAAGTCATGCTGTCGTCCTAGATTTATACCACATAACACTTAGCTAGAAGCAAGAAATAGATAAATTTTGGAAAAGGTCTCCTGTGAAATCCATAGCAGTAATGAAGGACAGCAGCTATCCAAATATCTGCTCCAGCTCTTTTTGCCTACAGCACTGTAGTTAATAAATTCTTGATTCATCTTCATAGTAACTTCATCTTTTAAAAGGTAAAAGAACAAGTAAAGGGGAACAGCTATTCTATACATGATTTTCACCACCAAGGAAGAACTGGTTCTTCAAGCAAAAATGAGAGAAGCCTTGGGAGGATGCAACCTTCCAACTTAGAATTTATGATAAGTTTCAAAAGATTTAGGGAAGGAAGAACAAACAGTATCTGAAGGGTAAGTCACCCTAGAAAGGATAGGAAGGTATAAAAGTCTAAGGACAAAAAAAAATTTCAGATAAAAAGAGGAGTTTTCTAAAAATTCATGAAGGATTTCATGAACTTTTTAAAAAAAACCACGTACAGAAGAGAGGAAGCAAGAGCAGACAATAGAATACAAAGCAAAGTACTATTCTGTAAAAAGTGTCAAGAATGTTAAAGCTCACAATAAACTAAGGCTGATAAATACTAAAGATGACAAAAATACGGGAAAAGAGGATTTAAGAAGAGACTTGCCCATTGGTCAAAAGGGACAGGACAATAACAACAGAAAACAGAAGAAACAACTCTTATGTTGTTTCTGTTCTTTCTGCTGAAAAAAAAGATTTTTGGATTAGAAAGAATGTAGCTAATGGGGAGGTAAAACCCTTCACAAGTCAAAGAGATAATAAAAGATCATCTAGTTGCCTTTTAGAAATTCAGTTTACAAGGCCTAGATGGACTGGATTCATTCCATAGTTCTGAAAGAAGTGATGAATATGAACTGAGCCATTGCCAATGGTCTTTACAAAATAATGGAGAACAGGATTGGGAATGGCAAATGTCCTGACTTTTTTAAAAAGGAAAGAAAGTGGAATCTGAAAACTGTGGACTAGTGAGTTTGCCTTGGATTCCTAACAAAAATTTATGACATTTTAAAAAGGACAATGAGTGAGTATATAAACAGGAAAAACATATATATATATATCACAAAGAGCCAGTGTGACTTCATCAAGAATAGATCAACCTGTACTAATCTTTTTATCTTTTTTTTTTGACAGAGTTTCTAAACCAGTAATCAGGGAAATGCTACTATATATAATTTCAGCAAAAATGGTTGACAGTCTCATGTCCTGTGCTTATTGACAAGATGTAGAGAAGTATCCACCCTAAAAATTCCTGTTTTCCTATCTTTCAGTTTTTCCCCAGACCATCACCATTGATTTGGGCTTGCCTTCTTTCCTCATGGGTAACAATTTCAATAAGCCACTGCCCACCATCCTTGTATCTTTTTCACCCTTTGTTGTTCAGTCATTCAATCCCTGAAGCAATCCTACCATCTGCCATGAGTTCTTTCTCCCTTTCTCCATAACTCCTTGGTATTATCCCCCATTCTCTTCTTTTATTTCACTCTCTAAGTGGTGGTCCTTCTCACCAAAGCCAACCCTTCTGTATGTATACTTAATCCCAACCAGTTGCCTCCAGGATCACCAACATATTCATTCATATTCTCTCTCTAAATTACTTTAACCTGCCCCACACACACTGTACCCTACCAAGCCTTCAAGCTATCTTCTTTTATCTCTCCTCTTTTTTACAACCAAATTCTTTGAAAATCACTGCCTCCATTTTTCCTGTCACTCAACCTTTTTCAGCCCTTTCACCACTCAAATGAAATTACTCTCTTTAAAGTTACCAGCCTTAAGTACCAAGCTTAATGACTTTTTCTAGGTCTTCATCCCTCTTTGCTTCTCTTCTGCATTCAGCATTATTAACTACCATCTCCTCCCAGATACTCTCTTCTCTCTGGGTTTTCATTACACTGCTCTCTTGGTTTTCTTTCCACCCATCTGAACACTCCTTAGTTTCTTTTGCTGGATCATCATCTGTATCATGCCCCCTACCCATAAGTGTACACCAGTGGTGTCAAAATCACATAGAAACAGGGGCCACTAAACCACACACAAAGATCCCTGTAGGCTGCATATAGGCTTAGAAAACCACAAATTAACACCATCTATGTTTTATTGTATTTTTTTTTATTTTGTTAAATTGTTTCCCAGTTACATTTTAATCTAGTTCAGGCCCCACTTGGAATGCCTACAATTTACATATTTGATATCTTTAGTGTACACCGAGACTTTCTCCTGGATATGTTCTTCTCTTCTCTCTACACCTCACTTTGTGACTTCATCAACTCAGATGGGCTCAATTATCATCTCTGTGTAACAGGTGACTCCCAGATTTATACTTATTTCCCTAGTCTTTCTTGAGCTCCAGTTCCACATCACCAGCTGCCTATTGGATATTTTATAATGGATGTCCCATAAACATCTCAAACTCAGCCTGTCGAAAACAGAACTCATTCTCTTCTCCCCCAAATATGCCCCTCTTCTGAACTTCTCTATTTTTGTCGAGGATACCACCATTTTTCTAGTAAACAAGGTTCACTTGTACAGCCATTCATTCATGTCTGATGCTACATGACTCACGGACAAAGTTCATGGTTTTCCTGTCAAAGATACTAGAGTGGTTTGCCATTTCCTTCTCCAGTTTGTCCCCATTTTACAGATGAGGAACTGAGGCAAAAAGAAGTTAAGTGACTTGCACAGGATCACACAGCTAGTAAGTGTGTGAGACCACATTTGAACTCAGATCTTCCTGATTGCAAGCCCAATGCTCTATCCACTGTGCCATCTAGCCTTGAGTCCTCACTATCACTCATTCATATCTTCAATCTATTGCCAAATATTGCCATTTCTACCTTTACAACCTCACTTATATTCCCTTTTCTCCACTCACATGGCTACAACCTTAGCTTGGTCCTTATCACTTCTTGCCTGGACTACTACTATAGCCTCTTAATTGATCTCCTGCAGGTCTCTCTCTTTACCCCAGTCCATGCTTCACACACACACCAAAGTGATTTTCCTTGAGCCCAAGTGTGACCATGTAACTCCCCTATTTAAAACTCTACCTCTTATGTACCCCCTAGAATCAAGCATAAACTCTGTTTGGCATTTAAAGCCTTCCTAGCTTTATTACACGTAACTCCCTTTCATAGATACTACAGTCTACCCTCAGTGACCTTGTCACTGTTCCTCAAGCACAGCATTCAGATAGCCTCTCCATGCCTTTGCACTGGAATGCATCCCCCATGCCTGAAATGCATTCCCTCTTCAACCATCTCTTTGAAACTTGTTTCCTTCATGGCTCAGCTCAGGCTCCATCTTCTACATGAAATCTTTCTTTATCCTCCTTTATTATTGCATTCCCTAAAAAATCACTATGTGCATAATTTGCATATAATCTTTTATGTGATCTCCCTCAGCTATATTGTAAATTCCTCAGCATCCCCCCTCTCAAAGGGAAAGACTTTCATTTTTACCTCTGTATTCCCAACAAATTCATTTTATTTCTCCTCAAGCTCCTGATGCTGTTCCCCTACATCTCCCTCCCTACCAGATAACCTGACTGCCTACTTTACTGAAAAACATTGAAGTCATCCATATTGAACTCTCAACTTCCCTATTCAACACTTCAAAAATCTCTTTATCCTTTGTCTTATCCTATCCTTCTTTGCACCAGACTCGGAGTATGAGGTAGTCCTATCCCTTGCTAAGGCCAACTCTGTTATACCATTAATCCTGCCCTTCTCCGTAGCCTCTCATTCCATTATTCTTTTTTCTCATCTTCAGTTTTTCCGTATCAGCTCTTTCCCCCTCTGCCCACAATTATGGCAAGGTCTTCTGATCCTTAAAAAAAAAAAATCTCCATTGGACCCTGCTACAATTTCCTGAAGCTTTCATCTTCTCCTTTTTTACTGTTAATTTGTTGTTGTTTGGTCATTTCAGTTGTGTCTAACTCTTCATGACCTCATTTGGGTTTGGTTTTTTGTTATTTTTTTTTTTGCTTTTTTTTTTTGGAGGGGGAAGGTTTAAGTGACTTGCCCAAGGTCACACAGCTAGTTTTGTGGTAAGTGTCTGATTTGAACTCAGGTCCTCCTGACTCCAAGGCCAGTGCTCTATTCACTGCGCCACCTAGCTGCCCCTGTTATTTTTGTTGTTGTTGTTGTTGTTGTTGTTTGGCAAAGATAATGGAATGGTTTGTCATTTCCTTCTCCAGCTAATTTTATAGATAAGAAACTGAGGCAAATAGGGTTAAATGACTTGCCCAGGGTCACACAGCTAGTAAGTGTCTGAGGTCAGATTTGAACTCAAGAAGATGAGTCTTCCTGAATCCAGACCCAGCAGTCTAAACTCCTAGAAAAATTCACATAAGCTCCCTGCCTCTACTTCTCACCATCTACTTCATTTCTCTCCCATGTAATCTAGCATTTTACCCATCACAATGAAACTGCTCCCTCAGACGTCACCATCCAATTAACTTTCTTATTCTCCTTCACACTCTACAACTTATGAACTTGTTCATCACTACTTTACCATCCTTAGATATTCTTTCCTCCTGCCATTTCTAAGGCTCTTCTGTCTTCTAGCTCTTCTGTCTGGCCTGGTCCTTGTCAAATCTCTTTTGCTGAATTATTATTTTTCTTCTGTACTGCAAGTATAAGTGTCTACCACCCAATCTATCTTAGACCATCCTTTTCTATTCTTTTTACCCTTACTGATCTCATCTGTACCTGTAGGTTCAATTACCATCTTCTATACAGGTTTTCTTACAGATCTATATAGCCAGCCCTAATTGAACTTCTGAACTCCAGCTGTATTGTCAATTGCCTGCTACATACATATATACATGTCTCATCAGCATCTGAAATTCACAATGTTTAAATTCATTGTCCCAGCTGAACTCACCCTTCTTTCAAAATTCCATATGTTCAAAGAAGGTACTAACAACATCCCAGTCACACAAATTCATAGCATCAAAGTTATTACTGACTTTTTTCTCTCTTTATGAATTCAGTCAATTGTTCCCACTTGATAGTCAAAAGAATATGAACAGGAAGAAATTAAAATCATTAATAGCCATGCTCCAAATCACTAATAATTAGAGAAATGCAAATCAAAGTAATGGGCAGCTAGGTGGCAAGATGGATATAGAGTGCTAGGCCTAAAGTCAGGAAAACTCACCATCCTCCTGAGTTCAAATATGGCCTCACTTACTAGCTGTATGACCCTGGGCAAGTCACTAAATCCTGTTTGCCTCAGTTTCTTCATCTGTAAAATGAGCTGGAGAAGGAAATGGCAAACTACTCCAGTATTTTTGCCAAAACAAAAAACCCCAAAGCCCTCCAAATCGGTTCCCAAAGAGTCGAACACAACTGAAACAACTAAACAACAACAAAAATTAAAATAACACTGAGGTTTTACCTTTTTACCTGTTATCAGTTGGAAGATGACTGAGCGAATTATGATTATATTAATGTGACAGCATAATATTGTGCTCTAAGAAATGACAAAATGAACAATTTCAGTGAAATCTGGGTAGTTTTATGTGAGCTGATGCAGAGTAAAGTAAACGGAAAGGAAAATAACTTGTACGATAACAATGCTGTAAAAGCAAATAGCTTTGAAAGCCTCGAGAGGATTCTTAGGAAACAATGACCAAGTCTTGAGCCCAGAGGACCAGGGATGAAACGTTCTTCCAACCTCCTGACAAAGGAGACGGACACACACACACTGCAGTAAGTCATTTGTCTTGGTTATGCATATTTGTCACAAGGGTTTAGTTTTTTATTTTTCCAATGGGAAGCAGGAGAGAAAGAAAATAGATTTTTGTTAATTGACAAAAATAAAATTAAATTCAAAAATTTTATTTAGTCAGTTGTGTTAAATCTTGTCAGCTTTACCTCCACAATATCTCTAGAATCCATCCCTTCACTCCACTCACATCCCTGTCACCCTAGTGCTGAATTTTATTAGCTCTCACCTGGACTACTACTCTCATAATCACCCCTCCTGCCCTCAGTCTCTCCCATCTTGGTTAACATCCCCCCCCATATAGGTGTCAAATTTCCTAATGTACAAGTCTGAATAGGTTGCTTATTCTATTTCTCTAAAACCTTCAGTGGCTCCCCAATGCTTCTAGAAAAAAAAAACAGGCTCTCTACAATCTGGCTTCAAGCCACCTTTCTGTCTCTGTTTCATATTACTCCCCATTAATGTATATCCCATATATTCTAGCCAAACAAGTTTACTAGCTGTTTTCTGAATTTAACATTTTCCACCTACCTATGCTCATGTATACAAACTGTGCTCCAAATCTAAAAATGCACATTTTTCTCATCTTCACCTTTCATAATCCTTATCTTCCTTTAAGGTTTAGCTTAGTTGATCCTTGCATTGTATAGCTGTCCCTCATCTTCCCTCTCGCTTTACCCCTTTAAATATTCCAAGAATACTTGTCTCCCCCTTCCTTCCCTATCCTGTCTTATGTTTATGTGTTCATGGTACATTACTTAAGTAGAATGTAAACTTTTTGGGGGCAGGAACTATTACATTTTTGTATCCCCAGAGCTTCTCAAAATGCCTTACATATGGTAGGCACTTAATACCTACTGAGTTGACTTTGTCAAGTAGAATAGTCCTAATTATCAAACTTTCTGGGAATAATATGATGTATTTATCTTTTAGGAAAAGAAAGTTACTTCAACTAAGAAGAAATTGCCTCCAAAGAAACAACCAAAACCTGTAGACCTTCCTCCCTGTGTAAATCCTGGCAATCCTGTATTTTCCTGTATGTTGGATCCACCTACCCTCCATACATCTACTACATTGTCAAAACCTCAGATGATCATGTATAAGACAACTTCAGAGAGTTATGGAGAAATAACACCTATAGCACCATTTCTTCCCTGCAACTTTTTTCCAAGGAGTAACACATTTACGAATCACCTTAGACTAACTGGAATGTTTCAGAATCATTATCTGAACACTGTTCTTGACAGAGGCAAAGTCATTGACTTTCCAAATTTTCAACACACTCTATGAAAATACTGTG
>CM053589.1:81685503-81707088 GCA_028646515.1 Pseudochirops corinnae
ATTTTGGATTTATGTTCTTCAAAAGAACCTCAGAATGTTTTTATTATTTCATTTGTATGCAAAACACCTTTGTTATAAGTTGCTCAAGGAAAATAATGAAGTAGAAGAATAATTTGCTCCCATTCATTTTCAGA
Source organism: Pseudochirops corinnae (assembly GCA_028646515.1). Taxonomy (NCBI): domain Eukaryota; kingdom Metazoa; phylum Chordata; class Mammalia; order Diprotodontia; family Pseudocheiridae; genus Pseudochirops; species Pseudochirops corinnae. Next base: position 81,685,638 of record CM053589.1, read on the forward strand.
TTTTTTTAATCTTTATTTTTAAAAAAAGGCATAATAGCAAATTAAACAAAAACTACAAGGTATTCCGTGTGTCAGTACCTATGTTTCTAAAAATACTTAAGTTATTCTGTGTTTAATACCTAAAGAATTAATTTCACATTAACATGAAATAATTCTAGAGAATTCTCAGTAAGCAGTAAGTGGCAAACCATCCCTCTCTTTAATGTGTTGATGAAAAAAAAATGTTACTATAGTTAGGATAATAGGCTTTTGAATAACCATAGGAGGAAATTCAGGGTAGGAGAGAAAGTGCTCAGAAGAGATGAACTCCTTTCAGGCAAAGTTTTAAAAGTTAAAGCATTTTCATGGCAAACCCATATGTCAAGAATAGAATAGTTGCAGGAAGAAAAACAAGTGTAAAATGGTTGAAATGGGTCCAGAAAACGGACCCATGCCTATTATGGAAATAATTATAAAAGTTATTTTTGTAGTAGCAAAGAACTGAAAACTAAGGGGATGTTATCAGTTGGAAGATGACTGAGCGAATTATGATTATATTAATGTGACAGCATAATATTGTGCTCTAAGAAATGACAAAAGGAACAATTTCAGTGAAATCTGGGTAGTTTTATGTGAGCTGATGCAGAGTAAAGTAAACGGAAAGGAAAATAACTTGTACGATAACAATACTGTAAAAGCAAATAGCTTTGAAAGCCTCAAGAGGATTCTTAGGAAACAATGACCAAGTCTTGAGCCCAGAGGACCAGGGACGAAACAGGCTAGTTTTATATAACTCACCAAACCAAATAGTATTCACAAAGAATCTGGCATAACCTGTCATTGTTCACAATCACCCAAACCACCTCAGATTGACGCTGACTTCCAGTCTTAAAGCTTTCCCATAGTTAACTATAAATTGGTAAGTCTCATTTCTCAGGTAGATAGTTGGTAGGAGGTATACTAAAGCTACTATCCTCTGTAATGTTTTCAAAATATTTCCATTTTATCCTCATAACTCTGTGAGGTAGGTGGAGGAAATGCTATCATTTAGCAAATAAGGGAACTAAGGAGGTTGTCCAAGGCAATGTAGAAAGTAGTGAGCCAGAATTTGAACCAAGGGCTCTAAAAGGTCCAGAGAAAAACAACTAAAATGCCCAAAAGAAGATCTTCACTGGAAAGATTGACTAAAACACAGGGTTCTTTGCCTGGAAAGATGATTTCTTCTATATTAGCAATATAGAAGAAACAAGTTCATATTCACCTTAACTGTCAAATACTTAGAACAAGGATTTAACCCTTGAAGCTTTAGAGCTAGTTTTTAGACAAATAAAAATGCTTTATCAAAGAGGATAGTAGCAAATATACTCTCTTGTATAATTAAGTATTGTATTATTCCAAGAAGTAAATTTGTGGATTTCATTTACCCCAAAAGGTGGAAACTGCTATGAGGTATTTAGATTAATTAATGATGCATTTCCAGCATTTTGACACTGATAGTATTGTAGTCAACTAACTCTTCCCACAAAGTACCACAAGGGACAGATTGGCACAGATCATATCACATTTCCTAGCCTCAGCCTCTGTACCATGTCATAATATTATATAGAATGCATGACTCATCTGACCTGAAACATGGCATTTCCAACAATTACGTTCCAAGACACTGCTAGGTGCCACAATAGATAGAGCACTGGACCTAGAGTCAGGAAAATCTGAATTCACAGGTCACCTCACATACCCAGTAGCTCTGTGATCTTGAGGGCAAGTCATTTAACCAATGTCTGCCTAAGTTTCCTCAACTGTAAAATGGGGTCAAATTATGTTTATAAAGCACTGGCACATAGTAGGTACTTAATGTTTATTTTCTTTCTTACTTTGGTTGTTACTTTTGGGAGACAAAATAGGAAGGTGGTCACCTGAGGGCTAGGAACAAAGAAATGAATATTTGGGAGAGGGAGCAGGAGCTCTTTCAAATGTCTTAGTGAAATTCATCAGACTTCTCCCTATTCCCTTCATTCTCATACCTATAAATTATTTATCTTCTTAGTCTTATGTCGAGAAGCAAAAGACAGTAGGACCTTATCCAAATTTGAAGTGATGGGGGTAACTTCTGCCCAATAATTCCATATTGTGGTAGTAAGTCTCTAGCAATAAAGTCACCAATCTTTAACAGCTGCCTTTCTTTTCTCTCATCACTGGTTCCCCTATACTAGTACCAATCTCTATGTTCCCTTAATCTTTCTAAAAGGAAACTTCTATCTCAAATAAACACTGAAAAGCACAAGCAATATTTCTGGAAAAGGCTTAACTCTTAAACTCTTTGCTTTTGCCCAAATTAGTCTTGCTAACAGATTCAGATGGCTTTCCCATCTTCTATAGGATACAGGAGCTTTATCTAGAGCAAAAGGTATTCATCCCTCCATCAGTGAATGTTATTGCTGTTTTTTCCCACTTTTCCTTTATTTTTCTATATCCTTACCCACAACTCCCAGAAGAATGGCTTTCAAACTATTAGACACAAAATAAAAGCCTATATTTAAGAAACTGTTTTAGCAAATCAAAGAGTATATGTAATTAATATACTGGTAAAAAGTTAGGATTATGAAAGAATTTGTTGATCTTGCTGAAATCAGTATTTATCTCAATGAGAAACAAGGTTTACATGAAGTATTGTTTAATTATTTAATATACCCAAATAAATTCCAGAAGAAAATTGCCTTAAGAGAAGCATGTTTTTTAAAAAGGAGAACATTTTCTCAATGTCTATGGAAAGTTTCAATGAGGATACCAAGGATAGATTAATACATTTGTTAGATATTACTGTTAGAATACTAATATTAAGCAAGTATATTTGAGTATTTTACTTAAGACTACATTCACATGTCTAGTGTTGGCCAGAGGGGTTTTCCCAGGGTAAACATTTCTTAACTCTGTACAGTATCAAAAGATATATATGATGCTCTTTGTCATTTTGTTAGCTTCAAGACCCCAGTCAGAGACAGGCTTCTGACAAAACACCATTAAACCTATCTCTAAGGATATTTCCCTCCCACAAGCAGTTTCTTCCTTTCAGCTGTATTCCCAATAAATACAATCTTAACTAGCAATTGATGTGGTTACTATTGTTTGTAAAAGTAAAGTAAACATTTAAAACAAAGGTAAACAAATTCTCTTCTTCTCCCCTCTCCCCCCACCTTCCTAAAAAAAACAGGCTTTAGACTCCTGCTATAGAACTGAATGGGAAAAGAGATAATAGGGTTACCACTTTTGTATCAGTACATGATAGGAAGGTGGAAGAGCAATTTCCACAACACAGCTTCTTTCCTGAGAGCATCTTCATGCTAAGATTGGCCCAAGTAGCCTCCTTCCCAGAGTGCTGACTCCTTGGTGGAAGTTGCCCCTGCCTTAAGTTTCTATTCTCTTAGTTCCAAGGAGCTTCTTACAACTTCCCTTTCTCCAGCTCCATGTGACTTCCTAAAAGTTTTCCTTTCTTCACCTTACTGGTTCTGCTCCTCCCTAGGAGAGTTGGTTTCCTCTTTGAACTTGTCTCTTTCTTTGAATCGGTCTTCAAACTCACTTTTAAAAGTCACCCTGAGGCATAGTTAATTATTCTTAATCCTACAGCATTATTCCCTTTTGATTCAGTTCGGGGACTAATTTAACAGATGGAGAGTTACCATTTTACAGTTAGTTTAGCACCTCATTACCTGACTTTTTTTGTGATGTGGTGAATGTTTTCTGGACCACTTCCTTACAAGAGTATATTCTGATTTGTATGAGTAAAGAACTAAAATATTTGCGTTTATTTAAAAGGAGTACTCTCACTTTGGGAAACTGAACTCCTTATATGTTTATTAGGTTGAGAGGCTGTATGACACAGTATATAGTTGGACTGGCCTTGGAATTAGGAAAACTGGATTCAGATCCTGCCTATGACACATACTGGCTAAATGACCTCTCAGTGCCTCATGCAACTTTCTAATATAAGTTGTTAGATGAACTATCAACCTGCACGGGTGGAAGAAGTTTCTACACTAGGACTTCTATGGACAAATGAAATCACAGGATTTAGACCACGAAAAAACAATGTTAGCTTTAGAATGTCAGTATGGAGTTCTGAAATTGGTGACACTCAATTGGTGTTTTAAAAAACTCACAGGACTGCTACAAAAAGATTCTCTTCCCTTTGAATTAGACATTTAAAAGTTAGCAACATTAATTAGGGGATCCATGGTTTTCATACTGTCAATGAAATAGACTTTTCATCACTATTTAATTAACTACTTCAAACCAGGTACACAGAATTTTCTTCCAAGATACCAAACATTTAAATCCATTTTCTCACAATATGATAAATATTATATAAATATAACTGTTTACAAGATATATTAACACCAAATGATATTTGTAACAGAATGAATAACACAGATTTCATTATAAAAAGGCACACATAAGGCAGAGGTTGAAGTTATAAAGACTTCAAGGAAATTAAAGCAACTACTTACCAAAAAGGGATCTTCAAGTATTCATGGAGTATAATTATGGGATGTCGCATTAGCTGGGGATATATTATGAGACTCCAGGAACACAAGTTGTATTGTTGTTTCCTTGAAGCAAACTATAAATTCTTTCAACTAGGGCAGTGGTTCTCAACCTTCCTAATGCCAGGACCCTTTAATACTCATATGTGGGTGTATCTGCATGTGGGCAGACCCGCCTGGAGATAGATAGAGGAGCGATGTCTCAGTTTCTAAGACCATCAGAAATATGTGTTTTCCGACAGTCTTAGGCAACCCCTGTGAAAGGGTCATTCGACCCCCCAAAGGAGTTGCAGCCCACAGATTGAGAACCACTGAACTAGGGTTTTATTGTCTAGATTTAGAATTCTGGGCAGTTTCCTGTATTAGGGTATTCAGGGTTTTTATTTTTTCATATTCTTCTGAGAAACTTATGATCACAACCTGTTTCTGTGTATCCTCTCTTCAAAGTCAATCATTTTTGCTTATATGTAATTTACATTCTTTTAACACTGTTGACTTTTGCTTCTATTTTGCCAGATTTTTCTCCACTTCAATATTTTTGTGTTCCAAATCTATTAATCTTCTCTCTTATTTCTTTAGCAGTAATCTTCATCATGGATTCAATTTTTTTTCTAATCTGCCAAGTGATTTTTAAAAGTTCTACATTAAACATTCATAACTCTGACCTATATTTTTAATTTTTTTCATGTTTTCTTTCTCTCTTCTTTGGTAACCATTGTGGAATTTGTTGGTCTATGCTTTCTTGGAAATCTATAATATTCTATAATTCATCAAGCATTGGTTCACCTTTGTTTTATAATAGTTGTTGAAAGCTTTGACTCTCTTTGAGAATTTAATACTCATCCTTTTGGTTTTAGAATCACACTGCTGATTTATATGATTGTGATCTGAGCTTTTATTGAGGCTTTTTTTCTTGACACAATTGGTCTTTCAACCTTTTAAAAAAGTCTCATCACTCATTTCCTGGCTCCATCCTTTTTGCTGGTGGGCACAGTTCCAATGCTGGGTTGCAAGGTTGCCTCAGCCTAAGTTAGAAACTATCATTTTCCAACCTGGATCCCTGCTATTAGTACCCTCTGGGGAGGCAAGACAGGTTCTATTTGGGTGTTTTGTACCCTTCAATCTGGATACAGCTGCCTGTGCTGGTACCCTGTCTCATTGCTTCCTTAGGTTGCTCCCTTTCTTTCTCATGGCTGGGAGTCTGCTACTTTCTAAGGAATTAGGGTGTTCTTTTCAGTCCTGGGTGTTGCTCACCTAGGACTAGGTCCCAGGCAAAAGGCAGCTTGTTTTTAGCCCCTCTCTTCCTTCCTCCTCTGATTCCACTACAGGTGGTTGGGCAGAAACAGTGTCCACCACTACTCAGGAGGGGAGGGTGGGGCATGATTATCTGTAGAATCTCTACAGCAAGCGAGATAGGAATCCCAAGATGAGCCCCATGAATTAGTTCATTCTCGTGCATGGACTGCTTAAAAATTAGATTTCTCCAGTGTTAATTCATAAGGATTTAATATTGTAAATGTTCTTTCTTTGTCCTGCGGATCTGAAATGTAATTGTAATGATTTTGTAATGATTCTATATGTGGAACATAATTCCCTTTTTTTTTGAGGGTTTTAGAGTTGAAGGGATTTGGAGAACGTGACGAATTCACTATCTAGCTGCCCACAGGACCTAGATGCCATGATTCTCCTTCAATAAGTTTCAGGTGATTAAATTATGATTGTTAATTTTTCAATACAAAAAGCCTTCTTTAAAAAACCAATGAATTGTGACAGCTGTCATATCAAAAAGGGAAGTTTTGATATTTAAAGATTTGTACACCACATAGAAGCATACAAATTACATAATGATGCAATTTGATAGACAACACAATATTCTGACATCTCACATATGATGTAAAATCTTCTTATCACTTCAATTCCCTATTGAACATGCCAGGAAAAATTTAGTGTTTCTGATCATTCTATTTTTACCTGGTTGAGTGAAATGAACTGTTCTTGCTACCCTGTCTATAACTAGATCCACAGGCAAGTTTGTTCAACCAGTTGCTTCTCTGGGTTAAGCCAACTTAATTTGCCACAGTGATGCTAAGAAAGTATTAGAAAAAAGCTAGGGGATATTCTGTGTATTAGGATAAATAAATTAAAATACATGTATTACATGTAAAAATAACTACTTATCTGACTCAGTAACTCAGTTGCTTTATTGGTAAAACACAATTTAAATGAAAGCATTACAAACTATGTATTTTTAAAAATAGATCTCTGATCAAAATTAAACTAACTCCCTAATATTAAACATCAAACACATGTTTAGTTACTTGGGCAAGCTTTTAACAAGGAAAAAAAGATAAACTTATAAATACTTTAAAAGCAAAAGATTAAAATGTACTATCTTTTACTTTGATTTATTTCCTCAAAACTTGTTCAACTTGGATAGCTTGTTTCCTACAACTTTATAACATTTTGCCTTCTACAAAAACTGTAGAAACAATAAACATGAAGTTATTTGGCAGTATGAACTAGAACACAGAAAAAGGATATGAAAGCTTTCACCTCCTTATTACCAACATAAGACACAATATTTAGCTGCTCGTAATATTCATTATTACTCTAGTTCAGTTCCTTGGATTATATTCCGAATCTTCTCAGCATCTTTTCGTACAATTTTGTTGGATGGGTCAATCTTAAGTGCTGCTTCATAATCCTGTAAACCTATATTCATGCAGTTAGGGACAACAAAATGTATGTTTTATAGAATATAGAAAACTGTCATATATAAATATATCCATAAACACACAGACACAGACACATACATAAAATACTTAGTGTTCTCCAAAACTGTATCTGACTAGAATACAGAAATGTAGTTCTTGCCAGACACTAGTTCTTAGCAGTTTCCTGCCTCTCTCATCTATTTATTATTGCAATCTCCAGGGAGTCTTGTATTTCATAACAATTATAATGAGGCTTTCATTCAGGTTAGGTAAGGAGATTATCTACTTGTAAATTTAAAATAACTTTAAGTTTGAAATTGACAAAGCTATGATGCATCATTAAAATTTAAAATTATCAAAAGAAACTTTTATGCTGCTTTTAAGTGTGCCCTTACCCATTGCCCAGGAACCCATCTACACTTGTTAACTGCCCTATTTTGTGCCCCTCAACAACTGTTTCTAGCCTCCAAATGCTTTCCTTTCTCTTTAAGCTGTTAACCATGCACATCTCCCTAAAGGGAAAGATGTAGCTTAAGAGCTTGAAAAGATAACTACCTCAAAACTCCTTGTCCACTCTTCACAATTTTTGAATATCATCACCCATTTTCTCTTCCTTTCTTTCTGCTCTCATAAGAGAACTCCTAAATGCTTGGCTAAGGTCAAACCCTTAATTTTGTCTCCTTCAAGTGTCTGATCTAGGATTCCTTTTCTCTTTCATGAATCTTTAATCATTCCCCCTCAACTGGCTCCTTCCCATATGCCTAAAAACATGTTCACTTCTCCCAAATGCTAAAACAGACATCCTGGGATTCATCTCTGCCAACTGATTACAATCCTCTTTCTTTCTGCTACCTACCTCACTGTTAAACTTAGTGCCTTGAACAGAGTAGGTGGTTGGTAAATCACTTGTTGATTTGAATTGAAGTTTCCTTAAAATGTTGTCTTCATTCTGATATAAACATTTTGGAAAGCAATATGGAACTATACAATAAAAATCACTGACTGGATTATATCTTTTGACTGAGAAAGTCCATTCCTAAAATTTTATACTAAAATATAAAAAAGAGACCTACCTGTACAAAAATATTAAATGTTGCTTTATTTATAATACCAAACTTGAAATAGCCTATACAACAAACAATATTCTTAGTAGTGTTTGAATATCTGAATTGTCTAAATAATTATCTGAATAAATTATGGAATATTTAAATAATGAAATATTATGGCTCCATGAAAATAGCAAATATAAATATGAGAAAATACAGTGACCTATGTAAAGTCACTTAAAGTAAGTTCAAAAGAACCAGAACTGTGTATTCATTGGGTAGAAATATCCACATACATGTATTTTTTTCCTTTAAAAATCACCAAGTAATAACCACAAAATAACCAAAAGCCACCAAACTTCAGCTAAACTTGGAAGGTAACAGAGTAAACCCATTTTTTGTTTGTTGTCTGTTAATTTGATAAGTTCTACTTTGTTAAATGCTAAGAGTTTATGGAAGGTTTTATTCCTTATTTTTTGTGTTAATTATTTGTTTTTGTTGCTGATTATTAAATTTATTGTAATTTTTTGTCTTTACTCAGTGCCTCTATTTCCCCCTCAGTATTCACTCTTCTTAATTCTTTATAATCTGATTTTTATCCTCAACATTCTTTGGAAAATTTTCCTTCCAAAGTTACCAATGATAGATAAGTAAACAGATGGATAGATAGGCAGATAGATATCATAAGGATAGATTTATTACACATTCAGGTCTGGTGCCAAGCCCTGAGGACACAAATATGAGTACACAGGATTACCTGTCTCGACACTATGCTAAGTGTGCATATGTGTCATATCCTCCTATTTAAAGATAACCACCAAAAGGATAGGAACCATGTCTTAATTTAAACCTTTTATCTCCAGCTTTGTGCATTACACATAGTTAGCACTTAAGAAATGATAATTGAATCAAATCAGTTTACTGAATAAGAGATGGTATCTTATTTTTAAAAATTCTGTCCCTTTAAATTATTTATAGCATAAATACATTTTTAATGAATGTAAGTAGGTTTTGATATTTGCTTTTTTCTCCAGTTATCAGATTTGATTCACAGTTTTCACATCTACATAATCCTTTGGGTTAAGAAAGGTTAAGAAATAACACGTTATAGGCAAACTTCCAAAAGTATAAAAAAAGCTGAGTCTGGGGCAAGTTTGGTAAAAAATCTGGACAGGGAGTTAGGAAATCTGGATCTTCCAAACTCTTCTTCCAGTTGATTTTAGGAAGGTCATTTAATCTCTCTGGATCATATTTTCCAGAAACAAATGGCCTTATGATCACTTCTACTTTTTTTTCCCTTTAAAACTTTTAATTCCAAAGACATTTATAGAACAATTTAAAAAGGAACGCATTGAAAATTCAGATTTAGTCATAGTTTTGATGGTGGTGAAAACTAGCCAGATAGATAGCTGCTCTATCAAGTCTCCTTCATACCATCATGGTCTCTTCTAAAAGAGTGATCCAGGCCTCTGTGTGTTTAAACTGATGAATCTTGGATACAACATGCTTCAGAGCTGCATGGAAGGGGTAACTAGTACTTTTAGCTTTCCTCTTCACTCTCTCCTTCAAAAGAATACATATCAACCTCCTTGTAGTCTATCTGTAGGACAGCTATACTCACATGCCTCAGATAATGCTCCATATTCCATTCTGTCCCCTACATACCACAGAACAAAGACATTATTGGCAAAGATCAAGTCAAATTTGCTGTTCAGGAGAGTCCAGACCTCAGCAATATCTATAGTATTGTTCAACTTTCACATTCCCTGATAAAGCTGGGTCAAGTCACCACCAGGAAGCATAGTGGAAAACTGGCAATTAATGTGAACTCTGAAGTCAGTTGGGCACCAATTCACAAGCTGGATGCTATACTTTGTCTTGATGATAGCAGCTTTGACATCTTTGTGAACCACATTATCATAGTACAAAAGGAAGGCAGCCATAGGTTCATTGTGGCAACAGTCATACTTTACCATCTGGTTTGCTGGCTCAAAGCATTCATGATCTCTGCTACAGAAAGTTGCTTATAGTTGTCCTTGGCAAGAATAATGGGCTTATGTGGCCAAAGGGAAGTAGATGTAGAGAAAGGGCACTGGGTTGGCCTAGAATTCTATCAGATCAACACTCAGGGCACCCATGAGTGCAATCATAATAGAAAACACAATTTGGATAAATAAGGTGATTCACATTCACCAAGCTTGAATATTCGATATCCAAGTTTCTGCAACAGTTATCATCATAGATGGCTTCACTGTCATGAAAGCACAATCAGTATTCCAAAGTGCTGTGAGTTTTGGTCAGAATGGAGTTTTAGGATGCAATTACAGATGTGGAAACCCAAGGGACTAGATAAATTAAAAACTCCAGCTTTGACTATTTGTCATAACAAATTGATTAATGTTCTAGCAACAGAGAAATAAAACCAGTCCTATCAGCAAAGCTATGAAAAACCAAAAAATCTTTGCAAATCTGCACACTGGTCAATCAGCTTTCAAATCCTCACTGGAACCCAGATCAATGATTTCCTTGCCAATAATGTAATGCCCACCAGCATAGTTTTTGGCAGTATCTTAGAATTCTTTGCTCATGATTAGCTGCTTGAGATTAAAAAAAAAAAAGGTAGTGGTAAGTTCCAGGATGAGTTTCATTAATGAAAGTTGGCTCCAGATCTATAAACACTACCATGGAGAACAGGCTCACCAAAACCTGCTTCAATGAAGAAGCTCAAAAGAGTCATCTTTTCATCTAATGTTCTAGTAGTGTTTCCTATAACTACTGTCCATTGGTTCAACAGCTTGGCCAATGTAGAGAGAGATGTATTCATATATAGCGACCAATGGGTTAAACCATGATGGCAAGAACAGGTACTCCTTGGTTCTGGTTACAGACCCTAATAAGCTAAGCATCAAGGTAAGTAACATATTGCTTACTTCTACTTTTAACTTTCTTAGGATTTCCATAAATTTGATCCAAAAATACTTTTTCTCAATGGCTACTTTTTGCCTTTAGAATACTAAAGATGATACTAAAAATAAGGAAGGTAGATCTAATTTGTAACAATGAATTAAAAGGCTTTGGTTTAAACAATTCCCTTAAGAAGATAGAAATTAAATTTAGAGAAAGTTAGAAACAAGGGTTGAAATCAGGTTTAGCATTAATGGATGAGATAAGATACAATTCCCTATAACTACATCCACCACTGCTTAACATAATATATTGGAGGCCTTTCAACTCAAAATAGAGAATTCTCCACAAGGTGACAAAAATGGAAACTCAGAAGGGGGCCTGCTTGGAGCTGATTGGAAACCAGGTAGGAAACAGAGCATTTGCCCCTTTTCCAACCTGATTCAAGATGTAGCTGGAAACCATTCACATGTTTCATAGCTGAGAAAAAAAGGAAAAAAAAAGCAGAGAAGCCAGTAGCTCACTTTTGTGAATCAGATGGGATGTCAAGGTCTTCTAGTTCATCAATCAATTAGAGGACTCATCATCTTTCATTGCAAAGCTTCTCAGGAATCAGTCATGGAGGTCCCTACCCCAAATTCCCACATAATTGCTGCAACCAGAAATAGTAGCAGTGCATGCTCTGGAGAGGCAGGCAAGGGCCCTCACTACATTTGTACCACCTTCCCTCCATTTGACTTAAAATTTCCAAATTTGGAGTTATGAATGGGTTAGACAACAAGGTATTATCTCTTTCTTTTTTTTGCTTTTTTGGGGGGAGGTAAGGCAATTGGGGTTAAGTGACTTGCCCAAGGTCACACAGCTAATAAGTGTTTAGTGTCTGAGGCCGCATTGGAACTCAGGTCCTACTGACCCCAGGACAGGTGCTCTATTCACTGTAACATCTAGCCACCCCAAAGGTATTATTTCCAGAAGGCAATAGTTAAATTGCACATTACCTGCAAGTGATTCTCTAGCCTCCTTTTTCCCAACCACAGATGGTAAGCAAATTTTTACTAGCTGACAAAACTTTTAATAATAAAGGGTCTCACTTCTTAAAAACAAAGCAAAACAATTCCTGTAGGATGATACTCAGCTTTTCTGGGTATGTCACTCTTAGTTGCAAGCTTGCATCTTTTGCTCTTTGCAATCCTGTATTCCAAGATTTCTCACTTCTGATTGAACTTGCCAGCTCCTGGGATCCTGATTGTATTTCCTTGGTAGTAAATTTCTTTCGGGATGCTTGTGGTATTTTTTCTTTGATCTGGGTGCTTTAGATTTTGACTATGATATTACTGTGACTTTTACTTCAGGGCTTTTCCTTTCAAACGGTGATTGGAAGATTCTTTTAATCTTTACTTTGCTTTCAGGTTCTAAGAGATCTGAGCAGTTTTAATTTATTATTTCTTGAAATATAGTGGTCAGGGAAAAAAAAAAGAAATATAATGGCCAGGCTTTTTAAAAATCATGCTTTTCAGACAAGCAATGTTCCTTGACCTGTCTTCTAGGGCAATTGTTTTTAATATCAGATACCTTATATTTTCTTCTATTTTTTAAAATCTTTTATTTTATTCTAGTATATCTTGCTGTGTCATAATTATTGATTTCTGTTTAATCTATAATAGTTTTCAGAAAGTCTATTACTTGAGTAAAGTTTACCACTTTTACTTCTAAGTTATTTATTCTCCTTCCAATTCTTTACTCTAGAGCTTTTATTTCATTTTTTTCTCTCTTGCTTCATTTATTCTAGTTATTCATGTAGTTAATATGGAAAATCCATTTTTTGCTTTCAGTCACTGCTGTTGTTAGAGTGACTCTGTCATGCCCATCTTTTGTGGGCAACCTTGTATGACAATTTTTTTATACTGGTGTCTTCTTTGGTTTACTAATTTCTCCAGCTTTAATTCCTGAAATGAGGCTTTGTGCCAGGGCCAGGTTCTTCCCCTTGTACTTTCAAGTGAGATGGTCAGCCTTACATGATCTCACCCCAGATTACCTGGGTTCCTGTGCTAACCTCCTTTTCTTGGGGTCAATTCCAACCTCTGGACCTTTGAGGTTCAAAGATTTAGATCTCAGGGCCCTCTATGGCATCTCAGGACAGAATGCCAGAGACTTCAGAGCCCCTAGGCTGTCCTGGTCTGAGCATTGCTGTCCCACACTGGTTATTACTGCATCAATTGATTTTGAAGGTCTCCTCTGTAGCTTTCCAACTACCTTAGGACTTAGCGTGACTCTAATATTTTGTTGAGGTTATCTTCAATTCTTGCTGCCTCAGGCTACACATGTCTTTGACCTCATCTATGGTCATGCTGGTAGGCTACAGGCTTGTTTGCTTCTACTGGTAATGGTTTTTCTGTTATCTCCCTTTCCCACTGACCATCAGTTTCTATGTAGCTATGTGGTTAATGAAATAACTTATCAAGTTTTTTAATGGATTTCTTGATTATTACTTGGTTTAATATGCATTTCAAGTTTCTGTTTGTAAGAAATAATCATCTTAATCAAGAATTGCACCTGGCCATGAGTAAATTTAGAAAAAAAGATTTTTATTTCATGTCATTTTGGATGGGTGACCTGGCCTTTTAACCCCTTGTGAAAAAGGGTCCCCTAGTGGGCACAGACACCCCTTAAGACAATTACAAAACTCTTTTATAACCCATACTTATTGACGTTTCCCCCTTGGATCCCACTGGTCAGGGTTTTCAAGGTTCACAGCCTATCTGAAAATATCTAAACCCCACCCCTACATGGGTTTACTCCCTGGCTTACATTTCTCATTTCCATATTTCAATTCTCCCTCCCCTTTTCATCCTCATTTTTCTTCATACTTTATTTAATACATGCTTTTAGTTTCCTCCCAGTTTGTCTACACCATTCATAGCATCAGAAAGGAATTTTCTCAAGAGAACTGACAAAAGCTGTGAGTTGAAGATTCAGCCCAGGATATTCATAAGAAAGAGTCCCATCATCTAAGACAGTGTCTGGGTCAATGGACCTCATCCTTGGTGAGCCACACCTGGTCTGGCAGTATTTGATACACTGGAAAAAGATCGACTCAAAAGAAGAGGAGTCTGCTTTTAGATGTAATTAACAGGTAGTCATCATCCTTCCCGCTCCCCCCCAAGCAGTTATATCTCTTACATTAGCCATCAGTATGATTTCAAATTATTTTTCATTTAATTTCTGTGGAAACAATTCAATCTTCCTTACATGTTGGAATAGGTATGTGGGAAATGATCTGCCTGCCTTTGGGCCTCCAGGCATCCATCTTGGCAAGAAGTCCTCTAAATTGCCAAATTCAGTGACCTTTTCTCCTCTAACTTTATATAACATTTAATGCTATTAACCACTTTGATACTATAATCTCCTTTAGTTTCATTATAGTGCTATCTCCGAATTCCCATTTTCCTTATTTGAATTTTTTTTTTAGTAACCTTCAATGGATTATTTTCTTCCTCTTTCCCTCTAAGTGTTCAGTCAGCTTTCTCTCTACATACTATCCTTAGCTGGGCTAGCTCCAGCAATCTTCATTAGCATCTCTGTTAATTCTAATATCCCTTTCTGAATCTGTTTCCTTTCCTTACATACACCCACCCCCTTACAATTACTTAGATTATTTTGCTAGCCACCTAACATTTACATGGAATCACCTTTCAAAACTACTGATCTCAACAATTCTTCTGAATTTTTGTTCTGTCTGAGCGATATTTATATTTTGTCCCATTTTTTTTCTGATTCAGAGTTTTTATGTTGGCTTTATTTGAATTTTGCTTTTGATTTACAAATCAAATGTCCCTTCCTCCTATGTTTTTTCTCCTCCTAGGAGCTACCTAGAGATTGTTTCTGGACTGATTTGGATATCAAAACCTTAAGGTAATTTCTCTTTTTTCCTTGGAAATATCACAGGGAATTTAAAATGTATATATTTTTATTTTCAAAAAATTAGCTTAGCAAGATAAAAGATTATGGGATAAAGCCCCATTTCCTTTGACTTTTTTGTGTGCTTCCTCTTGCTAGATTAATAACCCTATTATTTCAATGATGATTTCTTGATAAATGATGATTTTTTTTCTTAGATATTTGTAAAATCTCTATTGATCAAGCTCTGGAATTTAATAACAATGTGTCTGGGTGATCTGAATCCATTATTTGTCTCTGAAAGTCTCAGTTAAAGTCTATTGCTCTTTAGGCCATGTCTTGATCTTACTTGGAAATTTTCTTGAGTTTCTTGACAAATGGTAGTTAAACTCTTGGCATTTTTTTTTTCTTCAAGTAATCTGATGATTACTGGTATCTCTGAATTCAGTTGTTTAGTGCTGTGGACTATAGTTTTCCAGTTGTTTTTTTTTTATTGAGCTGACCTTTAATATTATTTTGCCACATGTTCAGCTGCTTCTGCAGATTTGCATTCAGGTCTTGATAAACTTTATCTCCCATTGATTTCATATTTTTATCCAAATTTTCCACTGCTTTCTCCTAATTGATTTTTATCAATTTGCCATTCTGTTCTTCCTCGTGAGAGATCTCATTATATAGATATTGGTTCTTTCTTTACTGATAACAGATCTTCAATTTTCGATTTTGTGTGTGTGAGTGCGTGTTATGTTGGATACGGTTTTGTTTCTTAGGTCATTGTTAAACTTAATTTACTTTTTCCTTCTGCTGACTTTTTAAAAATCTGTAATAATTGGTTCATAGTACAGAAGTTTTTTTTCTGCTTGATAACTTCCTTTTTATTGCCCCCCCCTTTCAATCCTTTAACTCTATTTGAGTGTTTTGTTATCCCATTTGTGTCCTGAGGGAACTGAGATTTTTCTTGGGATCTCACTCTGACATCTCACAGAATTCCTCCAATTTCTCTATTTCTTTTGATAGCCAACCTCTCCATTCCTACTCCAAATCTCAGTTATCCTTGACTCTTCTCAAAGGATCTCTGCCTAATTTGTCTAAAAGATAACTGTTTTTCTTACACACACACACACACACACACACACACACACACACACACACAGAGTAATCCAGATTTTCAACCTCAAAGCAATCCTTGATTCTTCCTTCTTCCTCTATTAGCCAATTAATTAGTAGACAAATCTTAATCATTCTACTTCAACCTATACTAACTCTCATATGTATACTCTTTCTCTTTACTTACACAACCACCACTCCAGCTAAGGTCTGTATAACCTAAACTGCTGCAATAGTCATCTATATGATCTCTAGCCTCTTCCTTTTCTAATCCACAGACAACACAGCTGTCAAAATTATCTTAAATCCCAAGTTCTACTTATATCTCTCTTCCATTCAAGATGCTTCAGTAGTTCAGTGTTGCCTCTACGATCTCTTTCTTTGGCACTCAGAGCTCTTCAAATCCTATCTCCAACTTATTTTTCCAGACTGATTTTATTTCATGTACTCTATGTACTCCAATTAAAGTGGATTCCAATTTCATGTACTCATGTACTCCAATTAAAGTGGACTTTTCAGTATTCTTCTCACAGGATACTCCATGTTCTTTCTTAGTGCCTTTGATAGGCTGTCCTTTATGCCCAAAATGTTCTCCTTCCTCATTTCCACTTCTTAGAACCTCTAACTTCCCCTCCAAGCTCAGCTCAAATGCCACCTCCCATACAAGGCTCTTCCTGACTCTCCTAAGTTGTTAGTGCCTGACCACTACTAAAATTACTTCGTATATTTTTTTTATTCTATATCTGTGTACATATTGTTTCCCACAAGTACAATGTAAGTTCCTGGAGGGCAAGTACCGCTACTTTTTTGTTCCTGCACCCCAACACCTAACACAGAGCCTGGCACAAAGTAGGCATTTAATAAATGCTTGTGGAATTGAACTGTTGAATTTAGACCTGGATATCATCGAAAGAACCCAATCGTCTCATTGTACAGATAAAGAATCAGAGGTAGATGGTGGTGCTGTGGATACAGCTCTGGACCTGGGGTCAGGAAGATAAAAGTTTAAATCTGACCTCAGATACTTACTAATTGTGTGATGCTATGCAAGTCACTTAAACTTTGCCTCAATTTCCCCAACTATAAAATGGGTCACTATCTTGCAGGGTTGTTGTGAGGATGAAATGAGATAACATTTGTAAAAACATAAATGCTTATTCCCTTCCACTTTGCCCTGCAAGGTAAAAGTCTTATTCAAGATCACACAAGTACTAAGCAGCCGAGGCGAAGTTCCAGCATAGGTCTTCTGAAGAGAAATTAAGCGTTCTTATTATTATGCTATGTTCACTTGCCAAATCTTCCTCCACAATGTATCTCAAGTCTGCTTCCCAATGTCTCAAATCTCTTCCCTCTTTTTCACTTACACTGTCATTATACTTGTTCAAAAACTTACCTGGACTCATATAACAGCCTTTTAACTCATTTTCATGCCTTTAAGCCTCTCCCCTCTCAAACTGACCTTCCTAATAAATGTCTAATCTCTGCTTAAAAACCTTCTGTGGCTCCATACTACTCTATTGGAGAAATTGTTTAGGCTGGAAATTAAGACCCTACGCAAATAATTTTAACCTACTTTTCTAGTTTTTATTTATTCTAGTCTTAAGCTGTTGTACCTGATTCTATTCTACTCCATCCTGCTTCCATGCATTCATACAGGCCATCTTCCAGGCCTGGAATATACTTTCTCCTCATCTCTACCTATTAAAATCCTTTTCCTTCAAGACCCAGATGAAGTACCACCTTCTCTATAAAGCCTCTTTGAGTATACCTGCTGAGAGTGATCTCTACCAACCCCTTATCATAGTCTACCTTATATGATACCTACTTCATGTGTTGGATTCATTACCTCTTCACAATTAGATTATAAGTTCCTTGAAAGCAAGGACCAACTCCTTTTTAATCTTAGTATTATCAGTAGTTACCATAGTGTCCTATACATGGCATATGCTTAATCAATGTTTATTGAAGAAGTAAATTTCAACTGCATAACATGAAAGAAAGTAGGAGACAGTATGAGAGTAGGAATTGAATGACTTATTACCTGAGTTGGTTACCTCTTATGGAGAAGGAAAATATTAATAGCTAATTTTTTTTTATCATTTTATAGTTTACACAGTGATTTCTTCACAACATCCTTTTGAGGGAGGCAATCCAAATGTTATTCTCCTTTTAGAGATGAAGAAACTGAAGCCCAGATAAGTTAAACAACTTCAGATCACAGCAGAACCCAGTTCTTCCCAAATCTAAGTACAGTCCTCTTTCCGCTGTACCACATCACAACTAGGAAAAAGGCCATAGGATTCTAGGATTATAGCCCTAGAACCAGAAGAGACTTCAGACACTATCTATTCACCTTATTTTGGATATGTAGAAATTGAGGGCCAATGCTTACATGACTTACCCAAGGTCATACTACAACCCATGTCTTTCTGGGACCAAGTCTGGTTCATTTTCCACTAAACCACATCACATCTAGGAAGAAGGGCATTCTGAAAGAGAAACTTTGTTTCTTTCAGAATTTTACTTTGCGTTGGTAACCCCTGAGGCAACATGGGATAGTCTATCTATAGACTATCTATAGACTGCTGGCCTTCAAATCAGATTTGGTTTCAAATCATACCTCTGATACTTAGCTTTCTATTAGCAAATTTCTGACCCTCAATTTCCTTATTTGGTAAAATGGGGTACTAAGACTCATAGTCTCTCTTCCTTCAAAGAGTTGTTGTGAGACCCATATGAGATGATGTATATAAAGCATTTTGTAAATCATAAAGTGCTATATAAATAAATGCCAGTTATTACCTGAGTTTCTATGAATAATAATTTAATTTCTTCACAATGATTATGTCTACACTTAGAAGGTTAAATTGTAGATGTGGTTGTCTCAAATCAAGCATTTCAAAAGTAGGAACCAAATAGCAAATCAGAGTAGTGGAATTTTTCTTTTGTATCCAATTTGATCACATATATATATAGATTATGGTCAAATAAGCCCAGTACTTCCTTCTTTGTATTTTTTATTGTAGAAAGATGGCAAACAGCTATTGATTATAGACTATATTTTTATTATCTATATTTTTCCATAAATGTTTTTTGCTCATTTATATTTTGTTTCCTTAAAAATCTAAATTGAACTGAAATGTTTTCAAAGAAAAGTTGGCAACTACAAAAAGCAACTGAAAAATCAGTATACTAAAATCAATATTTACATAATTCAAGATTTAATTTATAAGTAAGACCAATTCTACTAAATCAAATGCCTACCTTCTACATATAATTCGAGTTGGCAGAATGCTGTTCCACGCCTCACATGAGCTTTCATTCTTGCATTTGCATTGTCTGCAACATGTGGTGTAAGTAATTCCAGGGCCTTAAAACAAACAAACATACACACACACACACACACACACACACACACACACACACAATGAATATAGTGACCAAAGATTTACCATCCTAACTTGAAAAAAAAGCCTGGCCAGAAGCCTAAATTCAAAATTAATTTCAAATCTTCATACTACCTTTGGCCACACCATCCCCATTCATTCTCCTGGCCAGGAGAGAAATTAAATAAATTAACAACCCCAGTTGTTCAGACTGTGAGGCTAACATTAACATAAAAATTTCTTTCATGATATGGCTTATGATTTAGAACATACCTAACTACAACTCTTGGGGGTTCTCATTCTATATCTGGGTTAAGAAGACCATTTGTAATCTTTTGTGTTACTTTGTGCTGCTCAATTGATGGAATAAGGTTCATTATGGGGTCATAGCACCTGGAATTGGAAGAGGCCACAGATCATTTACTCCAACCTCTTCATTTTGTAAATGAGGAAACTAAGGCTGTGAGAGGGGAAATAATTTGGACAGCATTGCACAGCTATAAATGGTGGAGCTTGGATTTTAACTCTTGTAATTCAACTCCAAATCTATTGTCATTGGATCTTCCTTGAATTATATTAAAATCTGTGAGTTGTGCTATTTTATTAATATAAGTTCTCAGAGTTAAATTTTTTCTTTTGCATCTGAGCTGTATCCAAGAAACTGTGGAATGTTTTCTCATCACCATCAAAATCTTACAGTTATTGCTTCTACAATTTGTTTTTTGACCCACTTATTATTTAGAATGTCTTTATTAAGTTTCCATTTAAGCCTTTATCTTTTGCTTGTGCTCTGCATATTAATTAGTATTTTTATTACATTATGATCTGTAAAGGATGTATTTAACATTTCTGCTTTTTTACATTTTATTTAAAATGTTCTGTACTCTAACATATAGTTTTATTACAGTATCATGTGGTGCTGAGAAATATGTATTAAATCTTTCAGTGTTCCCATTTGACAGTCACTATAATTCTGTTTAGCTCTAAGTATTCCAACAATTCAATTCTATATTTTTTTCATCCTCTCTTAGATTTGTCTAATTCTAGAGGGGAACATTAAAGTTTCTAACAATTATTTACTATGTCTTTTTGCAATTTAATTAAATTTTCATTTAAGAATTTAGATGCTATGCCATTTGGTGCATATATGTTTAGTATAGATATGTATTTATTGTCTATGGTTCCTTTAAGAATAATGTGGTTTGGGGGCGGAGCCAAGATGGCGGCATAGCAGCAGCAACATATCGCAGCTCTCACATAGCCACCCCAAAATACCCATAAAATAGGACTCTAAACCAATCCTAGAACTCCAAAACGCACACAAGGATACTTCCCACTAAAGTCAGCTCGGCTACGAGGAACCATATCAGTGCTGCGAACCAAAGGCAGCCTGGCCTGAAGCTGTGGCTGTGCCCCGGGGGCAGCGGAAGAGCCTTTCAGGTGAGGGGATTAGCAACAGCTGCGCATGGGGATTATGAAAGGGGGAGATAAGCAGTCCAGCCAAAAGGTCTCCAGAGTGGAAAAGTGAAAGGCAGAGGTTTTGCACCCGCCTCCGCATTGTAGCTTTCCGCCCGCGGCCTGCAGACAGCAGGGGGACTGAGCGATTGTTTTCAGGCCAGGGCTCTTGAGTTGAGCGGCCTGGATCCGGATCGTCATCTTGGGCCTTGGTCTTGGAGTCTTCATTATCCAGTCAGCCGGAAGTCTACGGCAGCCGGGAGGACCCCAGCGATTTGGGACAGAGCTTTCCCTTCTGGAAGCAGAGCCCCACAGAGATTAAAAAAATAAAATAAAATCACGGTCTGAACAACCATGAGTAAGAATAAGCATAAGAAGCAAAGTAAGAACAGCTCCCAAACCCTAGATTCCTTCTTTGGGGA
>CM053589.1:81707588-81723422 GCA_028646515.1 Pseudochirops corinnae
ATATTATGAAATTTTTCTAAGACTAAGAAAAAATTAGGGCTTTTTGTATAATATTTTATTTTCAAGAATTTGTGATCTCATTTATATGAGTATTCCTTCCAAAATGCAGATCACAACTCTTTCTGAGTATCCATTTCCTTATCTGTACAAGGAGATAATAATTATTACGTATCCCATAGTGCTATAAGGCTTAAGTGCATTGCAAACTTTAAAGTGCTATATAAATGTCACTTGTTTTATTATTGCCTTCACAAACTGAGGTCAGAATATGGCTTAGTACCATCGTAACAAAAAATAGCAGATGTCATCAGAATTTTAAAGAACTCTTTGTTCTCTGGGACTTTGGGCTGCTTTTACACTTCCTTCCCTTTGATATCACTTAAAACAGAGCTTTGTACAGTGATTAACATATAGTAATTAATTAATTAATAATTAAATTAATAAAATTTTTTAAATTTCCTGTCCAAATGCTTTTCTTGAGGGAAGAAAGCAGAACGTAACATGGATTATTTCATAGAAACGCTGTAGAATACATTGTCTGTAAAAGATGTTTATGCAGTCTGAGCCATTGATTACCCTTACAGTATAACAGTTCCATTCTGTAACTATAAAGCCTCTCTGCTATATTGATACTCTGCTCTTGAATCTTGGTCACTGTTCTATATTGGTCACTGCTATTTTTTTGCCAGATTGTTATTTATGCTTTAAGGGTAATGTTGCAAGTGATTATATATTACCAACATAACAAAATTGTTCATGGTTTTCAGTCATTTATTCAGCATGACTGGTGCTGTTTATGTGTTTTCTGTGCCCTATTATTGTAGGAAGACAGGTCTTTTAAACTTCCTTTTCTTTCACATTCTCTATATGGTGAAAGCCATTCCCTCTTTTTCTAAGGAAAATCCTAGAAAAAAAAAAGATCACAGATCCTCTTGCTTTTTAATTTATTATCATTTTTGTGTCAGATTTGAACTTTAGTTTTCGTTGTCTCCAGGTTCAGAATTCTATCCACTGTGCCACCTTGCTGCTTCTATCTTTTATAGATATAAAAGAAACTATATAAAAAAATTTGAGAATATGAAGGTGTTATCAGCAATACACTTGGTCTAGATAAATATTACTATATTTTGAAGTTTCTGTGAATTATTAAATTCTATTCACTTAATGAACATGTATTACATTTCTGCTATGCACAAAGCATTATATGAGGTTTTGGAAATTCAAAAAAAAAAAAACAGGCTTTGCCCCAACAAGCTTTTTGTTTACTAGCAAGACTTGATATAAGGTAGAGTGCTGTGATGACAGTAAAGGAGAGATCTGGAGAAAGTACAAAATTAGAGGAAGATAGAACATCTTCAGTTAGGGGAATCAAAGAAGGCTCCATGCATGAGGTGGGGTACATGAGCTGAGCCTTGAAAGAAGAGAAGAATTTTCAGAAGAAGAGAGCATGGGAGAAGCTTCAATAAACTTGTAACCAAACAAACAAAAAACAAAAAAAGACAAGGGTTAGCATTAAATGTAATGGAGAAAATCTAGAGACCTTTCCTTTTAAGATCAGGTATGAAGCAGGAATATCCATTATTACCAGTATTATTTGATAACAATAAGTGGAGTAAAAAGAAATTGAAGGAGTACACAAAAAGAAAGTAAAACTATTGTTTTTTATAGATGATATATTTAGAGAACCCTAAAGATTCAATTAAAAATCAATTGAAACAATAACTTGAACAAAGTTATAGTATATAAAATAAACTTACATAGATCATCAGCTTTTCTGTATATTACCAGCAAAACCTATCAGGAAGAAATGGGAAAAAAAAATTCCATGCAAAATAACTACAGCATTTAGAAAACATTTGGAAGTCCACAACCAAATCTTGCGTAGGTACTATGTGAATACAACTACAAAGGGCTCGTTATTAAAGACAGAGAAATATTTTGTTCATTACTGGGCCATGCCAATATAATAAAAAATATAATACTGCCTAAATTAATCCACTCATTAGGAGTAGTTGAATGAAACTACAAAAGATTGCTTTATAGATGTAAAACAATCATATTCATCTGGAGGAACAAAGGATAGTGACTCTTAAGAGAAATAATTTAAAAAGTAGGACAGAAGCGGGCCAGCACCAGTTATTTCAAACCATATATTCTACAAAGCAGTAATCTTTGAAATGATTTGGTACTGGTTCAGTAATAGAGAGGACAAAGTCAATAAGTGGAACAGATTAGGTATACAAAATACAGAAGCAAATGTACACAGTAGCTTGATATTTGTTAAATCCAAAGATCCCAGATACTGGGGTAAGAACTTAAATTCAGCAAAAACTTAATTGGAAAACAGTCTGGCAGAAACTAGGTAGAAACAACTCATACCATGGACCACACAAAAAAACTTACAAATGGATATATGACAGTTTTTTTTTTAAGTCATATCATATATGAGAGGAGAAGAGACATTTTTAATTTGAGATGCCTGTGGGACATACAATTGGAGATGTACAAAAGACAGTTGGAATAAGATTGGAACTCAGGAGAGAGATTAGGGCTGGGTATATAAAGCTGGGAATTATTTGCCTTCTCATGGGAGCTGATGTGATTATTAACCAAGTTAGTTTAGAGCATGGTTTCTTTTTTTTAATTGTTAGTATTTATTTTTAATATTTTTTTCTTTTTAAATTTCAAGTTCCAAATTCTCTCCCTCCCTCCCACAACCTCCTATAACCACTGAGAAGGCAAACAATATGATAGCAATTATACATGTGAAAACATACAAAATATATTTCCATCTTAGCTGTATTTCAAAAAAAGCAAGAAAAATAAAGGTGAGAAAATTATGCTTCATTTTGCACTCAGAGTTCCTAAGTTCTCTCTCTGGAGGTGGATAGCATTTTTTCATCATGAGTCCCTTGGAACTGTGTTGAATCACGGTATTGATCTTTCACAGCTGATTATCATTACAACATTGCTGTTACTATACACAATGTTCTTCCAGTTCTTCTCATTTCACTTTTCATCAGTTCAAGTAGGTCTTGCCATGTTTTTATGAAACTACGGCCAGTCATTTATCTCAGTCATATGCCACAACATATTCAGCCATTCCTCCCATGCTGAGCATCACCCCAATTTCCAATTCTTTGCCACCACAAAAAGACCTGCTATAAATATTTTTGTATAAATAGGTCTTTTTCCTTTTCCTTTGATCTCTTTGGGATACAGACTGGTAGTGGTATTGTTTTGTCAAGGGATGTGCCCAGTTTTATGGCCCTTTGGGCATAGTTCTAAACTGTTTTCCAGAATAATTGGACCAGTTTGGCATTCTACCAGTTGTTTAGTAGTGTGCCAATTTTTCTCTCATCTCTCCACCATTTGTCATTTCTGATAGGTGTGAGATAGTACTTCAGAGTTGCTTTAATTTGCACTTCCCTAATCAATAGTGATTAACAGAATTTTTATATGATTATAGATAGCTTTGATTTCTTCTAAAAACTGCTTGATCATATCTCTTGACCATTTATCAATGGGGCATGGCTTTTATTTTTATAAATTTGACTTAGTACTACACTCAATAAGTATATATTTGAAAAACAAGGTCTTTATCAGGGAAATGTGCTATAAAATTTTTTTGATATTCATCATTTCTGTCACCTTTTTAGCAAAATGTAGTTTCCCCAATTGTCTCATTTAATTAGGTCTATTCTTACTTTTACTTAGTCTAAGATCATGATTGCTACCCCTGCTTTTTTTTTTTTCAACTTTAGCTTGAAGTCTGCTCCAGCCCTTTATTTTAACTCTGTGTATCTTTAACTATGTGTATCGTTCTGTTTCAAGTGTGTCTCTTGTAAACAACATATTGTTGGATTCTGGTTTCTAATCCATTCTAATATCTGCTTCTGTTTTATGGGTGAGCTTATCCCATTCACATTCAGTCATGATTACTAACTCTGTATATTTCCCTCTATTCAATTATCTTTTGTTTCTTTCTCTCCCTTGTTCTCCTGTCCCTCCTCAAATATCTGTTTTACTTTTAACCACTGCCTTCCTTAATCTGCTTTCCCTTTTATCATTCTCTCCCTTTCTCTTATCCCCTTCCCCTCATATTTTCTATTGGTCTAGGTACATTTTTGTACACAACTGAGTGTATGTATATATTCTTCCCTTTTTAAAAACACTTCCAATGAGAGTGAGGTTAAAACATTTCTTCCTCCGTTGTAAAAGTTCTTCCTTGTGTGCCTTTTTTATGTGAAAATATTGCTTTTCCCCCTTTCCCCAGAGAACCTCTCTTTTACTCTCTTAATTATTTTGGAGATCATTCTAACATAATCAATGATAACCATACCCACTGTCTATGTAAACGCCTTTTAACTGCCCTAATAAAGATAAAATTCTTAGTAGTTACATGTATCATCTATCCATAGAGGAATGTAAACAGTTTAATTTCATTGACTCTCTTATGATTACTCTTTCCTGTTTAACTTTTTATACTTCTCTTTAGTCGTCTGTTTGAATGTCAGATTTTCTATTCAGCTCTGGTCTTTATATCAGGAATCCTTGAAAGTCCTCTGTCTCATTAAATATCATTCCCCTCCTCCACTCCCACCCCACCCTGAAGGATTATGCTCAGTTTTGCTGGGTAGATGATTCTTGGTTGTTATTTAGCTTCTTTGTCTTCCAGAATATCATATTCTAAGTCCTCTACTCTTATATCATGAAAGCTGCTGACTCTTGTGTTTGAATTGTTTCTTTCTGCCTGCTTGAAGTATTTTCTCTTTGACCTGGGAGCTCTGGAATTTGGCTATAATATTCTTGAGAGTTTTTGTTTTGGGATCTCTTTCAGGATGTGATTGATTGGTGGATTCTTTTTTTTTTAAGTTGACTTTTATTTATTAGTTTTAATTTAATATTTTATTTTTCCTAATTACATGTAAAAACAATTTTGACATTATTTTTTTTAATTTTGCATTCCAAATTCTCTTCCTCCCTCCTCTTTCCTTTCCTTCCATTGAAAAGGCAAGCATTTTGATATAGGTTATACATGGTACTCATGGTATTCATGTAAAACATATTTCCATGTGTCATGCAATGAAAGAAAACACAGACCAAGTAAACCAAGAAAAATAAAGAAAGTAAAGAAAAAGTGTTGTTTGATCTGCATTCAGGCTCCATCGGTATTTTCTCTGGAGATGGAAAGCCCCTTTCATTGTAAGTCCTTCAAAGTTGTCTTAGATCATTGTATTGCTGAGAAAAGGTGAGCTATTCACTGTACACTTTGCATCAGTTCATGTAAGTCTTTCCAGGTTTTTCTGAGAGCATCCTGTTTCTCATTTCTTATAGTATTCCATCACAATCATATACAACAATTTGTTCAGCTGTTCCTCAACTGATGTATATTTTCTCAATTTCTAGTGCTTTACCACCACTAAAAGAGCTGCTATAAATATTTTTGTATATATAGATCCTTTTCCTTTTAAAAAAAAATCTCTAAGATTTCTCTAATACTGGTATTCCTTAGTCAAATAGTATGTATGGTTTTATAGCCCTTTGGACTTGCTTCCAAATTGCTCTCCAGAATGGTGGAGTCAGTATACAACTTCAACAACAGTGCATTAGTGTTTTAAGTTTCCCACATCCCTTCCAACATTTGTTATTTTCCTTTTTTGTCATATTAGCCAATTCAAGAGGTATATAGTGGTTGTTTTAATTTACATTTCTCTGATTAATAGTTATTTAGAGCATTTTTATATGACTATAGATAGCTTTGATTATTTTGTCTGATAACTGCTTGTTCATATCCTTTGACCATTTATCAACCAAGAAATAGCTCTTATTTCTATAAATCTGACTCAATTTTCTATATATTTGAGAAATTAGGTCTTTATCAAAGAAACTTGCTGTAAATTTTTTTTCACAGTAATGATTACCAACTGTGTATTTCCCTCCATCCTACTTTCCCCTGGTTTATCCTGCTCTCTTTCTCTTTTTATCCTGTCCATTCTCAAAATTGTTTTGCTTCTGACTTTTGCCCAATCTGCTCTCTCTTTTATCAGTATCTCCTCCCTCCCCCATCCCTCTTCCTTCCTACTTTCTTGTGTGGTAAGATACATTTCTACACCCAACTGAGTGTGTATATTATTCCCTCTTTGAGACAATTCTGATGACAGTAAGGCTCACATGCTCCCCTCCCACCTTCCCCTCCACTATAAAATCTCTTTTGGACTTCTTTTATGTCAGATAATTTAGTTCATTCTTTCTCTTCCTTTCCCCTTCTCCCAATGTATTCTTCTTTCTCACCCCATAATTTTATTTTTTTCGATAATCATCACATCACATTCAACTCACATCTCCATTTTCTGTCTATGTATACTCCTAAATGTCCTAATAATGAGAAAGTTTGTATTACCCATGTAGAAATGTAAACAGTTTAACCTAGTTGAATCCCATGTGGTTTTTGCTGTTTACCTTTTTATACTTCTTTTGAGTCTTGTATTTAAAAGCAAAATTTTCTGTTCAACTCTGTTCTTTTTATCAGGAATGCTTGAAAGTCCTCTATTTCATTCAATATCTAAACATCCCACCCTCGGGATTATGCTCAGTTTTGGGTAGGTGATTCTTGGTTGTAATCCTAGCTCTTTTGCCCTCATGTTCCAAGCCCTCTGATGCTTTAATGTAGAAATTGCTAAACCTTGTGTTATCCTGACTGTGATTCCATGATATTTCAATTGTTTCTTTTGGACTGTGTGCAATATTTTCTCTTTGACCTGGGAATTCTGGGATTTGACTGTAATATTCCTAAGAGTTTTTATTTTTTGATCTCTTTCAGCAGGTGATGGGTAGATTCTTTCAGTTTTCATGTTACTCTCTTATTCTAGGATATCAGGGCAATTTTCCATGATAAATTTCTTTTTAAAAATTGTTTATTTATTTATTTTTAGTTTTCAACATTCAATTTCCACATGATTTTGAGTTACAAATTTTTTCCCCATCTTTTCCCTACCCCCACCCCAAGATAGCAAGCCTACTGAACATCCCCTTTCCCCCAATATTCCCTCTCTTATATCCTCCCCCATGCCCCTCTTAAATTTCTAGTAGGGCAAGATGTATTTTTATACCCCAGTGCTTGTATAACTTATTTGCCAGTTGCATGTAAAAAACAATTAAAAAAAAATTTTTTTTAGAACTTTGATTTTCAGGTTCTTTTCCTTCTTCCCTCCTCACCCACCCTCACTGGGAAGACAAGCAACTCAATATAGGTTGTACATGGGTAGTTACACCAAACATTTCCATAGTAATTGTATTGTGAAAGACTAACTTTATTTCCCTCCAACCTATCCTTCCCCCAACTTAGTGATTTTCTCCTTTGACCCTGTCCCTTTTCAAAAATGTTTGCTTTTAACTATCTTCTCCTCCAATCTTCCCTCCCTTCTATCATTCCCCCTCTTATCCCCTTCCCCCTGACTTTCCTGTAGGGTAAGATACCCAATTGAGTGTGTATGTTATTCACTCCTTAAGCCAAATTCAATGCAGGTAATTCCTTTTCCCCTTCCCTTTCACCTTCCTGCTCTTCCCCTCCATTATAACAATTTTCTCTTACCTCTTTTATATGAGATCATTTACACTATTCTGTTTCTCCCTTTTTCCTTGTCTCATTATATTCCTCTCTCACTCTTAATTTTATTTTTTAGATATCATCCCTTCCTATTCAACTGATCCTGTGCCCTCTATCTATGTATACATGTACACACATACACACACTAACATATGTATTTATACACACATACATGCTCCTATACATACAACTATCCTCATACTGAGTTAAGTCTCATGAGTTACAATTACATTGTTTTTCCATGTAGGCATGTAATTAGTTCAACTTTAATAAGTTCCTTATGATTTCTTTTCCCTGTTTACCTTCTCATGCTTCTCTTGCTTCTTGTATTTCCTAGCTCCCTTGACCTCCAGAATATCATATTCCAAGCCCTTGAATCCCTCAATGTAGAGGCTGCCAGATCCTGTGTTATCCTGATTGTGTTTCCATGATATTCAAATTGTTTCTTCTTGGCAGCTTGTAATATTTTCTCCTTGACCTGGGAATTAGACTGTGATATTCCTAGGAGTTTTCTTTTTGGGATCTTTTTCAAGAGGTGATTGGTGAATTTTTTCAATTTCTGTTTTACCCTCTGGTTCTAGAATATCAGAACAATTTTCCTTGAGAATTTTTTTTATTAATAAGCATATTTATTACAGCTTTGTATTGCCAGACAGAGTCCAATTGGCTGAGAAAGTATCAACATAAAAGAGCTGGCGTTATTGCCCCCTTAACTACTCATTGTTTCATTATAATTTTTTAAATTAAATTAATTTATTTACTTTTAGTTTACAACATTCAGTTCCACAGTCCCTTGAGTTTCAGATTTTCTTCCTCTCTCTCTCCCCCCCATCATGGCGGTATGCATTCGGATACAGGATCTACAAATATCTTCCCATTAGTCATTAGTCAGGTTGTAAAAGAAGGATTATAACTGATGGAATGATCAATAGGAAAGAGGAAACAAAACAAAACAAGAAAAAGAAATAGAGCAAGTAGTTTGTTTCAATCTGTACTCAGACTCCACATCTCCTTCTCTGGATGTGGATATCTACTTAAATCATGAGATTTTT
Source organism: Pseudochirops corinnae (assembly GCA_028646515.1). Lineage (NCBI taxonomy): Eukaryota > Metazoa > Chordata > Mammalia > Diprotodontia > Pseudocheiridae > Pseudochirops > Pseudochirops corinnae. The sequence goes on from CM053589.1 coordinate 81,716,250, forward strand.
GGAGTTGTCCTATAACCTTATATTGCTGAGAGGAGCCCAGTCTATTGAAGTTAATCGTCACACATACATTGTGTCTGTGATTGTGTACAAATTTGTCCTGGTTCTGCTCTTCTCGCCTTGAGAATTTCTTGAAGGATGATTTCTACGCTCTTTTTTTTTTATCATGGCTTTCAGATAGTCCAGTAATTTTTGATTGATCTCTTCTGGATCTATTTTTCAGTTCAGTTGTTTTTCCAGTGAGATATTTCACATTGCCTTCTATTTTTTCATCTATTTGGATCTGTGATTTCTTATAAAGTCTTCTTATAAAGAGCTTCCATTTGCTCCAGTCTAATTTTGAAGGAGTTATTCTCTTCAGTGAGTTTTTAAAATTCCTTTTCCATCTGTGCAATTTGGCTTTTTAAGGTATACTTCTCCTCATTGGCTTTTGGGGCCTCTTTTGCCATTTGAATTCATCTAGTTATTTTCTTCAGTATTTTTTGGGTCTCCTTTAGCAGGCTGTTGATTTGCTTTTCATGATTTTCTGGCATCATTCTCATTTCTCTTCCCAATTTTTCCTCCACTTCTCTTACTTGATTTTCAAAATCCTTCTTGAGCTCCTCCATGGCCTGCAACCAGTTCGTATTTTTCTTGGAAGCTTTTGATGCAGGAGTTGTGACTTTGTTGGCTTCTTCTGGTTCCATGTTTTGATCCTTTTTGTCCCCAAAAAAGGATTCTGTGGTCTGATTGTGTGTCCTCTGCATGTTCATCTTGCTAGCCAATTACTTGACTTTTGAGCTCTTTACCATAGAGCTCTGCTTCCAGAGTGGAGACAGCTGTGTCCCAAATTGCTGGGGTTTGCACAACTCTTGCCAGAGCTGTTGTCAGAGTTATGGGGAGGATGCCCTCTCTACAGCCCCCACAAGCTTTGGCACACTGGCCACACACCCCAGGACCACCACCCAAGACCGTGATCCAGATCCAAGCAGATCAGAGCAAGAGTGATTACCTTTTGAATGGTTGCTTGGCTCCCCTATTATCTGCAGGCCAGGAGCTCCAGAGGCAGCCATGTGGCAGCAGCTATAGCTGCCATGCCTTCACCACCACTCGCCCCAGGGTGGCCCAAGCTGTTCTGTCACTCAGTTCCAACAGAGTTCCCCACTGCCCTTTTACTTTCTTTTTGGTGTTTATGGGTTGAGAAGTCTGGAAACCACCACAGCTGCTGGTGATTCACTCTCCTAAAGTCTGCTCTGGCAGGTCTGTACCACTGGTTGGCACCACCCTGGGTCTGGGCCTGTGTGGCTCTTGCAGGCCTGTGCTCAGCTCCCAGCTTGGTGTGACAGACCCTTCCTGTTGGCCTGCCAGGCTCCTTTCAATGAGAGATATGTTTCTCTCTGCCACTTTGTGGGTTCTGTAGCTCTAAAATTTGTTTAGAGTCATTTTTTACCGGTAGTGGAGGTGTTTGGTTCAGGAGCTTAAGGAAGTTCCTGCTTTTACTCCACTATCTTGGCTCTGCCCCTCCATGATAATTTCTTAAAAGATTATTTCTAGACTTTTTCTGATCATAGCTTTCAGGTAGTCCAATAATTCTTAAATTATCTCTCCTGTATCTGTTTTCCAAGTCAGTTGTTTTTCAAATGAGATATTTTACATTTTCTTCTATTTTTTCATTCTTTTGATTTTGTAATATTATTTCTTGATGTCTTATAAAGTCATTAGCTTCTACTTACCCAATTCTAATTTTTAAATAATTGTTTTCTTTTTTGAGCTTTTGTGCCTCTTTTTCCCTTTGGGCAATTATACTTTTTAAAGAGTTCTTTTCTTGAGTAAATTTTTGTCATTTGGTCAGTTCTGCTTTTCAAGTCATTCTTCTTTCTTTGGACTTTTTTGTGCCACTTTTACTATTTGGCCTTTTCTGTTTTTTAAGGTGTTATTTTCTTCAGTATTTTTTATGCCTCCTTTACCAAGCTGTTGAATCTTTTTTTTATGACTTTCTTGCATAACTCATTTTTCTTCCAAATTTTCCCTTTACCTTTCTTACTTGATTTAGATAAAAAATTCTTACTTAATTTTTAAAATCCTTTTTGAACTCCTTGATGGCCTGAGACCAAGTCATATTTTTCTTTGAGGCCTTGGATGTCAGAGTTTTGACTTTGTTGTCTTCTTCAGAGTTTGTGTTTTGATCTTCCTTATCAGCATAGTACCTTTCTATAGTCAGCATCTTTTTCTGCTGTTTGCTCATTTTGCAGTCTATTTCTTGACTTTTAACTCTATGCTAAAGTGGGGCTCTGCTTCTTAGGTGGAGTGGGCACTGTCCTAAGCTTTAAGTGTTTTTTTTGTGCAGCTGTTTTCAGAGGTAATTCCATAAATTTTTGGTTCTTATAGGGTGGTGTGATCTAGGAAGAGGTGAGTTTACTACTCTCCTGTATTGTGCACTGGCCATTGAGTGATCACAAGCACTCTTTTCCACCCTAGAACTGTGACTAGATTTCCTATTCCCCTGTTGCTACAAGCTCTGGTGTGTTAGTGTTCTTCCTAGCTCTGAGACTGAGACCTAAGTCTGTTACCTAGATCCAAGTAGGAGCAAAGCAACAGAGTCCTGCACCTGGTGCCAGCAAAGAGACCTCTGTAATATTCTTCTGACCAGTTGTCTGACCCCCTTACCATCTGTGAGCTGAGAGGTCCAGAAACCAGTCCAGTTTTTTGTGTTTTGTGTTTTTTAGTTTTGTTTTTTTTTGTTGTTGTTTTTTGGAGGGGGAAAGGCAGGGAAGTTGGGGTTAAGTGACTTGACCAAGGTCACACAGCTAGTAAGTGTTAAATGTCTGAGGCTGGATTTGAACTCAGGTCCTCCTGACTATATTCACTGTACCACATAGCTGCTTCCAAGAAAATACCATTGTTGCCACTGATTCAGTTGCCCCCAAGGACTGCTTGTGGTTTACTGAGACCTGGTCTGTGCTGATGTGGCCTGCACTAGACTGCTCCACTCTCATCCTGGTACAACAGACTTTTCTCATCAAACTTCTAAGTTGTCTTGGGCTAGAAAATTGTTTCACTCCATCTTTTTGTGTGTTCTGCCACTCTAGAATTTATTTTGAGTCATTATTTTAAAAAATTTGGAGGGTTTTGGGGGAGAGCTGAGGTGAGTCCCTGCTTACTATCTTGGCTCCATCTCAGTGGATTCTTTAAATTTCTATTTTACCCTCTGGATCAAAGATAGCAGGGCAATTTTCCTTAATAATTTCTTAAAATATTATGTTGTAACACCATGCCCTAGCAGATTCCCAGAAGAATGCTACTGTGAACAGCTTTTAAGGTTCTGATTACACAGTATAGTGAACACTCCATTTATTCCATTAGAAATCTAAGGCAAACATTCACAACATATCACAATATGATATTCAGAACATTACATCTTATCACAGAAAATCACAATATAGTATTCACAGCAGCTTAACATTAGAATGTCCACATAGTTTTCACCAAAGTGGCCACAGTATAGAGAACAAAGAACAAAAGAATAATCATCTGGTTTCCCTAAGGGAGAAACCCTCCTTACTTAATCATTCAATCATCTCACAATACAATAATCAATCTTCCACTAATGGGGCAATCATAAGTTAACTTAATCAGTCACTTATTCAGATTCACAATTACTAAGTATCATTAATCACTAAATACAATCATAAGAAAATTACACAAACCCTCCACCCCTCAGTCTCTAGTAAACTTCAATTTCATCACTCATTCAATATCCAAGGAGAGGCCTTTTCTTCATCTTGACTTGGGATGGTCTCTCAGATTCCCTGGATCCTCTTCCATGGTCTCAGCTCCTACCTGAATCCACCAAACAGTCACCTGGATTCAGAGGCAGACCGCTTCCAGGTCCTTGTCCAGTCCTCCAGGCAATTCCTGGTACACACTGAATTCACAGGGTCCAGCACATCTAAAACCCTTCACAACTTCTGATTCTGGGAACTCAAGGATCAACCAAGCACAAACAAAGGCTTATCCCAATCATGTTTCTTCAGTCCTCCAGAAGTTCAGCTGGCCTTAGGACCCTGAAAGAATCTCATCCTTACGGCGGTAGCAACTCCAGCCTTCACCAGATTCTGGTCCCAAGAAAAACTCCAACTCAGTTCTCAGTCAGCTTCCAGATGCTGGAAGAGAAATGCACTCTCTCTCTCTCCCTCTCTTTCAGCTGGCTTCAGTCTCCACAATTCTTTTTCCACCAGAAGCCAGCCAGGAGGAAAACTCCCAATTCTCTGTCCCTGGAACTCTTCTTATATACACACACACACACACACACACACACACACACACACACACACACATTGGCTTCCTCTCAGCCAACTGTCTCAGCCACCCCCTCCTGCCAGTCAGCAAGAAGAGACAGAGTTCATGCCCTCTATCTCTTTCACACAGGAGACAGTTTACACCTTCTGTTTTTTTCACACAGGAGACGGAGTTCACATCCTCTACCTCTTTCACAGAAGTAAGTAGTCCTTAGTTACTAAGGACCAAGTACCTGCTAAATTAATTACTGTTACATATGTGTAGGCCCATTTTTTGATCATGGCTTTGTCTAATAATTCTTAAATTATCTCTCCTCAATCTGTTTCTCAGATCAGTTGTTTTTCCAATGAGATATTTCACATTTTCTTCTTTTTTTTCCTTCTTTTTACTTGTTTTATTGTTTCTTGGTATCTCATGGAGTCATTATCTTCCACTTGACCATATTTTTAAAGAATTATCTTCTTCATTGAGCTTTTGTATCTCTTTTTTCCACTTGGTCAATTCAGCTTTTTAAGGAGTTCTTTTCTTCTGTGAATTTTTTTTTTTTTTTGCCTCTTTTACCATTAGGGCAGCTCTTGTTGTTAAGATGTTATTTTCATCAGTATTTTTTGTCCCTCTTTTGTTATTGTTGTTCAGACATTTCAGACATGTCCAATTTTTTGTGACCCATTTGGGGTTTTCTTGTTAAAAATATTGGAGTGGTTTGCCAGTTCTTTCTGCAGCTCATTTTACAGATGAGGAACTAAGGCAAACAGAGTTAAGTGACTTGTTCAAGGCCATATAGCTAATCAGTGTCTGACACATGATTTGAACTCAGGAAAATAAGTCTTCCTGACTCCAAGCCTAGCACTCTGTACACTGTACCACCTAGCTGCTCAAGCTGTTAATCTTCTCTTCATAATTTTCATGCATCACTCTCATTTCTTTTCCCAATTTTTCCTCTACTTTTAATATCTTTCTTTAACTCTAACAGGAATTCTTGTTAGACTTTGGTTCAATTAGCATTTTTCTTTAAGGCTTTTTTTTGGGGGGGGGAGGTTGTTGTTTTCACATTGTTATCTTCTGAGTTTATGTCTTGATCTCCCTTGAAACTGTAGTAGCTTTTTATGGTCAAAAATTTGTTTTCGTTTGTTCGTTTTTCTGGTTTATTTCCTTACTTTCAACTTAATGTTAATATTGCATTTTCTCACCTGAGGGTAGGGAAGCATTGTGCCAAACTTTAGGCTTTTTCATGGTGCTGTTTTCAGAGCTACTTCTGGAGGTCTACAAGTTTTTGGTGGTACTAAAGTAGTGTAATCCTGGCAGTTAGGTAGTCAGTGCCTTCCTGGTCTGTGCTCTGGTCTTTACCAAGGAAGGGTCTCTGCTCCCCTGCAGCTGCAGAGACTAGTACTCCTTTCTGCTTTGGTACTGTGACTAGGGTCCCTGCTTCCTTGTACCCAGTCACTAGTACTCCTCTCCACCCTGGAACTGCCATCTAGAACTATATATTGGCAATAGAGATGATAACCAGCACCAGCAGTACCCAGTGCTATCAAACAATTGCCTGAAATCTCTTTTTAAGCAGTTGTCTGAATCTTTCTGAGGGGTCCCTGAGCTGAGAGATCCCGAAGCTACTACTGTTGCTATCTCCACAGCCTGTATATGTTGCAGACAGAACTTCACCTGACCTCTCTACCTTTATGTTATACACTTCTATAGTTTACCTCATAAATTTTCTTAGGCCTAAAAAACATCTCATCTTAGCTTTGTTGGCTCTGCTGCTCCAAAATTTCATCTGAGGCATTATCTTAAAATTGTTTGGAAGGGAATATTGAGAGAGTTTAGCTGGGTAACAAGCATTAATCTGCCATCCTGGTTCCAACCTACAGCATGGATTCTTAATCTTTTTTTGTATCATGAACCACTTTGGTGGTCTGGTAAAACCTATGGACCAGTTCTCAGAATAAAATTTTTTTTAATTAATTAATTTATTTTCTTGTTTACATCATTCATTTCCACAAGATTTTGAGTTACAAATTTTCTCCCCATTTTTCCCCTACCTAACACCTCAAAATAGCCATCCCACTATATAACCCCTCCCTCAATCTGCTCTCTCGCATGTCCTCCCCCTTGCCCCTCTGACTTTCTGGTAGGGCAGGATGGATCTTCCTACCATAGTGCTTATGTATCTTAATTCCCAGTTGGATGTAGTTAATAATAATAATAATAATTACATATGTATATTTAACATTTGATTATGGAACTTTAAATTCTAGATTCTTTCCCTTCCTCCCTCATCACCCACTCCCACTGGAAGGGCAAGCAATTAAATACAGGCTGTACATGCGTAATTATGCAGAACCTCTCCACAGTGGGCATATTGTGAGAAACTGATTATATGTCCCTCCTTCCTATCCTGCCCCCCCATTGTTCTATTCTCTACCGTGTCCCTGTCCCTTTACAGAAGTGTGTACTTCCAGTAACTGTCCCCCCCCCTCCACTATCTTCCCCTCTGTCATCCCACCTCTCATCCCCATTCCCCCTACTTCCTGTGTGGCAAGATACCCAGGTTAGAGTTTATGTCATTCCTTCCTTAAGCCAAATTTAATGAGAGTAAGGTTGACCCTTTCCCTTTTGCCTTCCTGTTCTTCCCCTCCATTGTAACAATTATCCCTTGCCTCTTCTATATGAGATGATTAACCCCATTCTGTCTCTCCATGTCTCCTCTCATTCTAATCCTCTCCCACCTCAGAATTTCACCTTTTAGAGTATTGTCCCTTCCTAGTCAATTGATCTTGTGCCTTCTATGTACTTATATATACACACTCAGATATGTGTTCATACACATATATAAACCCTCCTTTATAGACTTATGTGTATGTATATGTATATATACATTTGTATTCCCTTCACCTATCC
>CM053589.1:81730479-81759086 GCA_028646515.1 Pseudochirops corinnae
TTCATGATTTTCTTGCATCATTCTCATTTCTCTTCCCAATTTTCCCTCCACTTCTCTTACTTGATTTTCAAAATCCTTCTTGAGTTCCTCCATGGCCTGTAACCAGTTTATATTTTTCTTGGAAGCTTTTGGTGTAGGAATTCTGACTATGTTATCTTCCTCCTGCTCCATGCTTTGATCCTTTTTGTCCCCAAAAAAAGGAATCTAAAGTTGGATGGCTGTGCTTGCTTTGCTTCCTTTGCTTGCTCATGTTGCCACTCAATTACTTGACTTTTGAGGTCTTTGCCACAGTAGAACTCTGCTTTCAGAGGGGAGACCTTTGTCCCAAATCGCTAGGGTTTTCACAGCTGCTGGAGCTATTAGGAGGGTGCTGTCTCTACAGCCCCTACAAACTCTGGCTCAATGGTCATACACCTCAGGACCACCACCCAAGACTGCAATCCGGATCCAGGCAGGTTAAAGCAAGAGCGATTACCTTCTGAATGGTTCCTTGGGCCCACTGTGATCTGCAGGCCAGGAGCTCTAAAGCAGCCACATGGAGGCAACTGCAGGGCCACCACACCTCCATCACTTCTAGCTCCAGGGGCAGGGGCCAGACTGCACTCTGTCCACCTTAGTTCTAACAGAGTTCTACACTGACTTTTTACTTTGTCTTTGGCATTTATGGGTTGATAATTCTGGAAACGGCCACAGTGGCTCGTGATCCACTCTCCCGATGTCTTCTGCAGCCGCTGGTCATGCTGCCCTGGGGCTAAAACTAAGACACAGGTGGGACTGGGCTTTGCTCCCAGCGTGCTGCAATGGACCCTTCCTGCCGGACTGCCAGGCTGCCTTCAGCGGGAGATTTGTTTCTCTCCATCACTTTAGGGGTTCTATAGCTCTAAAATTTGTTTGGAGTCATATTTTATAGGTATTTGAGGTGGTTATGGGGGGAGCCACGGAGTTTTCCTGCTTCTACACCTCCATCTTGGCTCTGCCTCCATATTTCTCATTTTTAAATATGTTTCTTGTAAACAACATATTGTTGGATTCTGGTTTTTAATCCATTCTGCTATCCATTTCCATATCATAGGTCAGTTCATCCTATTCACATTCAAAGTATAATTACATTAGCTATTTATTTCCCTCCATTCTATTTTTCCTCCCTGTTTATTGTTCTCTCCCTTTTTACCCTATCTCTCATCAGAGTTAATTTATTTCTAATCACTGCCTGCCTAATCTGCACCCCTAGTAAGAATCCCTTCCTTATCCTCTTCCCTGGCCCTCCTATTTCTTAATCTACTCACCTTTCTAAGAGTCTCCTTTATCCTTTCCCCTTACTCTCCCATTTCTTGCTATGAACACCTTTCTAAGAGTAAGGAAGTCACTAGAATTAAGATGGCTTTCTATAGATGTGATTTTAGTTGGAACTAAAAGAAGAAGCCAAAGAATCTAATAGGCAGAGATGAAGATGAAGAACATAGAGTGCATGGGGGACAGACAGAGAAAAAGCCTGGAGCCAAAACAGAAGAGTATCCAGTTCAAGGAACAAGAATGCCATTATCATTAGATCACAGTATGTGGCAGGAATCAAGGTGTTTGAAGACTAGAAAGGTGGGAGGGGACTAGGTTATGAAGGGCTCTAAACGCCAGAAAGGAGTTTGTATTTGATCTTGGAAGTAATAAGGAGCCATTGGAGTTTAATGAGGTAAGGGAGTGAAATGGTATAACATTAGCAGCTAAATGAAGTATGGACTAAAGTAAGGTTATTGCAGTCCTACAGGAGTGAGAAGATAAAAGCCTCAACCAGGGTGGAGGAAGAATCAGAGAAGAGAAGGGATCACATCTGAGAAATGGTGCAAAGGTAAAACTGACAGACCTTGCCAACTGATTGAATTGTGGGAGAGAAGGGGAGCTGAGAGTTAGTGAGGAATCTAAGATGACAAGTAGGTTGTGAGCCTGGGGGATGGGTGGATAGTGTTGCCCTCTACAGTAATAGGAAAGGTAGGTGGTGGGGAAGGTTTAAGGGGAAACATAATAAATTCATTCTTTGGTATGTTGAGTTTTAGATGTTCTACTGGATATCCAATTTGAGGTGTCTCAACGGCATCTGGAGAAGTGATATTGGACATCAGCAGAGAAGTTAGAGCCAGATAGGCAGATTTGAGAATAATCTTCACAGATTATCATTAAACACATGGAAGCCAATGAAATCACTAAGTGAAACAGTATAGATGGAAAAAAGAAGAGGGCCCTCGATAGAATCCTGTGGGGCACCTATGATTAGAGGGTGTGATCTGGAAGAAGATCCAGCAAAGGAGACTAAGGAGTGGATAGACAGGAAGGAGAACCAGGAGAAACTGGTATCCAGAAACTTAGAGAGGAGAGTGTATCAAGGAGGAAGAGCATGATCAACAGTGTCAAAAGCTCAAAGAGGTTGAGGATGATGAGCATTGAGAGAAGGTCATTGGTTTTGGCAATTAAGAGATCATTGGTAACTTTGGAGAGAGCAGTCTGGTGGAATGATGAGTTCAGAAGTCAGAGTGTAGATTAAGAAGAGAGATGAAAGGAGGGAAAGTGGATGCACTTATTGTAGATATCCTTCTTAGGGACATAGCCACAGAAGACAGAAGAAATAGACAATAATAATTAATAGGGATGGAAGGATCAAGTGAAGGTTTTTTGAGGATGGGGAATACATGGGCATGTTTGCGGGCATTAGGGAAAGATCCAATGGATAGAGAAAAACTGAAAATAAGTGATAGAGAGAAGATGATAGAAGGGGCAACTGGTTGGAGAAGAAAGGATGGAATGGTATGGCTTGAACAAGTAGAGGGGTTAGTCTTGGTAAGGAGTAAGGGTACCTCTTTGTGTGAGACAGAGGTGAAGGAAGAGATAGTGCCAGAAGGGATGAGTGACAGGAGATAGAGAAGATAGTAAGGTCATAAGGGCAGTATAGCAGGATTGTCTAGCAGTACTGAGGGCCCAGTTGAGGTTGTGTAATATAAATCTGTAGTGGACTCAATCGGAATGATTGTGTGAATTTCTCCACTTTCATTCAGCAGCATGTGTGAAGGAACAAAGGCAGCAGATGGTGAGGGATCCAAGGGTTCCAAGACTGAGACTTGGCAGGGCACAATTGGTCAGATGATAAAGGGGCTAGAGACTCAAGAGAAAAAGATAATATAGAGTTGATTGAACTAATTTACCAAGGGATCAAGATGCTAGTGCAGGGGAGATAGCTTGGGAGAAAATTGAGAGTTCAAGGAAGTGGAGTCATGGTGTGTACAAAAAGTAGGGTTTGGTTATGGAAGACAAAAATAGAAGTTGAAAGACAATAGATTATGATAGCATAAGGGGATTTCTGAATTGTTAAACATGGAGACAGTCTATTTGTGAGTGAAACCAAGTCAAAGGTATGACCATCTTTGTGTGTGAGTGAGATGGGACCAGAGGTAAAAATTTTAAGAAGTGAGTAGGTTGAGGAACTGAATAGTTAGGTAGCTTAAGAGTCAATATGTATATTGAAATCCCCTAGTATGAGGGCAGGAGTTGGGGAGGGAAGAAAAATTGTGAGCCAAGTACTGAATTTATTGAGGAAGGTAAGGGAAAGACTTGGAGGTCTGTAGACAACAGCTATCATGCAGCACAGCAGAAAGTTATAGACTCCTGGTGCAGGGAGAAGTTGCTTCCTACCTTTTCTAATTATTTCCCTTGATATTCTTGATTTTTTTGTTCCTCCAAATGAATTTTATTTTGTCTAGCTCTATCAAGTATTCTTTTGGTAGTCTGATCAGTATAGCACAATTTGTAAATTAATTTTGGTAGTATTGTGATTTTTAGCATATTAGCATGGCTTAGCTATGGATACTATATATTCCTCCAGGTTTTTAAGTTGTTCTTTACCTCTTTACAGAATATTTTTGTGATTAAAACTATCCAAGTATTGAATATCCTTTGGCAAATTAGACCATTTGAGAACCCACATTGATGTGATCATTGAAGCATTACAGAAAATGATATATCACAGGCCTATTGTGTTCTACCCTGCTAATACCATATCTGCAGTAATGCGCTCAATTTTGGGTGCCATGTTTTAGAAAAAGCATTTACAAGCTGTTTAACATCCAGAGGAATGTGAACAGGATGGTCAAAGAACTGGAAATCATAGTAGGAGACATACAAAAATTAGCTGAAGGAAACAGGGATGGTTAGCCTTGAGAAAAGAAGACTTGAGGAGGTTATAGTAAGTATGTTCAAATGTTTGAATAGCTTTCACATGGATGAGGGATTAAATTGGTTCTACTTATCCTCAGGAAGCAAAAGCAAAAAGTGTAAGTTACAACAAAGTAGGTTTTGATGCATATAAAGAAAAAAATGTCCTAACAACTGGGACCTACGGAGAAGATGGTCAATTATTTATCACCAGAGGTCTTTAATTCTAGAGATTAGAAGATCAATCCTCAGAGATGTTATAAATAGGATTCATATTCAGGAATGGATTAACCTTTCAGGTCCTTCCCATTTCTGATTTTCTGTAATTCTTTTTTTCTTACTACCTTCTTAGTGGTTCGCTGGAGCTATCTCCTACAAAATGGCTAATTGATAAATATTCAGTATGAATATTTTCACCTTAGAAATCAGAAAGTTATAAATCAGGACTTGATTTTGCTAATTGTCCAGACTTAAGAAAACAATACAAGAAATGTTAACAACAAAGACTGAATTTAAAAGTAAATTATGCATACATTTCTCCCCTAGAAAGCCAATTGTTAAACTGCACCTACTTCTCAACTTCTTAGAATCTACCTGACTTCCTACCGCTCTACCAAATCTGCTCTTTCAAAGGTTAACTGGGAACACTTAGCTACTAAATCTCATGGCCTTTTTCCTCCATTCTTCCTCTTCCTTGATCTTTCTGAAGTTTCTGACACCATCAACCATCTCTTCCTCCTGGTCTCTTTCCTTGGTTTCCATGACATTGCTCTCTTCTGGGTTTCATATTAAATGTTTCTTTCTCAGTCTCTTTTGCTGGATGGATCTTCTACTCCCTAACTGTAGGTATCACCCAAGGCTCTATCCCAGGTCCACTTCTCATCTTTCTCAGTCTATACTTTCTCCTATGGTAATATCATCTACTCTCATCAATTTGTCATTTCAACGCAAATAATTTCCCAAATCTACATGTCTACTGTAACCTCTCTTAAATTTCTGTCCTACCTCATTGATTACCTGCTGGATATCAGCTAGATGTCCCATTAGCATCCAAAATGCAACATATCATTGAATGCAACTGACCTTGCCTGATCCCAGGGCTGCAAAGTGGCAGAGGGCAAAACCAGAGCCTTCCTCCAGTTTTCTCTGTGGACTTTCAGTTGTTATGCAAAACAACTTACATAACACCTTTTCCAGGTTGTGCCTGTCATGAGACTCCCTCTTTGCTGAAATGTATTTAACCCTGCCCTGCTCTTGGGCACTCCTGCACCCTCGTGTTCCATGGTGGCCCTGAATTACAACTGCCTTGCCTCAGTTAAAAGACTCTAGTTGTTTTTTGTTTTTGCTTTTATCTTTTTTTCCACTGTTTTGGCAGTCTTCTTTATTTCAGGTTGGCATACCTGGTGTTAAAAAGTGGGATTCAAAGACTTCTACCTGTCCAACTGCCACTTTCAACTCCAAATGCCTGGTACCAGCAAAGACCTCTTATGTTCCTGTTTGGATTCGACTCAATGGTTCTGCCTGGGTAAGAATCTTGAATTTCCCAAACTCCTCTTTTTGGTTGAGTCCTTGGCTCTTTGTTAAAACCCATGGGCAATTTTGGGTCTGTTTCAGCATGACTGCTAGTCTCATAATTATGGACCATATGTGGTCACTTCAAAAGGGCCAGCTGCTGAACATGTGTTTTGTAATTTTGTCTGTTTTTGCAGAGTGCCATTTGTGTTAAGTGTGCTATGTTTCTGTATGTGTGTGTCCATGAGAAAAAAACTGGATGATTTCTTTCCTTCTTCCCTTCATGGTCTGATAGATGGGGAGGAAGAGACTATGGTAGAAGAACATAATGGGAGCCAATAGTAGCAAAAACAGCAACAAGAAAGAAACAGCTTTTAAGTAATTTGTTTCTAAATAACTAGAACTTTAATTGAGAATTGATCTTGAATATTAGAGATTGTAAATCCAGGTTTAATTGAACCTCAAAATTAAGGTTTGTAAATTATGTTCAATTTGAATCTGGGAAACTGGCTTCTTGACCACCAGAGTTTGGTCTAAGAGAAATAGCCAAATGACCATCCTTTTAATTATGTGCTGGCCTTAATTAATAAAATTATTAAATTACCCAGAACCTGTGTCTTTAGGATAATTTTAATCATCGCAAAAAGAATGTTACTCAAAATCTTTTATATGGATTTTTTGAAGGCCTGATAACTTTTTACTTGCTAGCTAATTTATTGCAACAGCTTGACAGTGTTGATAACAATTGTATTCAATCCTATTGTGATTAGTGAGACTTTGCTGTCTGAGGTGAAATCTTTTGGGACTGTGAATTTTCTTTTTGAGCTTCTTTTTCAAGCTGTGTCCTTGAGCCAATGTTTCCCTGCTTAAAGGGAAAATGCCAGCAGCTCAATGGAAGTGAGTTCTGTGACCTATAGCCAGTGAGTATCTGTCCCTGGGGAAAAAAGGTTGGGAGGGTAACCTTAGGAAGGCCAAGGTAGGACTCTTGACTCAGCTTCCCATACAAAAAATCTTCCTACCTGCTTAATTCTGAGTGTAGCTGTGGTCATCTTATGGTATTCTCACCTGGAATCAATTGCAAGTAAGGATGCTTTAGTCATTCTGGGTTGGATTTTTTTTATTTTTATTTTTAATTTATTTTTAGTTTTCAACATTCATTTCCACAAGATTTTGAGTTACAAATTTTTTTCCCATCTTTCCCCTACCCCTATCCCAAGATAGTGAGCCTACTGAGTACCCCTTCCTCCAATCTGTTCTCTCTTATATCTTCCCCCATCCCTCCCTTAAATTTCTAGTAGGGCAAGATGGATTTCTATATCCCAGCACCTGTATATCTTATTTCCCAGTTGCATGTAAAAAACAAATTTTTCTTTAACATTTGTTTTTAAAACTTTGACTTCCAGTTTCTTTCTCTTCTTCCCTCCTCACCCACCCCCACTGGGAAGATAAGCAATTCAATATAGGTTGGATGTGTGGTAGTTACACAAATCATTTCCATAGCAGTTATACTGTGAAAGACTAACTATATTTCCCTCCATCCTATCCTGCCCCTCACTTATTCTATTTTCTACTTTGATCCTGTCCCTTTTGAAAAGTGTATGCTTCTAACTACCCTCTCCCCCAATCTTCTCTCCCTTCTATCATTCCCCCTCTCATCCCCTTCCCCCCTACTCTCCTGTAGGGTAAGAGACCCAAATGAATGTGTATGTTATTCCCTCCTTAAGCCAAATTCAATGACAGTAAGATTGACCCATTCCCTTTTGCCTTCCTGCTCTTCCCTTCCATTGTAACAATTTTCTCTTGCCTCTTTTATATGAGATCATTTACACTATTCTGTTTCTCCCTTTCTCCTTCTCATTATATTCCTCTCTCACCTCTTAATTTTATTTTTTAGATCATCCCTTCCTATTCAACTGATCCTGTGCCCTCTGTCTATGTATACATGTACACATACACACACACACTCACATATATATTTATCTTATGCATGTGGGACTGTGCTCAGCTCCCAGATTGGTGCAATAGACCCTTCCTGTTGGCCTGCCAGGCTGCCTTCAGTAGAAGATTTGTTTCTCTCTGTCACTTTGTGGGTTCTGTAGCTCTTAAATTTGTTTAGAGTCACATTTTACAGGTATTAGAGATGATTGGAGCGGGAGCTCAGACCCATTCTGGGTTTTGACCCAGAGACTGCTATAGTGGTCCCAACCTGTTTTTCCCTCTCATAACAAATCTCTCTAACTATGGAAAGTCTTTCTTTGTATAATTACTGTTGCAATACTTTAGCTGCTCCTGCTGTTTTCAGTCTAAGATTCCATACCCTGAACAATCAAGTATTGGGCTTTGTCATCTGTCTGTTTATAGTTATATATTCATGCTAAGACAAGGTCCTTAAATTTTTCAAAATGTTATGATGTAAGAGTCTGTGGGACTGGCACATACACATATTGATTAGTTTGTAATTAGATCCAAAACATCTTCAGTTTTGTTCTAAAGAAAAGGCTTAATCTTAAAGGAGAATAACTTATTGAATGTCCTGTGTTTCCTCAAAGAGAATTCCAATTTTTTACTAAGTTTATTATTTAATGTGGGATTAACATTTCTATATAAAGCATGCTCTAAAATGCAAGCAAATTGCCCAGGTTTTAAAGAAGATTTGAGAACAGTGGTCTATATGAGTGTAATATCCAGTTCCTTTGAGCATGGTTAGTAACTGAACATGTTTTACCAAAGACAACTCATTTGATAAAATCTAGAATTATTTACTTACTCTATTTGGGTCACTCCACCATAGCCTTTTGTTAAAATAAGCATCTTTTGGGTCAATTCATTTCTGTGCATAGAAGTTACCTACTTACAAAGAGTGTTCTTATTAGATCCTTAGCAGTATCTCATCCTCCTGAGGGGGGATTAACAAGTTAATTTTTGCAGTCTCAATATTTCTTACAGTATAATAACAATATTTACTATCTGTAAAAACATTAGGAGGTTGAGATTGTTCCCTTAAGAGACATACAATGGCAAAAATAACTCTTTTAGCTATCTGTTTATTTGAGGCTTTAGTAAAAGCCTTATTCGCTTGCAGGACTTAATCACCTTTCAAGGAGGAAGGAAAAAGATAGAGATAGAAGGTATCTCACTGAGGCTGGATCTGACATAATTAATGAGTTAAAAAGACATTTCAGTTTTCATGCTCCTGGCATTCAAATATTATGATATTTCTAATATTTAATATTTTTTCACTGATTTGTGCTTGAGAAAGCACTTCAGTAAAAGATAACATTGTCTGTTAAAAACAAAATTTTAAATATGCACAAGAGTATTACTAATTAAGTACCTTGGGTTCTATTCTTAGAATGGCAGAAAAATACATGTAGAAAAAGTGTTTTGTTTCATAATAGGATATTTGACTAGAATTTTTTTTTTTTACTATCTGGTATTTTTGTTTTAAAGTACATTTATACTATTTTAGCCTTTTTACTTCTAGTAATATTATTTTATTTCATTTCCACGTTGATTAACTCTGGTAACCTGTGCTCTGTTTCTAGTTTTTGTTTATCTACTTTTAGAATGTTGTCTTAACTATATCACTCTTATGGTATTTTTAGGCAAAGTACATTTTCTTTGTATAATTAAACTGTTGCAATACCAAGTGTGACTTATGTCAGATCCAACCGCAGTGAGATATCTTCTATCTCTATCTTTTTTCTTCCTCTCTGAAAGGTAATTAAGTCCTGCAAGCAAATAAGGCTTTTACTAAGGCCTCAAATAAACAGATAGCTAAGAGTTACTTTTGCCATTGTATGTCTCTTAAGGGAACAATCTCAACCTCCTAATGTTTTTATAGATAGTAAATATTATTATTATACTGTAAGAAATATTGAGAATGCAAATATAAGATATTCCAACCATCAAGAGGTATATCAATTATTCATGCAGTTGCAACAAGTGGTTAGAAGTGGAGAAAGTCCTTTGTGGATTTCTGACGCTTGTCGGGGCCCATTCAACAAGGCAATGCAAATTAACAATAAAAAGCTTACCCAACACTTAGTCCTTTATCTCTGAATTCAAAATGCAAGGATGTTAATAAGTAATTTCACATTTACTTGTGAACAGGCCAACCAAATACCTCTACCTATCTTACAAGTTTAAAACTTAAATAGTCTTTGGCAAATGGATGTCACTTCTTTAGAAACTTACAATATATCCATGTGACAAGTGAACACTTTTTTCTCATACACTTTTGTTTTGGTAACTTTGAAGGCTGGATAATCTTAGCCGTTTAAAGCAAAATAAGAATTGAGAATATCTACTACCAGATATTTACATTCATAAGAATTGGCATGTTGGCATATTCGGAGTGAGGTAAGTAAATATCAAGCACAGTTTAAATTTGTGAACTAAGCAATTTGAACAAGAAAGCTTAGTTCTTTTGAATCTAAAACTTTAATTTTTTTGAGTCATATGTCAGCATTGTAGTTCTTTTTAGGCTGAAAGTTAACAATTTATCAAAAATGACTTACATACCCATTTAAGGTAAATGAGAAATGAGAAAGAAGACTCTCAGTGTATTACTAGAAACCTCTAACTTAATTTTCATTGTTGCCATTTATTCAAGAATTGACCTTTTTAGATTGATATTTTTCCCTGATATAAGATACTATGTAATCATGTAATAAATAACGGAGGGTCCTCTCCCTTGTAACATCCCTCAGAAATGAAAAGGCAACAGTCAATGACTGTATTTCCATTCAAAAACTTTTTAAACTTAAAAAAAATTTAGTCATTTTCTGTTTCTTTGTAACTGTGAAACCTCCCATTCATTTAACTTAATAAGGCTACATTTTATGGACAGAGCAAAATTATTGTCATTCAGTTTTATATGATTATACTTGTGGCTATAATTCAGTAGGAGAAGAATTGTTTTTCACTCCATTTCCATTGTTCTTCATTTCTTGGGTACCCCTAAAGAAATAAAAACCGATAATGCCCCTGCCTACGCTGGCAAATTGTTTCAATCTTTCTGGGAAACCTGTTTACAAAAACAAAAAGGAGATTTGGATTTGGATTTGGACCTATATATTACAAGGGCAATTACCTGCTGCCTTAAATACCCTAAATTTTTAAAGCATCATTAATAATGGGTATATACCAGCAGAATAAGAATTTGAAAAAGTACATATTCCCAAATAAAGTAATGGAAAAGACTTGCCCCTTAATTAAGCAGAGGTGAGGTTGTGCTTATATTTTTTTTTTAGATACTGATGAATGACCAGTTTAGATATTGAAGATGCCAACATAGAATGTGCAGGCATGTTCCACAAATCACTTTCCAGATGCAGAAAACAGAGAAGAGGATCAGAGGATCCCTCACAAGGACAACACAAGTGGAAATGACTTGGCGTCCCACCCCTTCACAGGATGGTACAGTCTTCTAATAGAACATCACAGACTTCAGAAGAGCCTGCAGTTCAAGAAATATTTGATTTTCTAATAAAAACTCATTTTTGGACTTTTTAAATCACACGACTAAATTGCCTCCCTCTTAATGTCAGTGACTATGTCTCCTATTTCTCTGCTAAGTGGGATACAAACTGCTTAATTTGTGAATGAACTGGCAAAAAATGTTACCTTGACTTTGAAAACCCAAGATTCTATAGATAAGACATACTATCAATTTGTCATAAAATCAACCTGTTGGTACAGTTAGAAACACTTAAGACCAGACTCCTTTTCCAATGTAATTATGGATACACCTGTCTACGTATGAACTGTTAACTGAATTGATTTTACTTTTGCTCAATGTATACCTAGTATCTTTATTTTGCCTTTTTCCAACTAATTTCACTTATACTTGGTATCAAACATCAAGAGTATATGCATTACATCAAATTTCTAATGTCTTTAAAAAGGGGGAAAAAGGTTTGTCAGATTTCTTGTTACTAAATTCACTGTTCTAATATTGTTAATGGTTTGAAGTGCTGTGTTTGCAATCCAAACTTCACAAAAGGTTTATGTATTATCAAAAAATATTTCTGTAGTCTTTAAAAAACAACATGATATAGATAAGGATCTTTTATATAAGATCAATTTATTACAACAAATAATATTATGCTTAGGTATGAATTAAAAGTATTAAAAAACTCAATTGTTACTTAGATGTGATTATGACTACACATATATTTGTGTTACCCCTAGCTTATATAATTCCTCTCATCCCAATACCACATGGGACAGGATCAGAGCCTGCTTATTAGGAGCACGGCATAATTTCAATATCACCTTGGAAATTAAAAAAAAAACCTTTCAATCAAATTATTAAGATGTTGAACATAGTGAGATCCCTGGGATTGACCCAGAAGGAGTCACAAAAACAATTATTGAAACACTGAAAAAAATCTCTCCATTTCAAAATATAGTAGCTTTCCCTATGCATCTACTTCCTATATTAATCATTGTAATAGTCTGTTGTACATTTGGACCCTGCATTTTACAAATTATGACCTGAAATATTAAAACGTTAGGTACTGAAGTACATGCCTTTAAGCTCCTCCTTAAAAAAGGGGGAAATGTGGGGAGCCAAGGAGGCTGAAACCAGGACTCAGATAAAGATCTCGATAGTGTACCTTAATTAGGACCCTTCACTGTGCCTAGCAACTTTTTGCATAAGGCTGGCTCCCTGAGGATCCCCTAGGGTTACACTTAGAAGGACTTTTGTTTGAGGTCCTGACATCAAAGCTTTTTGCCCCCAGACTTCAGGCACAAAAAAGACATGTCCCTTATCAAATTATTCATTTTAAAATTATCAAATTATTCCAATTGGTTCCAGTATATAACAGACTAAAGACAATGATTACACCTAGATAACATATTCCTTATCAAATTCTGTTACTTCTAGGAACTAACAGGCTTAAGACAATGATAGTAAAACTTGAATCCTTTCATCTTTCTGTATAAAAATCTTGCTTGAAGAATCATTAAATGGAGTTCTTTCCTTCGAACTACACGCCTGGTTAATTCTCTCTCACATCTCCGCTCACACTTGGGGCTGGTACCCAAGTGGCCCATAACAATTAAGTGCCTCTAAGTATACACCAATATTGAAATATGTATAAGCAGCCCAGATAGCATATACAACTCTTCAAGAAATCTCTATTATTACTGTTACAATTATATGGAAAAAAGGTACTGCTGAAAGCCTATTGTACATTTAATTAAATGAAGATGGCTAATCAGATTAACTTTCACCACTTGTCTATGCATCAATGCCAAATGATTTAAAAGCCATCAAGACATTTCAATTGGTCCAGTAATGCTGCAAGCTTCTTGTTGTTGACAGCATGGATCAATAAGTTCTTTATTGAGTGCCTTGTAATAATTTCAAATCAAGCACATGTAAGGTACTGTGCTAGATGGGATTCAAATTTTCATATATGTGTACACACATATATAGTATGTATACATATATAGTGTACATGCACATGTATGTGTACATACATATATAGAGACATATACACACACATACACATATATATATATATACATATACCCACATACATAGAGAAGACATCACATAAAAGGAAGCTGAAAAGAGGCAAGGGAGGGGAAGAAGGGAGCATGGCAGAGCATTCCAAAGACATTTACATATATGTATGTGTATGTATCTGTATATGCGTAGTACATATGTACATACAGATATCATATATATGCAAAAACCTAAAGAGTCATCTGTTCCTTTTCAGAATTTGGTTGTAGATTGAGAAATCATATATACATTTTGATATTCACTGTCACACAGATGTTTCACAGTGTTGCCAAATCATTTAAATATTTTCATGTAAAAAGTTGCTATGAAAACCCACCTATTCCAGAATACCTAGGAAGGGAGATTTTCAGAAGACCAAATGACTACAGGAGGAGATGTTCTCAGAAATCTGATAACTGCATGAGATGTCTGAGCCCTAAAATATGAGGGATTAATAAAATGGACATGGAAGTGGGTTACCCTTCCCTTTCACTTCTTTACCATGCACCATTGTTCTTCCTAAGGCCTTCTTCACAAAACGGACTGCCTCCAACAGCTATGATTAATAAGTCAGTCACTTCAATGCCTCCCTTGGCCAGTGACTGACCAAGAGGGAAGAAATATGAATGCCCAGGGTCCCTGGTCCCAGGGCTGCAAAATGCCTGAGGGTAAAAAAAAACTAGAGCACCCCCAGACTTCTCCAGGAACTTTCAGTTGTTATGCAAAACAATTTGCATAATAGATTCTCTATGATGTGCCTCCCAAGAGACTCCCTCCCAATTGAAATATATTTAACTACTAGATTCCTCCTGGCCACTCCTACATCCTGGTACTGAGTGGTGACCCCAAATTGCTATTCCCTTCCATCAGCTGAAAAATATTGGTTTTTACTGTTTGGGTAGTCTTCTTTATTTCAGATTTACGATATCTAAGATAGAATTCATTATCTTCCTCACTAAATCTGCTCTTATTCCAAATATCACTGTCTCTGTTGAGGATACTACCTTTCTCTCAGTCACTCAGGTTCATAACTCCAGTTATTCTTAACTCTCATCTCTTCACTATCTCCTATACCTAATCACTTGTGAAGTCCTGTTGATCCTACCTAAATATTTCTTGCATCCATTCCCTTCTCTCACTCACATAATTCAAGTCTGTATCACCTTCCATTTAGACTATTTTAACAGTGTATCAAATGACCTTTCTGCTACCAGTATCTCTCCCTTCTCTAATCCATCTTCCACACAGCTATCAAAATAGTCTTCCTAAAGGCACAAGTCAGACCAGGTTGCTCATGCTCAAAAGCCTTTAGTAGTTCCCTACCCATTCACTATAACATACAAACTCCTCAGGATAGCATTTAAAATTTTCTATGATGTGACTCAAATCTATTTTTCTAGATTTATTTCATTATTCTTCCTTATATCCCAGCCAAACTCGATTATTGTTCTTTGTTTGAAAAGTCTATCTCTTGCTGCCATGCATTCACACAGTCTATCTGATAGGGTGCTTGGATAGTTTTGCTTGAACCCCAGTTTGTAAAATCATATCCAGTTCCAAAATCATATTTCTCCCTTGTGTCAAAACACTGTCTCAGGTACTTTCTCTCTAGCTCAAGGGCAGCATGTCCTAGCAAAATATTTATCTCTCTTCCTGATACAGTAGCCAGATGCACCTATAGAATTTAGTACTTTGATCCAGCTGTGTACTGGCTGAAGCAGCTGTGTACTGGGTCATACCTATTGTACGTATCCTAGACTCAGTCATATGTATACTCCCTAGCTCATTATATACATCCTGGATCCTGTGTTATGTATGCCTTAGGCTTGGGATATACTAAACTCCCAACATCCATCTTGTCAAACATGACATTGATGGGTGGCAGCTTGGTTAGCCCTGACCACTAGCTGATTTAGTGATGTTTCAAGCCTAAAATCACATCTCCATGCAGCACCCTGCCCCGTTGGGCTATTTCCCAGTGAATTCTGGGCAATAGGCCTGTATAGTAGATACTAAAAGTGCATGTTCCTTTAAGAACTGACCACTCCTTAACCACTCCCTAAACCCACTTTGACTCACCTAGTTAGCATAATTGACACAAGTTTTACTATAGAATATCCTATATAAACTTTAACTGTATCCCTTTAAGTTTGCAGGTTCCCTAAGAACTCTTAACCACTGTATAGTGTAACAATAAATCTTTGCCTCCTTGACTTAAAGAATGCTTGAATCCGTGAATTTATTCCAGACTGCTTTCCAGGGAGTCTGGTTATTAGGGTTCCTGGACTCCCTGAACTCTCTGACCCCCAACTCATATCCTCTATAATCTTCATTTCCACCCCTCAGAACCCTTAGCTTTCTGTAAGGCAAAATTCAGGTTTTCACTTCTGTGAAGCTTTTCCTGATTCTTTGTCCCATTTTCAGGGCTATCTCCCTCCACAAATTACATTATATTTACATAATACACAAACACACACATATGTTACTTAGAGTGTGTAAGTTCCTTGATAGGAAGAAAGGTCTCAATTTTATATTTATATCCCCACTGCCTTGAATTTAAGAAATGCCTAATAAATATTTGTTGAAATTAATGCAGTTGCTTCTCATTCTGGGACTCTCTGGGTCATCTTTAACTTACCTCCATCATTATCTTCAAAGCATATCTTTCATCTTCTCGTTTTGCAACAGCTTTTGCTTCAGTCAGTTCTTTTGCTTTTGCTTGTGCTTGTAAAACAGATTTTTCTCTTATTCTTTGCATCATCTCTTTATCAACTGAAAGTTTAGAAATTTTATTAAAATAAGACCACCATGAATTTCACTTTTATTTTGAAATAGAATAGTTTTCAATAATAACAAATGTATTTTATTAGTATATTATTATGTATTTATAAATATATTTTGCATGTAAATGTATAAGTATACTTATATATTTTATATAAATAATAAACATTTGTTAAAGCACCTATTATATGACAGGCACCATAAAAACAAAGACAGTTCCTGCCTTCAGGTTGTTTATAATCAAATAAGGGAAGACATCACATAAAAGGAAGCTAAAAAGTAGCAAGGGAGGAGAAGAAGGGAGCATGGTAGAGTATTCCAAAGAAGTTCAAAATCAGTGGAGCTGCTGGGAAAAGTTGAGGAAAATTGTGCTGAGCTCCCTTCTTAAAATGGTAATGCGTATTTGAAATTAACAGGAATGATCCAAGATACGTGAGAAGATAGGTGAATAGAAATCTGGGACCCACAGGACCAATAAATAAAGTTCTAACCTTTTTTGGGAAGATCAACTGGATAACTTTTAGAAGCAAACATCAAAAAATACAACTACAATTTTATTCCATTGGTCGGACCTATTAGTAGATATTTTGAAAATCTCCTTTGGAAACTTCCTTCAGAAAGTCCCACTGGCTATGTAAATAAGAATAAATTTGGGGAAAAATTATTACTATAGTATAGTATTTTTAGAGAAATGTTTTAGAGAAAATCACATGCCAATGCTCTTTTACTTTATCAAAGTATGTTTTGCTCAGCTCAGATATTGGCTTAGAGACTTAGCTCTCCAAAAATGTTGGGTTATATTGAGTTATGATTATGGTGACTCCAGGGTCATCCTTGGTGGCACCTAACACTAGAATCAACGGATGGGTAGCTAGGTGGCACAGTGAATAGAGCACCAGCCCTGGAGTCAAGAGGACCTGAGTTCAAATCTGACCACAGACAATTAACACTTACTAGCTGTGTGACCTTGGGCAAGTCACTTAACCCCACTTGCCCTGCCTTCCCCACTCTTAAAAAAAAAAAAAGAATCAATGGAGTGCCAAATCACATTCTCAGGAATCCTTTAAATATGCCATTCTTCTTGGTTCCAGTTTTTGATGTGACAAAATCTAGATTTACATACAGAACAGAGAGAGATTAGTACGGAAGACTTGTGTGGAAGCACAATCCAGTCAATTCAGAGAAGGGCAGGATATGGGGATGATTTAATGTGTTCAGATATTGAGAACTAAGACTCTCTTTCACCTCTTCTTCCCCCTAATTTCCCCAGCTTCCTTCAAGTCACAGCTAAAACCTTCCGCAAGAAGCCTTTTCTCAACACCCCTGGATTCTTGATAGTATCTCCAATTTACCCTGTACATAACTTCAGTGTTTGTACAGAGTTGTTTGAATATCACCTCTCTCCATTAAACTATAAGCTCCCTGAGAGCAAGGACTGTCTTTGCCACTGTGCCACTTTCCCACTGTGCCTGGCACAGTGGACATACTTAATAAAATGCTACTTGACTAAGACTAAAAACAAGTAGTTCTCTTATTTCCTCAGAAGAGTGCAAGTCTGGCACAGTGGAGAGAGGGTCAACCTTGGAGTCAGGAGGACCTAGGTTTAAATCCTGTTTTTGACACATACTATGTGACTTATGCAAATCATTTAACTTCTCAGTATCCTGATTAACTCTCTCAGGTAGCAACAATAACAACAGCAGCTAACATTTATGTAGAGTTTTACAGATATTATCTCATTTGGTAACATCTACAAATTAGGATACGTTATAAGAGGTGCTGAGCTACAGAGGCATACAGAGTTTCCATATACTCAAATGACAGTTACAGAAAAATTTAAAAATAGATATTTCCCCAAACGTGTGTTAAGGGATCCTCTGAACTTGTCTTTCTCAGTTGCCATATTTTACAGAAACACTGGATCCAGAGCATGCAGGGGGCACTGAACGTATTAAAGATGAAGCCCTGCCCATTCTCCCCAAGCTGACATAATTCGCTATTTGCATTTGTTGTGTGTCCTTGGGAATCAATACAGGTGCCAGTCAGTCTGCACTTGACTGGGAAATTGCTTTCGCAGCCGAGATCCTTGTAGATAAGCAGACCATCCTATCTTCGTAGTCTAACAGAGGGGTGGGGAACCTGAGGCCTTGAGGTCACATGTGGCCCTCAAGGTCTTCAAGTTTGTGAAGTTTGGATTCAAAGGGACATATTTGAGGACCTAGAAGGCCATATGTGGTCTTCAGGCTTCAGGTTCCCACCTCTGGTCTACTAGTCCCAAAGGGAAAAGAAATTCAGCTTTTGCCATTGCCTTGCTCTTCCCCTTCACGAAGGGTCTTGTTTTTTTCCCTCCTTTACTGCACCTTTCCCCCTTCCACACCATACCCCAACCTTTAGGTGGAGATTTCTGGTATATCATTTCTTTGTCTTGCTATGATAAAAATGCAAATTTCTGTATGGATTGTGAATTCTTTGGGTTCCACATACATGTTCATTTCTTTTGTAATCTAGTTTTCATTAAGTTTGTGATTGCTGTTGACAGGTGATAATGAAATTAAATCACTATTTATTCTGTATCTATATCCTGAATGAGAGTAAAGTTAATATAAAAACAACTACTAGAAAATTGACAGTTCAAGGTAGGATTCTTGTATTAATAGTAATATTAATAATCGTAACAAATATTGATAAGTGTAGCAGCACAGCGCCAGCCCTGACCAAAATTTTAAAGCAGAAAGCATGTATATTTAAGGAGTTCTCTTACTTTCCTTTCTGTATCTCTCCCTGCCTTCTTCATGTAAAGAGACAGCATAAAGGAATAAAAAGAGCAGTGGAAAATATGTAGGTTCAAATATGAGCTGTGATTTCACCTCTAGTAGCCTTGGTTTCCTCATCTTTAAAATAGGGATGCTAATATTTAATCTACTTACCACTGAATTTTTTGTGAAGAGATTTTTAAATTTTGACATGATATTTAAATGTTGATTACTATTAATATTTCTGGTACACTTCTCCAAGATTCTTCTGCAGGGCCCTCATGTTGCCCATTGTGACACCAAACCCAAGCCTGTCCTCTCTGGGGAGTGGCCCATATTTCAACAATTATTCTACTTTCCCTCCCTATAACCCAAACTCTCATTCTTTTAGTTTAGTTGTTTTCAGTCATGTTCGACTCTTTGTGACCCCATTTGAGGGTTTTCTTGACAAAAACTACTGAAGTGGTTTACCATTTTCTTCTCCAGCTCATTTTACAGATGAGAGAACTGAGGTAAACAGGGTTCAGTGACTTGTCTAGGATTACATAGCTAGTGTCTGAGGCCATATTTGAACTCAGGAAGATGAGTCTTCCTGACTCCAGACCCAGCACTCCAGCAACTGTGCAACCTAGCTTCCCCATCCCTTTAGTACCCTGTTCTTAATTATTATGCTATTATGCTATCATAGACTACCACTGTGCTTCAATACAGAACCTTATGGTGATCCTTTTGAAACTTCAGCCTAACATAGCTTGAACATGCACTAGCTGTGTTCAGGGCCAAATTTGTATCAGGGTTTTTTCTTATGATCTAAGAAGGTATAGTCAAACCCTGGATTAATCTTACAGACCAGCGGTTCTCAACCTGTGGGTCGTGACCCCTTTGGGGGTCAAATGACCCTTTCACAGGGATCACAGATGTCACCCAAGACCATCGGAAAACACATATTTCCGATGGTCTTAGGAACCAAGACAGCTCCTCTATCTATCTCCAGGCAGGTCCAGCCACATGCAGATACACCCACATACAAGTAGTAAAGGGTTACAGCATTAGGAAGGTTGAGAACCACTGTTATAGACAGACAAGATAAATCAAATTATACTCCAGCACTTTCCCATACACAAATACTAAACACCAACCCCTTGGACTAACACCACAAGCTATAACTTCTAAGAATTTATATCAAATCACATGCAAGTATAAGTAAAGAGAGAACATCAAGATCACTCTGATATAGGAATTTTCTGACTAGATCCTTGACCTTTTTCCAATTTCCTAAGTTGTAAGTCCACTGATGAGGTATGTTATACTTATTTGGCTTTCTCAAAACTACTCTGCACCAGCCCCTACTCTGAAAGTGCCTTTAATAGCACTGCCAGCTAAAGACAGGAAACGGTTGTCTTTAGTGGCACAGCGTTCCTGCCTACCAGTGGGAGAGAATGGCTATTCCCTCTCCACATAACAGCTTTGTCCTTTCAGCAACAGCCAAATGCACCGCCTTAACCCTTCTGCAGTAACAATCCTCTTCTGCTTTTACCCGCTCTACCCTTAGTCTTGTTCTCACTTTAGTAAATAGTGCTCCCTGGGTAAGTATTCCCTCTGCTCGCTGCATTTTAAACAACAGATACCTTGACTAGCTCGTGCTAACTACAGCTTTCTTCTCCCCGCTGCTGCCATAGGGATCAAAGACAGCTGATAAATTCTTGCTAATAAATGAGTAATTTAATTTGTTTAACCATTCCCTCCCCTCCATCAACCCAGCATGAACATTTTCATTTCAAAAGAAGATGCTTATTAATCTGAAGAATTGAAGCTAGCAGGATAGCATTTCATTGAGATAGACTGATAACAGAGAGGTAAGGGGGTCCTTTCTATAAAGCCAAAATTAAAACAGTGAAAGATTGCTCATAGGTAAAGCTAGCCCCAATGAAAGACAAAGTGGTTGCCTCAAAACTTTACAAATTAGGACAGAATTTCTAAACCTCACTCTGATAATAACTCAGTCTCAAAGAGCCATGAGGTTTCTCCATTAATTTAGGTCAAGTTCTATTATAAGTGAATAGATGTATTTGGAAATCATTCTCAAGAGAGTCTTTTTGGAAAAGACATCTTAGTCAATATGATCAAAACATCTTAGAAAATTCACGCTGTGTGTCAAAAAGGCTGCCCATGGAGGTTCTTCCTAAATGACACCAATATTTTTTTTGGCATCTGGAGTAAGAAATAACACTATTTTTCCACAATTAGCATGAGAACTTGGAGCACGGAGAAGACAGTTGGGGAAATTATTCTTCTATTTGAAAAGACAATATCCCCTTCTAAATTAATTTGAAGTCTGTAAATAATATTTCAATGGAAAGCATTTCATAGAATAACTTCTTAGAACTAAAAACATGAAAAAGCACATCAGATTATGCAGATAACAATCTAGCGTTTCAGCAGTCCTTGCTCTGAAATGTGCTGGTCACCTGACTCTAGTGTAAATCACTTAACCTCTTAATGCCCAGTAAGTAATCTGTCTAAGACTCAAAGTTGCAGAGAAGGCACTACCCTGTACTGGTAGAGGGCAAAGTGACTGAACTCCATCCTTGTTTTCTCAGTAGCAAAAAAAGTGGTATTTTGTGAAAAGGGGTAGTTGGCTTTCCATGACATCAATGTCATGGTACCAGAGAAAAATCCAAACACACCTATCTTACCTTATTGGAAAGCTGGCGTAGAGAAACAGATAGGGACTAGATTCCTTCAATGGAAAGTTAATTTATCTTAATTTTTATTGAATCCATGGGGGGTGGGGGAGCGAGGGCTACATCATCTGTGAAAATCTCTGTAAATTCAGTAACTATGAAAAAGTTTTATGACTCAACAACAACAAAAAACACTGCTTTGTTTTTTAAACTGCAAGATTATAATCTAAAGGTTTAAGGACTTGGTGAACATATGAGCGTTCATCAAAATGATAATTTTTATGCTTCTATAGAATTTAATCTTATTCCCTACCAGTCTTCATCTTTCCAGACTAAAGAATCCTTTTTCTCCTCTTAAGTTTATCATTCCCTTGATATCTGAATTATCAAAGCAGACTTTTTCTAGCCTTCATATTATTTCTTGATATATAGCAACCAAAATTAAACCTGATACTACAGATGCTAACATGAAATTTTTACAAAGTTAGGATATTTTCTGATTTGTTTTTACTATCCTTTCTAAAGACGCTTAGAATGTTTACACAGCATTGGACCACCTGAAATCTCACAAAGTGCTTAGCTTACTTAAACTATAAACCAAGATATTATTTTTCACCTGGATTCAGGTTTGCTTCCTTCCAAATACTGAAAGTCTATATACAAAGTTATTTGGACTCTGTTCTTTCTTATTTGCTATTTAAAACAAGGAAACCTGTTTGCCTATGCCAAGTGTAGCCTATCCTGCAGTTGGAACCATATAAAAATAAAAAATAGCAAAAAGTCTTTTGGGGGAGATATGGAAAGAATTACCATACTAGAACAAACTCTGAGGGTTAAAATCACTTTATAAGAAAATAGTTGGAATATCTGGCATTACCATAAAGACAAAATCATACATCTCTTTCCATTGACAATATAAGAGAAGTCAAATCAATAAATTTTTAAGTATACATACACACACACACACACATATCCATCCTTAATTGTAGCCTTCTTGGGGGGAGAGGGAGGGGAAAAAAAAGTAAAAAGTGCACAGCAGAGAACAAAAGAAAACCAACAAGAAAGCAAAGGAAAGCTGAGCAGTTTTGAAAACAATGCATAGTATTTATTATATAGGTTTTCTTGAATGGAAATTTATTGTTTTATGCTGAATCTTCTCTTATGGTCTGCAGTGTACATGGCAATATTTTTTTTTCTTTTCTCATTTTGTATTTAAGTTTAAAATTAAAAAATTTACCAAAAAAAAAACCAAACCTAAAATGAGAACACAATAATAGTGGGTGGGGCAGTGGGAATTGTTACTAATGACTTGGGGAATTAGGAAAGACCTCTGAAAAAGGTAGCACTTGAGCCAAGCCTTGAGGGAAGCA
Organism: Pseudochirops corinnae; assembly: GCA_028646515.1. Classification (NCBI taxonomy): domain Eukaryota; kingdom Metazoa; phylum Chordata; class Mammalia; order Diprotodontia; family Pseudocheiridae; genus Pseudochirops; species Pseudochirops corinnae. The sequence goes on from CM053589.1 coordinate 81,753,296, forward strand.
GAGAGTTCCAAGAGGGAGAGGCTTTCTAGGCAAAACTGAGATCCTGAACAAAGGTAGGAGAAGGAGTGTTGTGTACAGGTCAATCTGGCTAGATGACAAGAGTTATAAGGGGAGTTCTATGAGCACAGTCTAGCAACATAGGTTGGTGCCAGGTTGGGAAAGACTTAAAATACAAAAGGAATCTGTATTGTATTCTTAAGACAATAGATCTAGTATCATCATTAAGAAATCTAATGTTAAGGCCAAGGGAAACTAGGTTTTTCTTTGCATTGTGTTGAACCAGGGAGACTTTTAAAGACTTCACATGTTCAATGTGTCATATGCATTTATTCATTCAGAACACTATTGCTCTTAGCTGATTACAAATAGTTTTCTAATACTGACTACATCCTAAATGGGACAATTTTGAGTACAGTGATTACTTCCTCCTTTTTTCCAGAAAGTTTTTTTAATCTATTAAACTCTTTTTATCCTTCACTGTGATATTATACTCCCATCTCCATAAGTAGTATTTTAAGTCTTCCCTCTTCTGATGCAAATAAAGGCAAAAAACAGTCCCTGCTCCTAAAGAGCTCACAATCTAACAGGAAAAACAGCATACCGATGACTATGTACAAAGAAAATCTATATTATATATGTAAAATATTTTTGTACATATATTATATCTATATATGAAAAACTGGAGGTAGTCTCAGAAGGAAGGCACTAGTATTATAGAGGACTGGGAAAGGATTCTTCCTGAGGGTAGGATTTAACTGAGACTTGAAGGAAATCAAAGAAGCTGGCATCCAGTGAAGTACTGTCTGATCTAAGCATTAATTAAAGACTAGATCATATACTTTCCTCCTCTGGAAGTACTGTGATTATCTCCAAGAGGAACAGAGAGGAAAAAATGGAAAAAAGGTAAATGAGTGTCCATTTTTAAATCAACGACTTACCACTTGCCAAAGAAAGGGCCTCCCACACTCCAATTTCTTTTTTAAACAATGTGAAAACAATGGCATCATTCCCAATTTTGGCTTTGCTGTTAATATCATCTATAGGAGCATAGAGAAATGCTTCAAATAAAAATGGAGGATAATTGACCTATCCGAAAGGGGAAAAAAAGAGATAAATTAATGTAAATGTGTAGTTTAAAACAAGTTATTAAAAGAAATAAAAACTAGAAAGAGCAAAAATAATAATTATGATAAGACATATATAAAATTATTGCAGGCTGTAGAATATTGAGAAAAACTAATGGTAGAGGAGAGGGAAGGAACAAGAATTTATGGAGTGCATACTAAATACTTTTTACAAATATTATCTCATTTGATTCTCACAACAACCTGGTGACCTAGGTGCTATTATTATCTCCATTTTACAGATAAGAAAACTGGCAGATTAAGTGAGGTGTCTTAACCTGGGTCACAAAGCTAGTTAGTGTCAGGCCCTATTTGAATTACAGCTCTTCCTGACTCCTGGCCTAGCTCTCTATCCACTCTCCATCACCAACTGCCTCAACAGAGCAGGGCAGGGCCCAGCAGAGCCCTGGGTTTAGTGTCAAGAAGTTGAATTCCAATCTAGTTCTTTGCATATTCGCAGTGAGACCTTGGGCAAGTCATTTAACTTCTCTGGGCCTTAGTTTCCTCATCTGTAAAATTAGGAAGATGAACTAGACCACCTTTGAGGGTTCCTTCCAGCTCTAGACCTATGATTTTGGGGGAATGTTTTGTTTATTCCTGCTTCTCTTTGAAGCCCTTTCAGTTGTGAATCTGATGCTATTTGGTTACAGGTGCTGGGTGGCTTTATCTGAATTTGGATCCATCTAAATATCAAAAAGACAAAAAAAAAAATCAGAACTACAAGGAACAGAATCCCCACACTGCTCATGTGTGACCAACTTTGCCCATGTGCTTCAGTCCTGGAACAGGTGACAAGTCACCAAGAAACAGGGAAGAGAAGGCAAACTGGAGCAAGAAAGGGCAGAACAAGGCGCCCCATGGGTTCTAGGCAAGGAGCCCACCTTGAGGTAATTTTCCGTGCAGAAGATGTCGGCGTTCCCAGGCCGGACGCCTCGGAGTGGCAAAGAGAGGTACACGGCGGACTCGGTCTGCTGCCAGCTATAGTCCCGTACTTGCAGGGGCGGCATTTTCGGCTGCGGCTCTCAAGGGAAAAGGACCAGCCACGCGTTGCCAGCCACGCTCCCTTCAGTTGCTAAGGAAGCCCGACCTTTCCCAAAGCTCTTCCGGGGCAAGTCGGCCTGGGCAGGTCCTCCGGGGGAGGGGAGAAGCCGGGGCCTGCAGGGCCAAAGCCCCACTATTTGGAGTTCTTCCTCCCCAGACGCACGCTCAGACTACATATCTGTTTTCTCGGATAGGCCTAGGTCGCGTCAGGCTTTAGCTAGCGCGTAAAGCACGGAGATAGAAAAGGGTTTTCTTGGTGTGTTTTTTTTATAAGGCGCACTGCGCAGCCGCGGCTAGGGAGCGGGGCTCCTAATCTCGGGGAAATCTCCGATGGAGGATGGGGAAGGTCGGGTCACGTAGTTGGTGAACCGCTGGGTCTGTGTGGCAACTGCACGTACTGAGTCTGCGCGGCTCCGAGCCGGGCGGTTCCCTTTGAGGGCCGGTAATTACACGTGGTAGCTGGGGGAGGAGGCGGGAGAAAGCTACAACGGCTTCGAGGGTTGCCGAAGCGAGTCCCCGAGTGCCAGTGAGCTCCTTCTTGTTCTGGCCGTATTAATATACACTCCGAACACGGAAATCCTACTACCGGAGCACTTGTTGACCAGCATTTTGGAAAATCAATAAATTCTCTGATCCTCAAGTTTCCTCAAATGTATAAATGAAAAAGGTGACTGTTAAGGTCCCCTTTAGCAGAAGAATTGTACGATTGTGAGAAGTTATAAGTTTTCCTAAGGTGTCAAGCCTGGGAAATGCATCAGTTAAAGGTCTTCTGTTTAATATATTAAAATGCTTCTATAGACTGGCAGTGGATAAAGCACTAGTCCGGTGCCCTAAAGACCTCAGTTCAAATCCAGCCTTAGACATTTACTAGCTGTGTGGCTCTGGTCAGGTTATTTAACCTCTTACTTGTTTCCCTTTCTGTAAAATGCGGGTTTTACCTCCCAGAGTTATTATGAGGATAAAATAAGATGATATTTGTAAAATACTTCCCAAACTTTGAAGCACTTATGTCAAAGAAAGCTTTATTATTGGTATCAGTGATCCCATTGTGGTCATCTCGGTCTTTGCAGATGGCAGTCCTTCCTCACTTCATCTTGTACAACTCTGTGCCCTTCCGTAAACCTTTCATAGATGATCCAGGACTTCTAGTCCTTTAAATATGCTGTGTGTGTCACAGGAAGCACTTGCCTGTCTTTTACAAGCCAAACCCTGACTTCTTTTAAGAACTGTTTTCTTTCATAAAACAAAAATCCTACTTCAGTTCTTCATGGCAGCATAGAAGTGACTATGGGTTTCTCTAAACCTGTGCCAGCAGAGCCTAGGGGCTGGCAAATTCTAGCAATGCTTTTGCTAACAATCCCAGCAATAGACTACAAAAGGGTCCCTGGCTAAAGTTCAGGGAATCTGTGAACCTGAATTGAAAAAAAAAAATTACATCTCTAGTCTCACTAATATGTAACTAAATTCAACATTTCTTTCGAATGTGAATGTAGGCAACAAATATTATTCTGAGAAAAAAAATGGCCTTCACCAGGTTGGCAAAGGGATCCAAAACAAGTAAACAAACAAACAAAAGTTAATAACCCCTAATCTAGGTAAAGACTTCTGTGTCCATGGCAATCCCCATTCAATATACAATTCTATTCTATTTACAAACATTAAGACACTGCATATAAGATTTTGCCAAGGAAATATTAGCAATAGAATAAGAAACAGTGACATGTCTTACCCTTGTAATTGGAATTTCCATCCAAGCCTGGAGAATTTTGCATGAGGCTCTGTTAATTGTTTGAGCAAATGCCAACAGTGACCCTGAATGCCTGACTTCTTGGGGAATGGAAATTATGTGACAGCTTGAGAGAGTAGAGAGAGTCTTTGTTCACCCTTCTTTGAGAGTATCTTTAAGAACAACACAAAGGAGAAGAAAGAAGACATATAAGGGGGAGCCAGCTGCTCAGCATGTGCCTAATTTCCACTTTGCATTCCTAGAGACTTTGAGGAAATTCCCCTTGGGTGAGAACAGGTCCTCTTTCTTGGTTGAGCTATCTTGCTCCCTGAGGGAGAGCTCATTTATTTTATTTTCTAGTATGATCAAATCTGTATAGCTCCTCTATTTTTTTCTTTTTTGCTTATATAAATGGACTTACTTGCTCTTTGCTATTTGTGGTAGTCATTTGTATAATCAGTATTTGACAGGAAGAAATCAAGCTTAATCAAGGTATGAGCTTGAAGTACTTGGTACACCTTTCCACTTAGGAGCCAGGATGGTGGTATAGAAGCAGGAAAACTCCATGGCTCCCCCATAACCACCTCAAATACCTGTAAAATATGACTCTAAACAAACTTTAGAGCTACAGAACCCACAAAGTGACAGGGAGAAACAAATCTCCCACTGAAGGCAGCCTGGCAGGTGGACAGGAAGGGTTCATCACAGCACAATGGGAGTGGAGCCCAGTGCCACGTGAGCCCATAGTTTTAGCCCCAGGGCGGCCCTGATCAGCCATGGCTGGAGGGACTTTGGGAGAGTGGATCACCAACAGCTGTGGCTGTTCCCAGAATTATCAACCCATAAATGCCAAAGAAAAAGTAAGAGGTCAGTGTGGACTTTGGGAATAGGGGGACCAAGAGTGAGGTCCAGCCTCTGCCCCCAGAAGGGAGAAGCAGCTCAGGCATGGCGGCTGTGCAGCTGCCTCCATGTGCCTGCTTCAGAACTCCTGGCCTGCAGATTGTAGGTGGACCAAGCAACCATTCTGAGGGGTAATTGCTCTTACTTTAACCTGATTGGATCTGGATCTGTCTGGGGTGGAAGTCTTGGGGTGTGTGACCAGGTGCCAGAGCCTGTGGAGGCTTCAGAGAGGATATCCAACTAATAGCTCTAGCAGCTGCAAAAATCTCACTGATTTGGGACAAAACTCTCCTCTCTGGAAGCAGAGTTCTACTGTGGCAAAAAGCTCAAAAGTCAAGTAATGGAGTGGCAATATGAGCAAGCAAAGAAAGCAAAGCAAGCACAGCAATCTAACTTTAGATTCCTTTTCTGGGGACAAAAAGGATCAAAGCATGGAACAGCAGGAAGACAATGAAGTCAGAACTCCTGCACCAAAAGCTTCCAAGAAAAAGATAAACTAGTTACAGGCCATACAGGAGCTCAAAAAGGATTTTGAAAACCAAGTAAGAGAAGTGGAGGAAAAATTCGGAAGAGAAATGAGAATGATGCAAGAAAAATCATGAAAAGAGAGTCAACAACCTGACCGAAGAAAATAACACCTTAAAAAATAGACTAATTCAAATGGCAAAAGAGGCCCAAAAAACCAATGAAAAAGAATGTCTTAAAAAGTCGAATTTGCCAGATGGAAAAAGAATCTCAAAAGCTCACTGAAGAGAATAATTCCTTCAGAATTAGATTGGGGCAAATGGAAGCTCATGACTTTATGAGAAATCAAGATACTATTAAACAGATCCAAACAAATGAAAAAAATAGAAGGCAATGTGAAATATCTCATTGAAAAAAAACCACTGATCTGGAAAATAGATCGAGGAGAGACAATTTAAAAATTATTGGATTACCTGAAAGCCATGATCAAAAAAAGAACCTAGAAATCATCCTTCAAGAAATTCTCAAGGAAAAT
>CM053589.1:81759586-81814584 GCA_028646515.1 Pseudochirops corinnae
GAAGACATAGGAGAGAATAGACTGGGGAAGGGGGGATACACTGGGATGGCTGTTTTGGGGTGGTGGGTAGGGGAAAGATGGGGAGAAAATATGTAACTCAAAATCTTGTGGAAATGAATGATGCAAACTAAAACAAAAAAAATAAAAATAAAAAAAGACTTTAACTTGAAAAAAAAAAGACTAATGGGATTCTAATACTGAAAAGAAATGAAGTTTTTATTATAATGATAAGTGGTAAGGTTGACATTTTTTAAGCAGAGATTCCTAATATGTATTCAGGTCATACCAGGATGGTAGTCACTTACTCCTAAACCCACAAATTATATTGTACATATATATGCATGTATATGATTTGTTATTGCTCAGTCATTTCAGTCATGTCTGATTCTTTGTGACTGTATTTGGTATTTTCTTGGCAAAAAATACTGTAGTGGTTTGCTATTTCCTGCTCCAGCTCATTTTACAGATGAGGAAACTGAGGCACAGAGGGTTAAATGACTTTCCTAGGGTCATATAAGTAATAAGTATCTGAGGCTAGATTTGAACTCAGGTGTTCCTGAATCCAGGCCCATCACTCTATCCACTGTGCCACCTAGCTGCTCCATTATATGTACAATTACCATAAACTAGAGATTTAGTCATTTGCATTGCTTTTTCTGAAGGCCCTGATTTAAACACATACACACACATACACACACACACACACACACACACACACACTCCCTGTCTCTGTCTCTCTTGCATATGTTACTGGAAAAAGACTTCTTGGCCCTTCCCAAAAGGGATTGAAATGGAAACATCGGCTTTATTTTAGGAAGGTTTCCTAAAGAGCTGATTGCTTCATGTTTTCATTGTGCTGCTCTAACAGCTATGTTTTGACTGTTTCCTAGGTGCCCCAATCCAACTGTGTTTCATTCACAAATACACACACATCTTGCTTATTCTGAAAGATTTCTCAGGCACCCACAGTGCTACAGTCTGCTTATGATGGCAACATGTTATAGCCTGAAAAATCAAATGTCTTTCAATTATCATAAAAGAAATTTGACTTCTTTTGGCATATTAGTAGCATTGGCACAGACCCCCCAGAAAGCTGCCCCAGGTTCTAGGTACTTTGTGGATCAGCTTCCTCTCCAAACCATAGTTTACAAGCCCTGGCCAACATGTTCACTTTTACTACTCAGCCAGAGGTCACCCTATTAAAAATCAAAGGCATTTAATAAAATAGCATAGTCATTAGAGCAGCAACAGAACATTTACCCCATAAACCTGGAACTCAATCTCCCACAAATACATATACCCTTAATGAGAGGAGTGAATATACATAGTTGTCACACACGAGGCACATACATGTGGAGAACACATGTGGCCAGGGCCAAGGGTAAGTTATACCTCTGACTCTGCAGAGCTGCTAATATCTTTGGATGATGTCACTTCCCTGCTCTCTGCCAGACCTACTCCCTGCCAGGAGTTTGATCTCTGCCTGTCCCGACTGGGTGTTGTCTCCGTCTCCCCTGGTTAGAAATTTCATCTTCACTCCAGCTGCTTTTCAGCTATCTTCAGGGGGACTTGATTCTACACCCTTCTTTTAGGATCCTGTGGTTAGCAAGCCTCTTGCCAGAGGGGAGAGCTACAACTCTTTTAGTTAGTTCCTTCATCTCCCTACTGGCTCTCTGCTACCATTTTTAGCTAAGGTGCTATCTTCAGGGCCACCTCATTATATACAAAGGTCCACTGGGAATATTGTGGCTACCATTACCTTATTCCATGCCATAGAACTCTATAACTCTCCCTAGTCAGCTCCTTCAGCCAGTGTCTCAGGAATTCCGCCAGCCTTCTCTTCAAACCAATGGCTATAAAGTCCTTCCTTTTAGCAAGTCTGTTCCTAGAATCTGGAAGCAGATTTCCAGGCTAAGATGAAATGTGTTCTTTGAACTCCTCTTTTAACTTTATTCTTTCTTTCTGTTTCCTCTGAGACCCTCAGTTCACCTCTAACTTATGGTCAAAAACTCATTTTAATTCTTCTATTTTTTCAAACCCCAGGCCCCAGTTGGAGCTAATAGCTACTTTCTCTAACAGAAAAGGAGTTGACTTAAATGGTAGTATAGAAACTTTTTAAACTTCTAACCATCATTGTTCTCTGTTCAATGCAAATTACAAAGGCTGATACCTTTTTCTTCAACATCCCCCTAACAATAAATCACAGTTTAGTCTCTTTAGCCACATTGTGTGTTTACAGTAAAAAAGAAAACAGATTTTTAATTCACTTGAAATACAAAGATCTAGAAGAATTGTACTGACATATTAGCATCTTGTCCTGGAAATTTCCTGAATATGTTAACAGAATTCAAAAGCCTACTTGATAGCGTATTTTACATTATCTGTCTTTATTTTTTCAACTAGAAATTTCTAGGAAATGTGCCAGAGTTGTTCTTGAATACAGATGTTTTTCCTTCCTAAATAAATGGCTATGGATTGACTTCTATATTAAGATAACACAAGGGTCATTGATAGATACAATCACTGAAATAATTGTCACTACCAAGTGAGGCATAAAATAGGGAAACATGTTCACCAAAGGTGTTTGCTGCAGTTATAAAAGATATCTGGAAGAAGGATTCCCTATAGATTGGAGCAGTCTGCCAGATCTTCTTATTTGTTGGTGACATTATGCTAATTATATCAAGTCTTAGAACATTATAGGGCTTCCTCAATGAGATCCACAATTATTCAAAAAAGATTGGTCTTAACAATCCACACAGGAAAAACCAAATGGATAAAGAATGATTCTTGTCCATATAATCATATGTAATGCAATTATATATAGTTATAATATTTCTATAATTATAATATTTAACTATAATAATGCATATAATAATTATACATAATATGTGAGGGTTAGGAAATACGTGCAGGCTGCAAGTGGTTGTGTTGAGGCACAGGGAGTGTTGAGATCTTGGAATAAGCTGGGTCACATGGAGTTCAGAGCATTGCTCAAGGTTCTCCCACATGTGGTTCCCAGGTGTTTCAGATTAGTGTCTCCACACCCTGGGGCCTTCAAGTCCTTGTGACTGTACCTCCCCTCTTACAATTCTGTTCAGCTGGGCTCTGTTCTTTCTTCATGTGGGGTACATGCATCCAGGAGATATATAAGGCTCAAGCTTTGGGGGTAGTTTGAAGTCTGCCTTAAGATCTGGCTGTAAGGCTTCCCCATGGAGAAGACTCAATAAACTTTCTCTGCTTGCACCTCCGAGCCATGACTCTTCTGTTCTTGAAAATGCACTAGCGTCCACTTGAGTGAGGTAAGTAACTGGCTGCCCCTGCAGTTAAGTTAGGGAACCCTGACAGAGAACCCTGACAATAATACACATATGTACACACACATAACATTAACAAGTACTACAGGTGGATAAAGAACTTAATCAAGAATTGTCTAGGAGTAAGAGAGCAGGCAGGATTGCATTTGGGAAATAATATAGAGTTTTCAATGATCCCAAGTTGCTCCTTAATCCTAAACCCCATGTTTTTAAAGTAATGGTTTAGCACCTTACCCTCCGGACTTTTGAATACCGAATTCAGTCTTGGGAGGAGTCTTATTCTTTGGTTTGCTTGCCCCCATCCTGTTTCTTCTGGGAAATCTTCAAATACAGACTGAATCTAGTTTATATCTAGATCTTCATAGATCTAGGTAAGATGGTCTCACCTCCCATAAAAACTCTCACGGTCACAATGCATATTGAATATAGAACAGCTTCATTTTACTGTACAGAAAATGTAGAAAAGACACAAAGATTCTCAGTAGCCCATAAATAATCAATACAATTTTTTTTTCTCTCTCAGTGGTGAGTCCCTCCTTGCTCCAAAACCCTACGTGGAATTATAGCACTGGTCTATGGTTTTGAATTCCACTCAGAAGGGAAAAGCACTGAGGTTGCTAGAGAAACAGTTTCCGAACATTCCACTGAGTCTTGCATGTACCCTAAAGAGTCATATAGGCATCCAGAGACTTAACTTCTCCAGAAGGGAAAAATAAACTCATGATTACTAGATCTAAAAGCCATCCCAGGGTATCCCACTTTTTTATCCCAAAGATTCATTAATTCTCTCTTTATGGTGCTGCCCTGAGGGCTTGGAATTCCTGAAAGAGAAATATACATGGGGTGGTTAGGCTGACAACTCCCTTCCTATCAAATGTCACTGTCTGAATAACTCTCAGTAACAGATCTAATGAGATCATATTTATAAAGTGTTCAGCATAGTACTTGGCACATTCAAGGCTTTTGTTTACCTCTGTCATGGTTTTAATCCCTTGCTGTTCTTCCATTTTGTGGAGGCTATATGTTTAACTCTCTTCTCCCCAAGGGACTATTGCATCCCAAGAATTCCCCTTCTCTCAAAAGAAGGCTAGCTACCTGGTGGGTATTATAAGTATTATCATCTCTATTTGAAAGATGAGGAAGCTAAGGCACATATAGGTTATAACAGTTAACAGTCAGGATTCAAACACATCTCAAACCAGTTTATCAACTTGACCTCCATCTTAACTCTACCTCAGCCATATATGGGAATGGTCATAACTTTGATCTGATCAACACCCATCACTGTTCCAGCTCCATGATCCAGAATTCTAAAATTCATTTATCTTATCAGAAGATCCTACTCTGCCTCACCTCTACCAACTCAAACCTTTTTTTTTTACCATCACACATCCAGTCCCTTTACCCATGTGTAAAGGTAATGAAATTTGGAGATGCCCCTGTATTGGCTTGGTTTTGGGGTTGAGTGTTAAAACCCAGAGCTTGTGAATCCCACTTGTGGGATGAACTTGTTGACATGAAGAGAGAGGGCTGAACTGGAAGGAGCCATGAATTAGGAGTGAGGCCTGAGCCTAGAGAAGGCCAGAAGGACTTTGGGAGAGCAGTATCCAGTATTGTGGAGCCTGAGTTGCTGAGAGAAAGACTGCTGAGAGCCCATTGGAACTGCCTAGGACTTTTGGGAACTGCCACCTGTAACTGCCAAGAACTTAGGAAGCATGGCTGTGTATTTTGTCTGTCTGTTTTGATGTTGTTTGGCCAGATTCACCGGATGGTGAAGGATAATACTGCTGTTGTAGAGGTCCTGGAACCTGGCTGTTGGTTCAGAAGCCCTGAAGGAGGATTTTCTTGTGGTACCTGCACAGAAATCCTGGAAGAGGGCCTTGTTGATATTTTCAGGGGTCCTGGGACTGTTCTACAGGCAGAGAGTGACTTGATGAGGACATTGGCTGTGGCTTTGTTGAGCCTTGTCTCCCTAGGAACTGAGATTGCTTAGGGCTTGCCTCCAGTGAAGATGAAAGAAAGCCCTTTCCTCGGGTATTCAATGCTGAGCTTAACTTTGTTGTAACTTAAGGGTGGATGGCCTTTTGTGCTCTCCTGCCCCTTTTGAGATTCAGGGGTGGGAAGCCTTTGAGTGATTGACCAAATGAATGTACTTTGTTTATGATTGGACACTAATCACCATTTGAGAAGAGACTTTTGACTGACTGAATGTACTGTCTAGGGGTGGAGTAGTACCTGGATTGAATTGAGAACTTACTTGCTAAAGGAACAAGTTACACTGTATTTTGACTTTCTCTGTTCTGTGAATGTTTGCTGAGTAAATGGAGTTTACTATGCTGGTAATCTGAACCTTGGAAGTTGCCTTTGCTTGGCAACTATGCTCTGGTCTCATTTCCCTCCGTTCAGTTGACCAGTACAACCACATATTCTTTTATCCCCTTGTTTGTGGGCCAAACATACCTTGCTAGACCCCAACTCTGGGTTACCTCTTCCTCCACTGTCCACTTTCTTCATTTATACTCACATGGTGTTCCTGGAAAGAGTAATGCAACAAAGCCAACAGGGTTCATTATAAATTTATGTTACCTAATCTAAACTAGGCCCACACTGCTGCGTGGCAATCCATTTATTCTTCCCTGATTGACAATCATACTTTCTCATGTCTATTTCCAAATCATCTCTCTCCTCAGACAGAGTTCTACTTTACCACCTTCACCTATCTTATTAAGAAAAAAAGTGGCCATCTTCCATGAGCCCCCTCTTCTTCCCTTACTACATCTCAAAACTCTTCATCATTACCCTCCTCCTTTTTCCAGTATTTAAAGAAGCAGTAGATTGCCAAATTTAACCCTCCACTCATGATCTTCTTGGTAATATCTCCTTCCATCTATTCCAGAAGCTTACTCCCTTGATAATTCTTTCTCTTTCTTCAGTCTTTAATCTCTCCTAATATGATGGTGCTTTCCCTGTCACCTACAAACATATTCCATGTGTAGCCTGTCCTTAAAGAATCTTCATTTAACCCTGCCATTCCCTCAAACTAACATCTTATATATGTTCTCCGTTTTGAACTCAAAATCCTAGGAAGAGTCATTTTATATTTGTTGTCTTCTTTTCTTTAGTTCTTACTCACTTTTCAGTGCCTTGCAGTCTGACTTCTGATACTACCACTGAATGATACTCTCATCTCCAAAGCTGCCAGGGTTCTCATCTGCTACATCCAATGGCTTTTTCTCATTCCCTGTTCTCTTTTATCTCTCTAAAGTTTTTTATACTGTTATTCACTTCTTGCTCTTGGATCCTGCCTCTTTTCTTTTCTTCTGTGACATTACTTTTTCTTTGTTCTCCTAACTTTCTGACAATTAATCCTTATTAAGATCACCCTTCTCCTCCCACCAAGTGTGGTAGGCAGCTAGGTGGTACAATGGAAAGAGAATAGGACCATTCTCAGCCATGTGACCCTGGACAAACCACTTAATCTCTGTCTGCCTCAGTTCCCTAATCTGTTACACTAGGGATAATAAAAATGCCTACTTCTCAAGGTTGTTGTGAGAATCAAATGAGATAATAAATACAAAGTACTTTGTAAACCTATTTAAGTGTTATTTTTATTATTATTTGTAGATTTATTCCAAGGCTCAGTCCTGAGTTTTCATCTCTATGTATATAATCATCATTGGTAATCTGATTAATTTACTTGGGTTTAGTTATAATCCAAATCTATCAGTCCAGTTCTAGCTACATTTTCAGTTGAATTCTTACCTATCCACTGGACATCTCTACCTGGATATCTCACAGGTCTATCAAATTCAACAAATCTAAAATGGAACTCATATGTCCCTAAAAACAATTCTTCTTCCAAACTTCCCTATAGAATTTCTGTTGAAAATCCTATCACTCTTCCAGTCACATAGGTTAACAATCTCAGAGTCCTCCTTGGCTCTTTCTTTTCCCTTAATTACAGAATCAATCATTTACCAAGTCTTGTTAATACCCATAACATCAAATCTGTCCCCTTCTCTCCATCCACACGGTATCTACCATAGTTCAACTAGGTGGCACAGTGGATAGAGCAGCTGGGCCTGGAGTCAGGAAGACCTGAGTTTAAATCTGGGCTCAGACACTAGTTGTGCGACCTAGGGCAAATTATTTAACCTGTTTACTTCAGTTTCTTCAACTATAAAATGAGCTAGAGAAGGAAATGGCAAATCACTCAATATCTTTGCCAAGAACACCCCAAATGGGGTCACAAGGATTTGGACGTGATTGAAAAGCAACTCAACAACAACAATAGTTTTCTAATTGTCTCTCTGCTTCTAGTTTCTCCCCTCTTCAACCCAGCCTCCAAACAGTGGCTAAACTGATATTCTCCAAATCCAGCCCCAACCATTTTTTTTAACCCATTGCTTACAAATCTTCATTGATTCACTATTGCCCCTAGGATAAAAGGCAAACTCTTTAGTCTGCTATCTAAATTCCTTCACAATCTGGTTCCCATCTGTCTTTCCAACTTAATTTCATACTATTGCCCTTCCAGCCATCTCCATTCTAATCAAAATGGCCTGCTACCTCATCTTTCTATGTCTTTACACAAGTGGTTCCTGATGTCTGGAATGAATTCTCTCCTTGCTCCCACATCAGAGAATCCCCACATTTCCTTTTAGTACACAGCTCAGATGCCATCTCCTATATGAGGCATTTTCTGATCTACAGTCGTTGGCTCTATCTTTTAAAAATCCTTTTTATATATTTTGTAGTTACTTATTCATGTGATATATCCTCTACCCCCACTTGAATGTAAACTGCTTGAGGGCAGTGATTGTTTCTTTTTATCGTCACATTTTGAACATAGTAAGCATGTAATAAATGAATTGAAATCTTCTATCCTCAGTTCCATTACTCTTTTCACTTTTAAAAATACAGTTGCTTCTCAACAAAATTATCAGGGAATTCTTTAAATCTGTCAGTGGTCCAAGGTGATTTAAATCTGTATTTAAAATCTCTGTGAAATTTCTTCCAGTGGGGGAAGAGGTATTTAAGTATGAAAAGCAACTCTATTTGGAAGATTTTTGGGGGCCATTACTTCACTAACCAAGGATTATGGCTGTTGGGATGCAGTTCCCAGTGTTTTTGCCACTGCAAAAAACTTCCACAGATGTAATCATCACCATGGCAGTTGTTTTCGTTAGGACTACTCTCAATGCTAATCCTTGTGATGGCAATAACTACTAAGACACCATATATGATTTTCCACATAGGAGACATGGATATGACTTTGGAGACTACCAGACTGACCAGATCTCATCACTTACATCCTTGAAAACAGCAAACTGACAATACAGACTTAACAAATAGAAGAAAACTCACTTGATTTTTATCTCTATGCAAAGTAAAATTAGTAACTTTTAAAGTCTGAAAACAACTGAAAGACATCTTTTTTTCTTTCTCAAATAAAGTTTACCCAAGTTCAAATAACGTAAATGACAGGTAAAAAATTCAGTCAATTTAAAGATCATTCAGTTGATTCAAGAGCCAATGGATTTATTGTCAACAGATCTGAACAAATTGTTCTCAAAAGAAGAATTATAAATTATTAATAAACATATGAAAACATGCTTCAGATCACTAATACTACGAGAATGTAAATGGAAACAACTTGGATTTCACCTTACATTCAGCAGCTTGGTAAAGGTGACAAGAGATAAGCAATGCTAGAAAGACTACAGAAAGAAAGGCACATTAACGTATTGTTGTAAGAACAATGAATCAGTCCAAAAATTCTGGAAAACAATTTGGAAAAAAAAAGGTCATATCCTTTAACCTAGAGATTTCACTGCCAGGCAAGGAGGTCAAAGACAGAAAAAAAGTTAACAAATAGCCAAATATTCATAGCAGCACTTTTTGTAGAAAAGAACCAAAAAACAAAGTAGATGCCCATCATTAGAGGATCAGCTAAACAAACCATGGTGCGTAAGGGAAAAAAAAAAAAATCCAACAAATATGAAGCATTCAGAGAAGTATTAAGACTTATGTGAACAGATTTAAAATAAACAATAAAAACACTGAATTTGATAAATGTTTAAAAAATTAATAAGCATTTCTTTTTTACCGTGCTCCAAAAGAAAAACAAAACTATTATAACAAATGAGCAGTTAAGCAAAACAAATTCCGGCAGTCACATGTAAAAACATACATGTCTTATTCTGCACATTTAGTCTATCATCTTTTTGTCAGAAAGTGGGTAGTATATTTTATCATTGGTCCTTTAGAAATATGGTCGACTGCCACCTAACAGAGAGCTGATGGACTCAGAGTGCAGATTGACTGAACTATGGAAATAGGCTTTTAATTGGTCTCTCTGCTCCTAACCTCTTCTCTATATGATCTCTACTTCATATAGCTACCAAAATTTCTTCTTAGGCATAGAGCTGTATCCCTCTTCTGCTCAAAGTACCTCCCTATTTTTCATAAGATTTAAAATATAAAATCCTTAGCATGACATTTTAAAAAAATGTTAATTAACTAAAATCTACCTTCTCTCCTTCCCCCCTACCACTGAAAGCCTTCATAACCTATATGCATAGTTCAAGTAGAATGTATGACTACATTTATCCAAAAATTTTGTCTTGATCATATATCCTGAGTCTATCACCTCCCTGTCAGGAGGTGGATTGTGAATTTCATCATGAGTCCTCTGGAACTATGGTTAAACATTGTGTTGATCAGAGTTACTAATATTTTCAAAATTGTTTGTCCTTACAATGTTATTGTATTAATTGTTCTCACTTCATGCTGCATGAGTTCATACAAATCTTCCCAGGTTTCTCTGAAACCATTCCCTTCATTATTTTTTATAGCACACTTTGGCATGACATTTAAAGCTCTCCACAATCTGACTCCCACTTAGCTTTCCAGCCCTGTTGCATACTAATACCTACCATGAACTCTATATTGTAGACAAACCAGTCTACTAGTCATGCTCAAAACATATCTTCATTTATTACCTCCAGACTTTTGCACAAACCATTCTCCAAGCCTAGAATACACTTGCTCCTTATCTCTGCTTTTCAGAATCCTTTTCTTTCAAAGGTTTACATTCCTCTGTGAAGTATTCCCTGATTGCTTCCCAGGTTACTGCTTTCTGACTCCTAAATTTTTCTTTGACTATATTTGTGTACATATTGTATCCCTTCTCCTTTATGGGTGTATCTGCATGTGGGGGGACCCTCCTGGAGACGGATAGAGGAGCCGTGTCTCAGTTCCTAAGACCATTGGAAATATGTGTTTTCTGATGGTCTTAGGTGACCCCTGTGAAAGGGTCATTCGACCCCCAAAAGGGACATGACCTACAGGTTGAGAATCACTGCAAGTCTAGCAGAATGTAAGCTCATGAAGAGCAGCGAATGGCAGTTGAATTTTTCTCTTTTCTAGTGCCTAGGATAGTTCCTTTGACATAGTTTTATGTCAAATATAGGAATCTTTGTGGAACTGAAAAGAACATAATAGAAGGTGTAAGGATTTCAGTGAACCATAAGCTTAATATGTTAGCTAGTGTGCTATGGCTGACAAAAAAACAAAAACAAAAGATAATATAATTGTGGACTGGGCTGATAAGTGACCTAATGGATAGAGCATTAGGTCTGGAGACAGGAAGACCTGAGTTCAAATCCAGCCTCAGACACTTACTAGCTGTGTGACTTTGGGCAAGTCACTTAACCCTGTGTGCTTCAGTTTCCTCATCTGTATAATGAGCTGGAGAAGGAAATGGCAAATCACTCCAGTATTTTTGCTGAGAAAACCCCAAATGGGGTCATGAAGAATGGGAAACAACAACTACAACAACTGTGGATAGCATTAATAAAAGCATAATGTCGAGATCAAGGCAAATTATTTTGTATTCTGCCTTAACCAGAACATACCTGTATTATTATGTTTATTTCTGGGCATTACATTTTTTTAGAGTGGCATTTAAAAGTGAAAATACGTTCAGAGAAGGGTTACAAGGATGGTGCTGGACCTCAGAAGAATATGAAACGAGAATTGAATGATTGAAGAGAACATTTAGGGACTGATAGCTGCCTTCAAATATGGGAAGGACTGTCACATGGAAAAGAATTATTATACTTATACTGCTTGCCTAACCTGGTAGCAGCACTAAAGACGTAGATGCACATTTTGACAGACTATAAAGGAAAACTTCCTAACAGTTAAAGTGTTCCAAAAGTACAATGTGCTGCTTCAGTAGTCAGTGAGTTATCTGTAGCTGTATGTCCTCAAGTGGTGCCTGGGTAATTCTTTGCTTGGGATGTTATTAAATGTAAAATTGGTGTGGGGGTTAGGCTAGGTAGACTCTGAGGCCCCATCCAATTGTGATTTTGCACTTTAACTCTTTAAATCCTGTTGCCATCTATTATCAAAAATTAAGGTCATTACTGGATGCCTCTAAGACCTTCATGAAACCTATTTTACTTCTCTCATCTCTCCTTATTTTCTACCTTGCTCCCCCTGGAAATCCCTTTTATCTACTCATTCCAATGTCAATTCCCATTGTTCCCCTAAGATGTGTCATCATATGAACTATCTTCCACAATTTGATTCTTAAGATGATCTAACTTTCAATTAATCTCAGTTTCTGAAATCCCACTTCCCGCTAGACTTTCCAAAAATTTTAAAGAAACGACAATTTTCCTTGGGCCTTCCTCTTCCTTTAAAAAAACAGAATTTCCATGACTCTAAAGTAAGTTTTGTGATTATTTACAGCTTGGTTTGATTTTTAGGTTCTGTTATGTTAGTCTTCTTTTTATGTTGATTTGAATGAATGTCACCTGCAAAAGAGGCTATCAAGAGCTGGGAACTGCCCAATTAAATTCATACATTCATCCAATATGAATTCATTGCCTATTATGTGATAAGGCATTGAGAAGGATACAGAAAAGAAGACATGGTCCTTTGCCCTGAAGGAGTTTACCATTCCTGGAAGGAAAAAACAAATACACAATTTATTATACAAGGAAGCATATTAATCATATGCTGCCAAGAGAATGGTACAAAGTGATACAGGGCTTCTGAGGAGACCCTCAGAGATTTTTCCAGTTGGCAGGATCAGAGGAGATGTCGTGAAGGAGGAGGCATTTGAGCTGTGCCTTTAAGGATACAATAATTTGGGGAACTAAAGAGAGGGAAGGAATTCCAGTAGGCAGAATTCTTTAAGCAAAGGAGGGGAAAGGCACTGGTTATATTTGAAGAACAGTGAGCAGGGTTAGCATAAAGGAAATAGTGCAAGCTAAGACCGGAAAGGTAGTTTGGGACCAGAGCAGAGAGGTGTTTGGACTTAATTGGATATACAAGATGCATACAAGATGAACACAAGATGAACAGGAGAGCTTTAAAGATAGTCCATAGCAGAGATAAAAATATAGGTGCTGAAAAGGTGGTTTTTCATAATTACCAAAAAGCAGACTAAACTGAGAGAAGTAAATTCAACTCACGGAGGCATACACAACTCCTCTTAACTACAGTTGCAGCTAAAACTCCAGACGGATGTTTGGAGCACGAATCGAGCATTGAGCTCTGCTGAAGTCCAAATTGATGTTACTGGGAGGTGGAGATGGGAGCTGGGGGTGGGAGCTGGGTATTTACTTAGGAAACAAACCAGTTCCCAATCTCAGGTGCTGCCTGTATAATAAAACTGGCTTTCTTAATGCCGTAGATCTTCAAGGGAAAGCACAGACAAAACTGCTCTTGGAGGCCCTCCAGGTTAAGTGACAGCCATGGTGTTTGTGTCACCTACGCATCACAAGAAACACAAAAACACAATTCCGTGGCTGCTTGTGAAGTTTCCTCGGAGCCTGATTTCACTCTCAGGTCCTTGTGCCCTAGGCTTAGTGGAGCTAACCTCTTTTCCTCCCCGCAGAAGTTTTCTGCCGCCAGTTTTTTAGAACACACAAAACCCCCCAAAACAAACCCCCTTCGTACGAGGGGTGTGGGCGCTCGCGCAGATTATGCCCAGTGACTGGCTCATCCTGGCTGGCTGGCGGCAGACTCCTCCGGGTAAGTGGGCAGAGGAGCGTGGCACCGGGACTGGTGTCGGGGCTGCAGAAACTGGGCGCTTAAGCAACGCGGGTCGCGGTCACGAAGAGGGCCCGTACCCAGGAGACGGTGGCATCAGCTTCGGAGCGAGTGGGCACCGGACCCCGAGCGCCCAGACCTCCTCCCTCCCGGAGGTGGGGAGTAGGGCGGGGGCAGGGCGTTTGGGGGCGTGCGTGTGTGTGCGCGCGCGCGTGAGTGTGTGTGTGTGTGTGTGTGCGTGTGTGTGTGTGTGTGTTTGTGTGTGTACGTGTATGTGTGTGGTGGGGCAGCCACATCCACACGTCCTCCCCTAGTGCATTTGGGCAGAGGCAGAAGAGCGCGCGCCCGGCAGCGGCGGCGGGAGGGCCCGCTGTGCGGGGTGGGGGCTGGGACGACACTGAACGTGGAGATCGGGGAGAGGCGGCGGCAGCGGCAGGGGGGAGGGGCGGCGACGACGAAGGGATGAAGGAGTGGGGCCCCCTCCCCCTGCCCCTGCAGCTCATCCCCGTGCGGGGCTGAGGAGCTCGGGCAGGGGAAGACGCGGGGCTGGGCCACATCCCTCGCCCGGCCCGGGAGCGGGCGGCTTTTGTGTCTCGGCGCAGCCGGGGAGCGGGGTGCAGGGCTCTCCTCAGAGGGCGCTGTGTGAGTGAGTGTGAGTGTGAGCGTGTGTGCGTGTGAGTGCGAGAGCCGACCCCGGGCCCGGACCTCCCGCCTCCCGCTGTCAGCAGCTCCTGCGGCTCCCGGCGGGGAGGCAGCGGCGGAAGCAGCGGGCTCGGCCCCCGCACATGCCGCCGGCCCCAGGCGGGGGGCTGCCCCCAGGCCGCGGTCCTCACCACTGTTCCTAGCCGCCGATCCCCCGCGGGCCAGGCCGCCCCTAGGCCCCGTGCTCCTGCCAAACTTTGCAAAGTCGGGCCCGCGTCCCCCGCGCCCTTGGCCGCGGCGGCGGCGGCGGCACCGGGAGCAGCAGCAGCCCCAGCGGCGGCAGCGGCGAGAGAAGGAGGCGGCGGCGGCAGCAGCAGCAGCATCAAAGAGACGCGATTCCCGCTGCCTGGGGGGGAGTCATGCTTTGCAGTCTGTAATGTCAGCAGAACAGGAGAAGGATCCCATTGCGCTGAAGAGAGTTCGAGGTAACTAGCCGAGGGAGGTGGGGTGAGGGGAGAGGGCATGAACGCTGGAGAGGAGAGGATGGGTGGGGGTCTGGGGCACGGGCGGGGAGGCGTTCCTGGGGCGCCGTCCGGGGCCTAACTCTGCAGAACCCGCCTAGCTCCAGCGCCAACCGAGCCCAGTCATGACCGCCGCCTTTCCAGCCGCCTGCTTGGAACCCCACGGACGCCCGGGGCGCGATTGGGGCAGGAAGGTCCCTGCCTTGATTTTGTGTGGGGAAGCTGTTGAAATCGCCTCCAGCATCTCCATCCGTCCTCCACCTCTGTAGTCCTATCTGTTTATCGCCGCTCCTACCGGCTGTCTGCCTTCACCAGAGTTACCTGCCCGGGAAGGACCCGTGTGGTAGAGACCAGGAGTGATTTTTTCAAAAGTTAGTTTTCCTGCCCTAGACACTTTTGGGGAGGAGGTTTGCAGGGCCTTCACCATTAACAACAACAAACCGGAAACTTCTTTTCCTTAATGGTTAGGAATTTATATACCAAATGAGACAACGTGCGCAGTGCTTTGCAAACCGTAACGTTATGCTAGTTCTTACTGTAAATTTAATAGGCAGTTTACCCGTTAGCATTCACAGGATAACCCAATCCTGTTTTATGAATCAATTTTTTGTTTGATTTTTACTTGTAGACAATGAAAGACCTTTTAGGATGTGGATGTTTTCTCCGTTACCTCACTATTTTAGAAATTCAAGCTACACATCAACTATCACAAAGTAGGGGGCGTCCTCTTTTTCTAGTTAATAGGGTTAGCAAGTCCAGTCGGGAAGGATTTATTCAGCACCTACTGGGCTCCAGACACTCTATCCTTCCATTAAGCTCTCAGGTTACAAAGAAAGACAAAAACCAGTTCCTGCTTTCAAAGGGCTTACAATCTAATGGGTAAGACAACGTGCAAACAACTATGTACAAACAAGATATACACAGGATAAATTGGAGAAAATCTGAGAGGGGAGGCACCAAGGAAACACTTCATATAGAAGGTGGAACTTTTCACTGAGACTTGAAGGTTTTATCACATAAAGTTCCAGGAAAGAAGTTTTTTGGAAACGATATTTATCTAAACAACTCAAAATTCTTTACAAATTAATGAGTAGTAAATACAGTTTCTCCATGGAAAAAAGTGACAGGTCAATGTTTACATCCCTGTATTTTTCTGTGGTGCCTTGAAGAGATGTATGACACACTGGCTATGGGATACCCAAGGAAAAACCACCAGAAGGATCTAAAAGCATCTAGGTAGAGAATAGCTTATTTAACATTTAAGAATATATTTTAAAATTAGAGTCTGGTGTGTAAAATAGAGAATTTTAGAGCTGTCGGAAATCCTAAAAGGTCAACTGGGCTAGTTCTGTCAAATAGAAACAAATTCCTTTGTCATATTGCTGTAGAAAACCATAAATTAACATTCTCAATGTTCTATTGCATTTTAATTTAATTTGTTAAACATTTCCCAATTATATTTTTATCAGATTCAGGTTGCATTGTGGCCTGAGGGGTGAGACTTTGACACCTCTGTTTGCAACAACCTCATTTTATAGAGGAGGAACCTGAGGCCCAGAGAGGGCTCATGAAAGCTGATTCTGTGCTCTTTCAAAAGTCGTCTGAGAAATTTCATTGTTGTTCAGTTATTCATTGGTGAAGATTTGCCATCTTGTCTTCTCATATGCTCGTGTTTATGACTTGCCAACAGCCCCTAAGGAGTAGTTGTTCTTAGGTACAATTATTCTCTTGGTATTTTGCCACACTTGCTTTTACAAATTGGTCTGTTGGGGTGGAAGCAGGCTATCAGTTTTATACCTTTGACCAAAATCATTGAAGTTGTGTAGGTAAGTGTTACTATGGTTAAAAATAAGTGTATTTTAGCCTTGCCTAAAGGATATGGTTATATGTACAGTTTGTTTAGGTTGATGCTTTTAAACTATCATTAGTTGGCAGTGCCTTGCAATACTATTCATATGTGGGCTTAAGGATACCCTTTGTTTAATGAGAATAAAAGAAAATGAATTATTCTAAAGTCAGTGTACAAAGTTAAATAATATAAGTTGCATAAATAATTTTGTAGTAACTGTTTTGAGAGTTATTAAAGGCACCAAGATATTTAAGGGTTATCTTTGTAACAAAATTCTGCAGAAATTCGCTGTTTTGGTACTCACTGTTTTATAACGATGTCATTATATTAGACTATCATCTGTTGATTCATCCATTCTTATCTAGAGCTTCCAAGAATAGGGAAATCTCATAACTATATACTAATAAAAACAAATGAAGTTCCATACACATATAACCTCTACTTCCTCTCCAAACAGGAAGATCTGGGATTGATTAGGGATTTATCAGGATGAATTAGGGAGAACTGAGTTTAGAAGCTTTTTCAACTAGTCTTGGTATCTTAACTCAGGTATCCCAATTTTCAGTGATTCTATGGCTATCCAAGGACTAGTTTAGCTAAATATAAAGAGGCTCATTATTGCATGATGAATTCTTTGGCAGTAGCACCCAAATATTGCCAGGCTCCTAGGAGAGATTGAAGAATATCGGTGTCTGAACCCCCTTCAGGTCTCAGTGCCTTCTCTTTGTCCTGCTTCCCCATCCACTGGAGTCTGCCTTTCAGTTTGAGAGTTTTTCCTCTAGGGCCCAATCTCAATCCCAGTTCCTTCAGTGATTAGACTAATTTATACTAAACTGTGAATGCAGTTTAACTCTAGAAGGAAGTGCTTGCATTTTAAAAGAGAAAGATGTTTATCTAATTGAATCCCTAATTTGTAGAATGGGTGGAGGAGCTATTTTTGATTAAGATCCTAGTTACCTGCTCTCCTACTCCAGTTAGTTTTTTAGGAAGTAACTACAGTGCTAGAAGTAATATTGCTGTTAACCAAAAAGATGTCTTCCGGGTGACTTTTTCTGGGAGAATGGAAATACCACAGCAGAATATAAAACTGATCTGTCTTTTGATAATCCTTAAAGGGTTGCCCGGGGGTACTTAGAGATTTAGTAGCTTGCCCTAGGTTTCCGGGAAGATCAGTGATTCAGACTCTGTTCTTCTGATTCTAAAGCCAGCTCTCTTCATTGCCCCATGTTGCATCCTTTCAGTTCCGTACAAGGAAACTGAGAGACTTCAGGAAATAAAGCAATTTGGCCAAAACCGAACAAATTAAGCTAGATAGTAGCAGTAGAGTTGGAATTAAGTCCCAGGTCTCTTGACTCTCTTAGTTTGTCATTTTTTCTTCTGACTTCAGTGTCTTCAAAAACTTCACTATCACAAGAAGAAATAGCAGACATGTATTTAAGTATCTGTTGTGTGCCAAGAACTGGTAGGTGCTAAGAATAAAAAGTTTTTTTTTCTAAATGACATAGCTCTTCTCCTCAAAAAGCTTATATCCTACTGGGGAATAAAGTATATATGCAGATTAAGTATAATACAAGGTAAAACAGTCTGGATAAAGGAGAGCTCCAGGAAAATTTAAAAGAAAAGAGTATTTTAAGTTGGGTTAATCACATAAGTTTTACATAGGAGATGACGCCCCAGTTGAGTCTGAAAGGAAGATTCAGCAAATATTTACTAAGCACCTACTGTGTGCTGAGCACTATGCTAGAGTATGAAGATACACACAGATAAAAATGCTCTCAAGAACCCAGATAGTAAATAAATAGTATTTATACAAAGTAATGTGGTGGGAAAGAAGGACTCTAATTGTTGGGGAGGGGACAATAGGTGTCATTTAGGATACTCAGTTAACACTTCAGCTCAGCTTTGAAGGAATCTCAGGATTCTACAAGGGGAAAGTGAGGAGGGAGTACCGTCCATGGATGGAGGAAAGCCTGTGTGAATTCATAGAGAGAGGCATGTCATTCAGGGAACTAATTGTTCATTTTGGCTAAAACATAAATACATGAAGGGAAATATTATGAAACAAATCTGGTAAAGTAGTTTGTAGCAAGATTATGGAGGGTCATATAAGGAGTTTATTGGGAGTGACATGATCAGACAAATCAATGACTTAGGAACATTATTTTGCTATAGCTGTATGAAAGATGGATTGGAAAAAGTAGAGTTTAGAGGGAAAGAAACCAGTAAGGAGGCTAATATAATAACTGGAGAGAGAACCAGTACAATTTCAAGATCAAACATAAAAAGAATGATTGATAAAGTCAGACTTTTGAAATATTATAGGTCATGGATATAGAAATCATCTAATCAAACTTCATTGTTGTAGCTAATGAAGCGACTGAGTTCCAGTGAGATTAAATGTCTTGACCAGAGTCTTGGATGTAGTAAGTGACAGAGCTCCAGGATTTCAGCTTCGATCCTTTTATGCTAGAGCCAGGAAACTTTCTCTGCTACCATACTGCCTCTGAGACAGAAGGGCATGGAATCAAGGATACAAGTATAGGAATTAGCCTTGGCAAGAAAGAGACCTGCTCTTTGAGACTGGTTAAAAAATATTTTATGATTTAAAAATACACCTGAATGCTTATTAATATAATATTGAATGTTCCAGACAACTAAATATGTATCTGGGGGTAGAAAGAGGAATGGAATTGGATTAATATAAGGGCAGAGAGAAGGAAGGACATTGAGAAAACTCTGGAAGGAAGGGGTCTTCTCTCTGAATTTGTGCTACAACTAGGGAGGCTTCAGGTCCTAGAAGTCAGTGATAAGGAAATTACAGTACAAAGAAATTGAGCCTTAAGAATCTCTCAGCAGTTCCTTGGAAATAGACCTTCATTAGTCAACCCTCCCTATGTTCCCACCTCCACCTCCCATCTTCTACCTTTGGTCATACTAGGGAAGCAAGAAAGAGGGAGAAAACATATGAACTGTGATTTTGGTGGCTTCCCTGCCTCCACCCTGCCTTCCCCAAGAAAAGTCCTGTCGCTTGCCTAAACTTTCTTTAGTAGGAAATAAATCCTTTGAATTCACATTTTAAAATTAAAAATCTAAAATGTTTTTTGAGTAATCCATTAATAAATTCATTCACACTAAAGGATACTCAATTCAGTACAATAGGTGTAAATGACTGATATCTGAACCTTTCTGATTTTCCTAGTGGGTAGGAGCAAGAGAGTACTAGGTATCTAATAGTGGATGGGAATGGTTATCACCTTTAGGGAGAAAAGGGAAGAGGAGCTAAAGATAGTGAAGATTTTTTTTGTTTGTTTTATCTACAATCAAACTGACAACTTACCTATAATTTATATAGACACTTTCCTAAAAAAGAACACTGAGAAGTAGGACCTGCCCAAGGTCTCATCCCTGACATGTGTCAGGGGCTAGTCTCTCTTACTCTAATCATTCCCATCTTCCCATCATTCCATATTGCATTTTAGCATAAACTTTTTTTACCCACAGTTACAGAAGAGAAACCACTCAAATTTAAATTCCAATGAGCAGCTCTATGTACATTCTGCTATGTGAGAGGATAAATAGAAGCTGTGTCTGGAGGTATTTTTGTAACTAACTGAAGCTCTGTTTTTATATGATTTATGAAGATATAATTTTTTTTCCCTTAACCACTATTAGTTATAAAGGAATTTCATTCCCAGGGGATTTATTAATTGAAGTATTTATTATACATTGCACATGTGCACTATCCCCATGCCCCTTCTTCACCTTTTTAAGTAATTTTACATCCCATGGGACTCAGTAAAGATAAAGAATCATTACTCTGAGAAAGAAGTGGATTGGCATCAGAAACCATAAATATTCAAAATCTGAAATCAAGAGCTGGGAGTGTCTCTATTTAATATTCATTTAGTGTATACAGTGAGTTAAGTATTGAGGACACTATTACTTATATTTTTAAAAAGAATGTCAGCTACTAAATTGTAAAGGTGTTTTGCCAGACATTTGACTTATATTCAATTCAGTTTAATTAATTTCCACATTTATTAAGAACTTATTATGTGCAGAGCTTATTACTAGGGGCTGAGAGAACTACAAAGTCTACAGAGTCTCTGCTTTCATGGTGCTTATAATCTGTTAGGTAGATAGGGCTTTTTTTTAATATGTGAGTAACCATGTTACTAAGTAATACATGTTAAGTACATAAGACAGTAACAAACAGTGAAATGTGAGGTTCCTAGATGATAAGTTCATACAGGTTAAGGAGATCAAGGAAGTCTTCTGGAGAGGCTAGCATTTGAGTTGGGCTTTGAAGGATGGATAGAAATGAAAAGGAAAAGATAAGGAGTAATGGAGGACAATCCAGATAGGAAACTATATGCACAAAGGCACATGGACTGGAAAGTGGGGGACGTGTATGGGGGCTGTGCGTAGTCTGGTTTGGCTGACACATAGAATGCATGAAACGGCCTAGTGTGAGATAAAGCTAGAAAGTATGGTGGCACCAGATGGTGGAGGGCCTTGGATGCTAGGCAAAGTAGTTTCTATAATGTGTTATGCCTGTGATAAAGTTTACCATTGTTAAGCATGTATTTTGTGTGAGGACACAAAAAGTAAGCAGTTTGGCTTAGACTTGAGTGAATCATTGGATAAACTGAGATTAGGAACTGTATTTCTTTACTATTAATCCTAATCCTATGCTCAGTCAAAATGAAAAAAACAGTATCTACTTAGTGCCATGTGGTACCATACCAGTTATGAGATTTTATAGAATACTATGTATTATGTATGACATTAAAACAGTCCTCAGAGACCATGTAGCCCAGTCTCTGTACTTGGATATAATCTTTTCTGTAACATAATAGACAGGTGATGTTAAAGATCTCAAGTGAGAGATAACCAATTATTTCCTCTGTGTATAGAACCTCTTATATACAGAAATGCCTTAGTGGACCTATGATATATATTGCTTATATTATATATTAATTGTATTATATATTAATAATTATAAAAGATAGAAAAATAAATTATATGAACTATATTATTTATTTGTATTATATATTATAATATAACATTATGTGTGGTGTATTATATATTATACGTATTATATTATATTGTAATCTGTTCCTACCATCTTGCCTATCTTCTTCCATCTTCTAACGTTTCTATAGTATCAAGTACAGTGCTACACTGTCTTTGGGCATTGAATAAATATTGGTTTTTAATTTGGTTGATCACAGTATTCAATTCCTACTTTGATGCAGTATTATTAAGGTGGCCCTGGACACTACAAAGTAATCCAGAGTATTATTATGTTCTGTTAGATCCTGCAGAGGAGGAAATATTTTCAGTATGGACAAGGCGGCACACTATGTGTCTTGCCCTTCCCAGAAGCAGCTTCACTAATTGCAATAAAGTTCATCTCCTGAAGATTGACCAGCACATGATGATTTTTTTTTTTGCTATGGCAGTTCATGAAACACATGCAAGGCCCTTTCTATTTAAGCAGTGATGAAGGGGGAGTGATGGGTAGCAGGAGAGGATATTAGGAATCCCAAAGTTATAAGGCTGTTTAGTAAAACTGATTTAACTGTGGTACTTTGAATGTGTAAGCTCAGTTAATGACCAACAAGGTAACATACCACTGAAGGAATATGTCATTGCAGACATTCTCACTGTAGAATGAAAACACAAGATTCAAAGAGCTTTCAACTAAAAGGAAGGGACTGCTCTCAGCCAAATGAAAGAATGACTTACTAGAAGAGGCAGATAAAGGAATTTGTGGGAATGGTTTCTTGTTTCAGCCAAAGATAACAGGAAATACTTAATGGTACATGTAGTCATAGAACCAGTGTGGTGCACTAAATGGAAGGCAGCACTTGAGTTTGCATTCAGCCTCCAGTCTTTTCTACCATGTGAGTACAGCCAAGTCCCTTAACCTATCAGGCCCTCAATTTTCTCATCTGTAAAACAAGAATAACATTACTTTTAAAGTATCTACTTCTGAGGTCTATTTTGAGTGTTATGTTGAGTATCAAGTACAATAAAGATATGTAAAGACTTTGTAAACCTTAACATCTTTTATAAATGTTAGCTATTTTCTTGCCTGGAAGTCTCATAATGTGGGTAAAGAAAGTTTATGCACCACCATCTGCCATGGAGAATAAAGAAGTAGAGAAGGTCTATGAAGAATTGAGCAAGATCCTCCAAATTAAGTTTGATTGTTTGTGACTTTGTAAATGTGTTATTTGTAGCCTTAGTGTAAATAAGCACATAGTGAACCCATTGTGAAAACTAAGTTGGAAAATATTATTCACGGTCAAAACCATTCCACTCATCTAAGGCCATATGGGTACCGAGTAGCGGAACCAAAATTCAAGCAGTATCCATCAGTAATTAAGATATTGAGTATCTTAATAAAATATTTTAATAGACCATAGATAATAGTAATTTCAAAATAAACTGTATAGTCAGCTGTTTTATATCCTGTTCAGATCAAAGGTCAAAGTCATGGTTTAGTATTTTATTGAACTGTTAGTTACATAAGTCTTACCTGCCTTCACATGCATGTAATTCACAGGTATTTCCAGAAATTTTTCACATAGGTCCTGTGCACTGAAGACCATCCTTATTTAACAAATGTTTTGGGTACATTTTGATTTTCCATTTGTTCAAAATACACACAAAATTCAAAGAAAAAACAAAGATGGGAAGGCTACTTGGCAATTAAAGAAAATCCAACATACTTTATTTCAGAAAGCTTTTGTTTCCTATCTGAAAATTGAAAATGGATAAAAATGAAGACACTGTATCCATTGTTGTTTCTTAGAGAAGTTTTACACAAAATAGTACACTCCAAAGGACCAGAAAGTCTAGAAACCACCTTAGCTTCTCTGCCAAACAGAGCAGAAGCCCATTTAGAAATCAAGTTCATTTGTAAAACACCACTGAGAAAGATGATAAAAGGTTAAGAAAATTATTTACAAAACAGCAAAAATCAGTTAAGGAAACAGCAAACCCTTAGAGAGCTAACTTGAATGTGAGATCTAGCTAAACCAGATGTTCCCCCAAAGCATTTATGGATGAAAACACTAGAACTACAAATAGATGTGAAGTGCAAAAAAATCTGTGGGCACTTTTAATAAATGCTATTTGACTTGGCTTTTATTGTGATCTGTTCTCATCACCAACAATGATAGAACCACTGCATTTAAAGTCAGTCTTCTTTTACCCATTGTACCATTAAAAAAGATAAATTAAGGAATAATGACTGAAACTGACATACATACAAAACTAGAGCTATCTTAGTTTTGAAAACATTTGAAGGTCAATTCTCAATATATTACAAATAAGGGAAAATCCCAAAAGGACGAAAAAAATCATAAATGATGCTTAGTTGTCCCCTGTTCCCCCAAAGAATCAGAAAACACTAGAAATATCCAACCCATGTGATTGCATTCTCATCTCTAAAAAAAAACTATGAAGGGAGCTCATGAGGGACTTCCTTGATGAAAACCTGAAAAGGACACAGGTAGAATTTGGTAGGCCTTTTTCTAAAGTAGACCACATTTTAGAATCACACACTTGAATGATGTAGTGAATATAAGACATCCCCTCATGCACACACACTGTGTTTGCTAATTTTAATTTTAATTAATTAATTAAATTTAATCATATGAGTAGGTAGAACAAAATTCAACCTTAAAGACCATGCTCAGACAAGAATTTCCTTATAAGTATATATAAATTATTTAAGGTTCTCTGAAAGGGCATACATGACAGAACTTTTTTCATTGATCTGCTACTGAATTATTAACATCAAGTGATATTATATATATATGTAAGTATGTATATGTGTATACATGTATAGATGTGTGTATGTATATGTGTGTGGTACAGGCTCTGGAGTTAGTCTTCTCATCCCCACTAGCAATAGTAGACGGAGACCCTACAGCTCATATATTTCCCCTTAGGGTTCTAGAAATATTCTTGAGGAATTGGTTGTGGTTTTCCAATGCTATAGCTCATCAGTTTTCAAAGTGTGATCATGGGGACCCCTGAGGGTCTACAAGGTCAAAACAATTTTCATAATAATACTAAAATGTTATTTGCCTGTTAAAATACTCTCCTTTTTATCCAGCTACCTATGTGTGTGGCTGAACTTTCTTCATATACTTCAAAAAATATATTATAACAAATTGAATACAAAAGCAGATACAAAAAGCCGGTCTTCTATAAAAATGCATTAAAAAAATATGCCAAAATATGTAAAACAGTGCCACTCTTCTCACTATATTTTTTTGTTTTGGAAAATATGCTATTTTTCATGCAAATATTATTTATGTTAGCATTTAATATGTTTGTTATTTTAAATGAATTAATAAAAATTTTTAAAATTATGTTTTAATTTCTAACGTGGTAAATATCTACAGATAAAACCCATATAAACAAAAATTGTTTAGAATCTTTCATAACTTTTAAGATCATAAAGGTGTCCTTCCTCCCATTAAAACTACTGCTGTAGCTCATAAGCCTTCACTGGTTTGCTTTGCCCTCCTCTTCACATCCCTTACCCCACCCCCATGATTTTATTGATGTTAGTTGGCCAGATTTAATCCCTTTTCAAAAAGGGGTATTTTACTAAGGTTTTATTGGTGGTATACTAAGAATAGTTGATACAAAACATTCCTCCTAAAAGTTTCTGACACACTCTCCAAATAATACATTCCAGAGATCAGGGTAACATAGGCTCAAGCATAAAGAGAGATGTGACAGAGAACATGTGACAAAAGGCTAACTCAGTTCCTGTTTGTTGGCAGTCCATTTCTCTCCTTAGGCATGCTCTGACTTTTCTGTTGGGCTCCTTATAGAACCTTGAATCTTCCTTTCCTGGTTTTACCCAGTCTGCCTACTCTGTCTTTGCCTCCTTACATAGACAATGCTGCCAAGCCACTGCTGTCCTGGATACTGACGAAAAAGTCTGAATTTTCTGACTCTTCACAGTTCATAAGTCCTTCTCTGGTCAAGGTGTTTGGGAGAGGAAACTGGAGTGGAGAGCAAGGTACTCTCTCTCCTTCTACCAGGTGATTTCCTTCTCAGGGATCTGAGGTTGCTACCATTAAACTACTAGATTTTTGAATCAACTTTTGAATCCTTGGTTCCAAACTAGTTTTCTGGTTTTATATAAGTCCCAAAGGGCATGACCAAGTCCTTCAACCAGTCTTAACATACTTCCTGTTGCTCCTAGTTGAAATGCCTGGATTGAATTGAATATGTCCAAGCCTTGTTAACAGGTAGTTTACATCTCTAATTGATTCAATTGAGATTTGTTCTCTCTTGATAAAAGGTAGCAGAGCATTGTGGTTTGCCAGTTACCTTAAGTGGAATAGGGGTAATTTGATTGACTCAAATGCTTCCACATACATACATACATACATGAACCAATGATCCTATTAAGAGAACTCTTTCATATTAATGTCAAAGTTTTCCAAATGCTCATTCACAAACGACATTGTATTTATTGCAACAATTAATAGTCTCTTCAGTGAAATCTACAGTTTTGTGAAAGAGATTGTTCCATCCATACTGGAAAAAACAAAGTGGATTGAAAAAATCATATTAATGAGATTATGACATAAAACTGAATCCATCTAATCGATCCTTTACCACAAGCTTCTTGAGCAGTTGTTACAGATAAATCTTTGACTCAGCTCAGAATGGAATCATAGAAAGAACTGGGGCTGGATGATCTTTGGGACTGTGCTGTGCTTTTGATGATCCCAAACCTGTTTGCTACCACAAAAAAACTTGTTTCTTTTTTTTTTTTTAATTGTAATAGATTTTTTTCTAATTACATGTAAAGATAATTTTAATATTCATTTTTAAATGAAATTTTGAATTCTAAATTTTCTCCATCCCTTCTTCCCCTTTCCCCTTCCTAAGATGGTAAGCAATTTGATGTAGGTTATATATATACAATCCTGTAAAACATATTTCGATATTAGACATGTTGTGAGAGGAGAACCAACAAAAGAAAAAAATGGAAAAAAAGTGAAAATAGTATGCTTCGATCTGCATTCAGACTCCATCAGTTCTTTCCCTGCATGTAGTTAGAATTTTCCTTCATGAGTTTTTTGGAATTGTATTGAATTGTTATATTGGTAAGAGCAGAGCTAAGTCAGTCATAGTTGACCATCGCACATTACTGTTACTGTGTACAATGTGTACAATGTTCTCCTGATTCTGCTAATTTCACTTTGCATCAGTTCATATAAGTCTTTCCAGGTTTTTCTGAAATCTGCCTGCTTATCTTTTCTTATAGCACCATAGTATCCCATTACATTCATATACCACAGCTTGTTCAGCCATTTCCCAATTGATGTGCATCCTCTCAATTTTCAATTTTTTGCCACCACAGAAAGAGCTGTTATAAATATTTTTGTACATGTAGGTCCTTTTCCCTTTTTTATTATCTCTTTTGGATACAGACCTAGCAGTGGTATTGCTGGATCAGAGTGTATGCACAATTTGATTGCCCTTTGGACACAGTTTCAAATTGCTCTCCAGAATGGTTGGATCAGTTCACAACCACCAATAGTGTATTACTGCACTATTTTTCCAACATACCCTCCAACATTTATTATTTTCCTTTTCTGTCATATTAGCCAATCTGATAGGTATAAGGTAGTACCTCAGAGTTGTTTTAATTTGCATTTCTTTAATCAGTAGTGATTTAGAGTATTTTTTGACTTTGATTTCTTCACCTGAAAATTACCCATTCATATCCCTTGATCATTTATCAATTGGAGAATGACTTGTATTCTTATAAATTTGACTCAGTTCTCTGTATATTTGAGAAATGAGAGCTTTATATGAGACACTATAAAAATTGTCTTTCAGCTTTCTGCTTTCCTTCAAATCTTGGTTGCATTGGAAAAACCTGTTTATTTAACACCAATATTCTCCTGGTGATATTTGTTTTTGTCTAGACCTCTGATCTTATCCATGTAAGGAACTCCAAGTATGGAAGATCCTTTCAGTGATACAGATAGACTATTTATCTGTAATTTATATTTTCAGTTGTCTAAAACATTGTATGAGGCAGGACTTGAAGCCAGGCTGTTTTGACTTTAAAGCTGATCCCTTTATTTATTGTGCCATTATGCTTCTAGTGGTGCTATAAAGGGGTGAGCTCTAACATATTGGAAAATTTTTCTATGGAGGTTTTATAGGAAAATATAGACAAAAATAATACAGAATAAAAAGACATGATGGGGTTGTGATTTACATTGATAGAAGGAGTGTCCACATTGATAAAATGGCAGATTTTTTTTTTTTGCTTTTTTTGGAGGGGGAAGGCAAGGCAATTGGGGTTAGTGACTTGCCCGAGGTCACAGGGCTAGTTTTTTGTGTGTGTCAAGTGTCTGAGGCCAGATTTGAACTTAGGTCCTCCTGACTCCAGGGTGCTGTATTCACTGTGCCACTTAGCCACCCCCAGATCTTTCAAAGTACCAAAGTATATATAAAGTACCTGCTGAGCTTTACCAAAATGAGCTTGACAAGATGAATGTTAATGTATAATATTTATATATAGTAAGACTTCACAAAGTTGAAATATTTGAGGAGGCTACTCTAAATTGTTTCCCCAATAGAATATAATTTACTCCAATGCAGAGACTATTTGGTTTCTGTCTTCTTGGGCATCTAGCTTGATTACTCAAATGTAGTAGATATTCAATAAATATTTGTTGGACTGAGTTGAATTAGTAGAAATTCTAAAGTACATAATATTTGAAAAAATGTAATTTTATTACTTCTAAAGGTATTAAAATGAGGAAAATGGATTTTAAAATTTATCATTCTTACTGTGGTTAAATGGCACAATATGTAATAAACATAAAAGTGCTTTAACATTGAGGAATTCATTGCTGTCCTCAAAAGACAAGTTTAGGAAATCTTTGATCTTGAGGTTTTAGTTTGAAAAGACAATTGGTTTTAGCTGTATTTCACTTCTTCATGTGAAGTCCAGGCGTTATACTCAACCCCTAACTCTCTCTAAGCTTTCTTTCCTTGGGTTGGGATGGTTACCCAGAGGGGGAGCCATGATACTGCTCTTACCTCTTTCTCATGGGTAGCTATTTTCACAACACTGGTGAATCCCCCAACAGTGTATTTCCCATCAACAAATCAGCCACAAATAATTAATCTTAACCAAAACATTTACTGAAAATGCAAAGCAAACACATATTTACATAACATTCCACCCATAATCCTCAGTTATACTCTCTCACCAATGTACACAGTGTATATGGGGAGAATGGGCACACAACTAGAGTCCCAGAGTAGTAAAGGACCCATATAGGGAAAACATGAGGCCTGGGCAACTTGCAACTCTGGAAGTAGATTTCATTGCCCTCTTTCTTTCAATCCATAAAAGTTCTTTGATGAATGTAGCTTCTGTGTTGAACAGATTTTTACACTGCTAAGCTAAACTGATCCTTTATGTGCTTCACTAATGCCTCACTGGGCAGGACAACATAGCTGGACTATTGATCCACTGGGCCACTTCTCTGCTTCCAGGCTATTTTCAGCTTTAGGCTTAACTAATGTCTTTCAGCTGAGGTAGTATTTTGCTCTTTTAGGAAAAGGCATTGATCTTTATCCTAAAGTTGGCAAGAGCAGCTCAGACTCTCATGCTTTGCAGGATTCTTCTTCTCTACCTCTCAGCAGCAACAGGTGGTGGTATATAAAAGTATCTTCTAGCTTAGAGAAAAGAGTATATTTTCTCTACTCCTCAGCAACAAGTTTTAATACAGAACAGTGTTTACAGGTTTTCAGTAGCCACTTGCAGTAGAGAGTACTCTAGCCTCTCATTGGTCAACCAGTCTGTCCAACAACAAATAACAGTGCAGAAACAGTTACAGTCTCCCTTTGACAGATTTAATACCTGTTCTTTTGCTTCTTTCTTTCTCTTTTGTTAACCTTTCTTGGTTCGATAGATAGGTCCTTTCTACAGTTGACCCCACCTTAGTTTATGGTCAGATGGTTAGTAACCATTCTTATATTCTGTTTATAATCAAGTAAGTAACATTTGTCTCTTAATCATAGAACAGTTCTGGTGTCTATATTTCCTCAATTATTAACCTAGAACTTCTGTTCTTCATGTACTGATCGCTGAAGCAGACTGTATTCTCCATTCACTCTAATGGCCTACTGCTTGTCACATGCAAATGTGCAACTACCATCTCAGAACTAGGAGTCAGATAACTGTATCTTTCTGAACTCTAAGAAGACCTATGCCCCAGAGTCTTCACAGACTTAATAAAAAGATTTGTTCCATAAAACTTGGACTCAGTCAAAAGGCTGTACCCAAGGACCTAGAAGGCCCGACCCATGGCCTAGACAAATGAATTATATGGGCAGACAACTCAGCAACTTCATTTTCTGAGAAGCAAGCTTAAGACCCAGACAAGTGAACTGCTAAGGGTCATCTTCTTCCACGGGAAAACCTAAACAGTGTCATCATAATAAATTATTTGGAATAATTTGGAAGTCATAATAAGAATCAAACATGTCATATAACAAATCCTGGATTAGCAAGGTATGAATTAATGTGGTTCTACTATTTAACTATATTTATCCTTTTCAAGTCAATAGAGGACTGACTTGTCTTACAAGCTAGATTTTTGCTCACTGTGTTGTATTTCTTACATGGCCTGACAGTCCAACTTCCTCTTTAATAAACTAAGGGAGAGAAAGAGAGAGTGAATTTCCAGTAAGTAGGTGAAGGTTGAAGAATAAAATTCAAGTGAATGTAGTTGTTACATCTTTCAGGGTTGGGGTTGGTTGGTTTAATTATAATAAAATTATATATAGAAATTATCTGCCTTGATGCTAGAAAAGCCTTACCTATATAGTATTGGTACTGTTTTCTCCTATTCCTAAATATATTCTATCTTAAGGGAATCTCTTTAGGAGCTAAGGGGAGCTTAGGAAATAAGCAGAGATTACATTATAAACAAATGAAGGCAGCAGCCAGTGTCTTAGCAACCCACTTTAATTCTTTCCTAAATATCTAAACTCCTATCCGCTGCTATGGAATGGTAGGAAAGTATTAAGTACCTACTACAGTACCTTAGTAGATACTTAATAAATATTTAAGTTGAATTGAATTGACTTCAGTTCTAGAAACAAGTGTAACATGTTTATGGCAGATGCCAAGGGAACAGAAGTCATTAGGTGAACATACACCCTAGCTTTAAGTATTCTGATGTGGGTTGGGGGAAGGGGAGAAGAAGGAACTAAAACCAGGTAGCTACTTGTATCTCATTTCGGAAAGTTGGAAAAAGTGCCTGAAGGGTTCTGCTGTTGCTAAGCCATAGTGACCAGAAGCCCTCAGCCATCCCTCACTCATTTCATTGTGGAGGGGAATTCTGAGGTGTTTAGTTGACTTTTCCTTTGTTGGCAGCTGGGCAGATTACTCAATAATTACAAAATGTTTGCTAAATTGAGGCCTTAAAATAGAGATTTGTTCTATGGAAGAAGTTGGTATACTGTTGAATAGGAATTTAATTCATGTAATTTTGTTTTTCAAATGAACTCAAGGCAGTTTTGCTCACAGCTTGCTTAACAGTTACAAGTTTACTGAAAGGATCCTAAATGTCAAAGTTTTAATATATGCCTAATTATAGTAATTAACTGCTGAAGTTAGGATGCAGACAGTGACCATTAAGGGACCATTACTCTCTGCTTTGTTCCTTACAGTTAGCAAGAAGTTTTCTTTGTGAAAAAATAACAATGTTTTCATAAGATAAATTTAGAGCTGGAAGTGACCTGAGGTGATCCAGTTTAATTCTCTTCTCCTCCCCTGCTCCCATTTTACAGATGAGGAAACTGAGGTCAGAGAAGTAAAATGACTTACCTAAGAACGTACAGTTTGTACATGTCAAAGGCAAGATTAAACCCAAAGTCCTCTAACTTGAAATACAGCCCTCTTTCAACTATAATATTTCCTTGTCTAAAGCATTTATTTGAATCTTCTTAAAACTTCCCTGTGAGACAGGTACTATAGTATTAATACCCCCATTTTATACATGAGAAAACAAAATTCCTTGTGCATGTTTTGTTTAGTTTTTTTTTTCACTGTTTTGATTGTCTGATAGAGTATCATCTGATTTTGCAGTCAGCAATAATGAACATAAAAATGTAAATTAGGGTGAAATGTTTTTATGTATTTGTGTTGGAGCATATTTAGCTATGATTTTTTAATAGTATACTATATGGTTGAACACATGGGTTAAAGAGTAGAGACTGGTTTACACATTAGCATTTTTACTTTTAAGGACTCTATGTCTAATAAAAATTAATACTTGTGAAAAAACACTTAAAATGATATTTAAATGTAAATGTCAACTGTTATTACTACTACTAGCCCCATGGAGAATCTTTCTGTACAGCTGCCCCTTCTTTTTGTCTTCTGGTTTCTTTTATGGTGTTTGCATGTCCAGATTGATATGACTTCTTCTACCCCTTTTTCTGCTACTATCTCAGTGTCACTGGAGAAGTAGAAATACAAGAATGAGGGCATTTTTAATTTTATTTTGTGAGTTGCCATGGTGAAAGAATTCAAGACTACTGGTGTTGAGCTTCTTTGCACTTAGCACAGTGCCTAAAACATAGTAGGTACTTAATTATGTTTTTCAATAGATGGATTGATTAACTGGGTTACTTCTTAGAGAGTAGATACAGTCTCTTGCCAAGACTTTATCTGAAGTCTCTCCATTATGATAGAACTTGCCACACCTAGAGGTGTTGTAGACAACTTTTGAGAAACCAGGATCACCACTGTACTATGATGAAACATCAGAGTAGGACTTTGTGTAGAACTGCATAATATTCCACTTATAGGTGAAATCCCCTTTGTAAGTAAAAAAATATATGTATATGTATGTATACATATATGCACACACATATGTATCTGAATAAAAAAATTTTTTAAATGACCTACATTGCTTAGGAGAACCTGATGAATCTCAGTAACAAAGCATCAGATACATCTTTAGATATCACCTAATATACTCTGTGACTTTGGGGAAAAGACAGAATCTCAGGGTCTAAGAGTTGTGAAGGACCCCAAAGATCATTTAACCCAGCTCATACTTGACCAAGATTCCTCTTTATAACATTATTGACAAAATAGTCATCAAGAATGTTGCAGGTGTTCTTTTTTATTTTAATATGATTTTATTTGTATCTTGTTCTTTTTTATTACTATAGCTTTCCCCAGTATGCTTACCTTTTCCCTCTCAGAGAGCCCACCCATATGACAAATAGTATTTTTAAAGACAAAAGAAGAGGAAAAAAATCAGCATAATTGCACATATTCTGACTTTTTTCAATGTATCAGGATACATTGAGAAAGAATGAGAATATGTGCAATACACAATACATATGGAACTCCTATTGGCAAAGGGGTGAGATGTCTTCTCATATCTCTTCTTCACAACAATCAGTACTTGTTCTTTATAATTCTACTGTAGAAGTTCTGGGATTGATAGATTTTAGGAGAGCTGAAATGAGGATTTGCATGGGGAAAAAAATTATCTTTGTTTTCACTGACATTTGACAGAAATTTAGCATTCCCTCTCATTATTTAAAAAGCATTATTTTGAGAAGGGCTACACCAGACAGCCAAAAGGGTCTAGGACACCAAAAACATTAGGAACTCCTGCCTAGTAATTCATTTAGTCTCCTAGACACTGTACCGTAATGAGCTGGCTTTGTGCAGTAGAACTTGTAACTGTATTTTTCCATTCATGTGTCTATTAACAATCTTATTATTAGTATATCATCTTACTATTCAGATTATGTACATGAGGCAAACCTACCATATCTCTATGGAACTCTTAAGTCACAGATATGAACATTCACTAGCTTGTCAGTCAGTGTAGTGCCAATGCAATATTCACAGCACCCACAGTCACTATAAATATACCTGCACAATGTTCAATCATCTCCATATAGAGCACAGAAGCAAAACACTTATTCACCCACCAGAAAACCAAATCTCAATACCAGGAAACCGAATCCTTCATAGCAACATAGAAGTTAATGTACCACAATGTAGCAGAGAGTTATACCATCCTTTAGCCTTCCCACAAACCAGCACAAGCCTAGCTGGCAAACACAAACTTTTATTCACAGGCCTGTCTCCTTGCCTGAGCCTCCTCTCTCTCTCCCCGTCTAACTGCTCTGACTCCCAACTTCCTGTGGGTTCTACTCTACCCTTCAGCAATAGGCTCATGTGACTGCATTCAACCTATTATGGGTCAGAGTATATTTTCAGAGCAGGGAAAGTGTTCAGATTCCCTTAGGCTTATTAAGGGGTAGCAAAGATCTTCAAATTCCCATTACCATTACAGTCAACAAATATTTGTTAAGTACTTATGTGATAACTGCTCTTAACTACCACTGTACTAACTACTGGGTGTGCCTACAAAGAGCTTATAATCTAATGGGAGAAGACAACACATTAAAAAGAATGTGAAAAGTGGGAGTAGTGTTACTTACATGGTCCAGAGAATAAGGGATGGTTGATTTGGGCCCTTTTCCAAAGTGGAAATGCTTGGAAGTATTCACCAATGGGAGAAGGGGGTCCCAGCAATGAAAGGGGAAGGCAGACAAGTAGTGAAGTATGGCTAGTTTGGGACCTTCCCCAAAATGGAGATTAAAAACTAATCATTAGGAGAAGAGACTCTCAAGGATGGAGGGAAAAAGTAGCTAAGTCATCATCATGGTAGAGTCCAGAAAATGAGATACAGAATATGTAAACAGAAGCATAAGGTTTGCTTTGAATCATAAGTTTAAATTTTTATGATTATGGTTTGAGTATGATTTTTGAGGGGGGGGCAGTGTACATAGAGCAGTCAGACCAAATGAAACTAGAAGTTTTGGCTAATATTCAAATTCATTTTGGTAGCAATTTTATTGTAGGTAGAACTAGAGTAAGTCTCTAAAAAAAAACAACTTGAGAGCATAGAAAACTTAATTAGTATTTTTCATGTTAATGTGACCAGATTTGTGAATATTCTGATGTGAAGTTAATGTGCTTTTATATTGTTCCAAAGATAACAGGAATTAAGTGCTCCTTCCTTTGATAATTGAATCTTGCTAGAATTAAAAACAAGTGATGATTGTGATAGTTTCATTGATGTCACTGGTATGATTATATTCACTTATAAATGGAAAATGCATCTGAATTAAAACTTTGTAGGTGGTGACAGTGGACTGGATGGGTTAGGAGGACCAGGTGTACAACTTGGAAGCCCAGATAAGAAAAAGCGGAAAACAAATACCCAGGTAAATTGCCATTTAAAAAATTTTTATTCTCCTTTTCCCTTTTTGGTTTGATCAGGTTTTCAATTAAAAAAGAAATTGGACATGGTTAAATATTTCTACTATTTTTCAGATCCTATCATGATTCTTTCTTAACTAAATTTTTCACTTTTCATTGAATTATTTTTTGTGTCCTATAGACATAAATTTAAGCAAGTAGAAGGAAGGAAGTAGACAGGAGATCTTGGAAGTCATTGAAAAATCCTGTGCTATATATTACTAAGTCTTTGCTGTTTTCAGATCGGACAATGCCTAACATGATCCTAATAACATCTATAATTCAGCTAAAATAATGCTTTAAAATGTATATTGGGAAGGTTTAATTTGAAGTAATTTTAATGTAACCTTTTATAATTAATTTTGTATTATGGAAATCATACATATACAAAGTAACAGAATAGACATCCTTTGCTTATATAATATGCTGTTGAAGATTATGTAGTTGAAGACTTAGGTTTTCGTGTCATTTTATTCCCTACAGATTAGATTGAAGTATTCTTTTTATAATGGAAGACTGTTGATAAATACAGTGTGCCTAGAGATGCTTTCTTTCTACTGAACCCACTATTAATTATGGAAACTTGCAGTGTGACTGATTCAGTAAATTTATTTTTCCAGTTTATGGCCCTGAAATGCCTTGTTTTAGCAACTCTTTTCAGAAATGAAGCTAAGAAAATATTTCAAATCTACTTCTAATCCTGTCATTTTATGGTTATTCAGAGTTTAATAAGTGTTTGTAATTAGAATCTTTTTTATTTTAAATGAACTATTTCCTGATTTATAAGTAATAACAGTAAAGGTAAATTATGTGATCTCTTATGAAAATTACATATGCTTCAGTAGTATTACATGAAGATTGATTTAAATTTAGTACCTTTTTCTTGTCGAGTATTTTTAAAGAAAAAAATGGATATAAAATGCAAATTAAAGATTATGAAATGCAAAATTACAGTTAAAAAGGGAAGGGATTACATTTTCTGTAACATGAGTACAAAAATACTGACTAGAAAAATGTTATTAGGTGCTGTGACTCAAGGTTAATTTACCTTACAGTCTTTTGTTCATAATATATATTTTATTTTTCATTCTCATTTCAGGGGCCTTCTTTTCCTCCACTGTCTGAATATGCCCCACCACCGAATCCTAATGCTGACCATCTAGTAGCAGCTAATCCATTTGATGACAACTATAATACCATTTCCTACAAGCCTCTACCTTCATCAAATCCATATCTTAGCCCTGGTTACCCTGGATTTGGAGGCTACGGCTCATTCAGAATGCCACCTCATGTACCCCCAAGAATGTCATCCCCATACTGTGGTCCTTATTCACTTAGGAACCAGCCACACCCATTTCCTCAAAATCCTTTAGGTATTGGTTTTAATCGGCCTCATGCTTTTAACTTTGGGCCACATGATAATTCAGGTTTTGGAAATCCGGCATATAATAGTCCACTAAGTCAGAATGTTAATATGTCTAATCAACATTTTCGACAAAATCCTGCTGAAAACTTCAATCAGATTCCTCCACAGAATGCCAGCCAAATATCCAATCCGGAATTGGCATCTAATTTCGTCCCCGGAAATAATCCAAATTTTACATCCCAATTAGAATCAAATCATTCATTTATCCCTCCACCAACCACTTTTGGTCAAGCAAAAGCACCCCCACAAAAACAAGACTTTAGTCAAGGAGCAGCTAAAAGCACCAATCAGAATTCTTCTGCCCATCCCTCTCATCTCAATATGGATGAAACTGTAAACCAGGGTAATATTGACTTGAAAAATGTTAGTCGAAACAATACAGTAAATCAAGAAAGCAACCGTTCCAACAGCACTGATAATGCAAACAGCAGCCATGCAAATGGAACTCAAAATAAGCCCCGTCAACCCAGAGTTACAGCTGATGGGTGTAATTCTGAAAAGAGCAACAAAACCACTCTCCATCCAAGTCGACATGGCCACTCATCTTCAGACCCAGTATATCCTTGTGGCATTTGTACAAATGAAGTGAATGATGATCAGGATGCCATCTTGTGTGAGGCCTCATGCCAGAAATGGTTCCACCGGATCTGTACAGGGATGACTGAAACTGCTTATGGCCTGCTAACTGCAGAAGCTTCAGCAGTATGGGGTTGTGATACCTGCATGGCTGAAAAAGATGTCCAGCTAATGCGCACTAGAGAAACTTTTGGACCACCTGCAGTGGGCTCTGATGGGTAATTTTTTAGCATATTTTTTTTCACGTTTATTACATAGGATCTTAAAGTTTCACATTACAGAAACAAAACAAAAGCAGTTATTTATCTTTTAGTTTTCACAATATTTAGTTTCAGTACTATTGTAAATTTTGTACAGAAATATAAAAGCCTCTTTAATTTTCAAAATAATTTGCTAAAATTTAGATTGGTCGCATATAGGTTGTAATTGTAAAAAAACAAACAAACCAGAATTAGTGAATCCAAATGTATATTTTTAATGAATAAACCATACCAAAGTGCTGAACTTTGAAAGCACCATATAAAACACTGAGTTTAGTATTTCCTTTCATAAGGGTCCATTTAGCTTGTTTTAAGAATATTTTTTGTGTAAGTGAAACATAAAAGGGAAACACTGAAGGTTTTTTAAATTTTTAAGAAAACAGTATCAGATTTTTCCATCTATCTCCATTTTAGTTACCTTCACATTTGCAGATCTTTCTTGTCAGTGCATATGTATGTTGTCAGTAGGAAGATGTTATACACATACTTACTAGGAACTCAATTCTGGTCAGTTTTTCTGTTTGACTTTAGTTAGAGGTAAGTACTGAAAAATCCTCAAAAGCTGTGGTAAATACAACATCTGCACATTTTTAGGAACTTTAAAAATAGATGAACTCTATATATGGGTAGATGGCATTTTGTGAAAATTAGCACTTAATAAAGCAGGTTAAATTGTAATCTGTTCTTTTTTCTCTTCCTACCAGTTGGTAGTCAGTAACATATGAAAGTCCTAGTTTGTCTACATTGTATTTTTCTTAGACATATGTAATTGCTGTAAATTTTTAAGCAATCTCCATAGCCAAATACAATTTCTTTTGATTTTGTTTGAATATTTTTTAAAATGATTCATTGCATGCTGTATTTTTATTCTTAGAATGAAATCATGATTTCTTCTGTTTTGTGTATAATGTACAGAGCTGGATAGATACTGTGAATGGAGCATTTCAGTGTTTGTTCTCAGGAGTCCACTTAACATTATACACAATAGTACTTGAGTTGTATTCTGTACTTAAATTGATCCTGCATTTCCTTTAGCTTTCTACTTAGAAGAATTACACTACCTTTTATAATGTGCAACCAGCTATTTCTATGAAAGTGAAATAAATTTGCCTCTCCCAAGCAAATTTGAAGATACTTGGTTTGTAACGTTCTTCTCTCATATTCCGTTTTCAAATAGAAGTTATGTATTTGCAAACAAGAGGGTTTTCATTCAAATATTTAGGCATACTACAACAACATTAGTAAATATTATCTTGTAAATATTGAAATGAAAACCACCTGTACTTGATTCTAACAATGTATTTACTGTATCTGAATCATATATTAATAGCTGAATGTTTTTGTGTGTTTAATTCAGTGGTACTTTTAGAATGTTCCTACGCTTAATATTCAGTCAACTGTTCTTGGGAAAGAGAAACTATTGCCAAATACTAATTGCCTGGCTCAGTTTGACCAAAAGGGGGTAAAATTAATCAGATACACGGATATGATTTTATTGGGACAGTGGTGGACTGCCCTAGAAGTACTAGAATTTGTAGTGAAAGGACTTGCACAAAGGTATATTAATTCTCCAGTATCACAGCTTTTTCTCTGGTGCAGAGAAGCCTTTGCATTCTTGAAAGGCTTATTTTGTCACAAGAAAAAATTTTTGAGCAGAACATATTAAAAATTTTTCTATCTAGACTTGAAAGCCTTGTCAGTGTTCCACCTGGCTAAAATGTTAGGAGGCCTTTCAAAAAGGCTGTGTTACTAATGGAAATTTTCATAGTGTCAATTCCTCTTATCAAAACTTATCATGAGGTTTTGTCTTGGTATATCACTGGAGAGTTCCTATTATACTGGTTTTAAGATGTTGCAGATTCACTAGTATAGAATTAGCTTAGTTTGTACAAGAAAATAAATTGTGCTTATCAGTTAGAGTGCTTAGAATTAGATCTTTCCTGATTTTTACTTTAAGTTGTGTGACATTTAAAAGCATTTCTAGAGTTCTGTCAAAATTAGAATACTTGTGTAAATAAAACTGGACATTTTCTTGGCTAGTGATTGTTCTGCATAGATAATAAAATAGTTTATAAAGAA
Source organism: Pseudochirops corinnae (assembly GCA_028646515.1). NCBI lineage: Eukaryota > Metazoa > Chordata > Mammalia > Diprotodontia > Pseudocheiridae > Pseudochirops > Pseudochirops corinnae. The sequence goes on from CM053589.1 coordinate 81,798,710, forward strand.
ATCCAGTATTTTTTTTTTTTAAGGCTTCCAGCACTGCCTGATAGAATGACCTCCTTACCGTGTGCTTTAACCTTGCAACCTGTTGATTTTAATCCCAGGTGGAAGAAGTATCAAGAGTCTTCATATAATAAAATTTTAAACTTGTATGTCTTGCACACATTAAAAGGGCTGATGTGTTCTATACTCTTCACTATGTTAATAATTAATATTGAAATAGTATATAAGTAATGATTATTTTTTAAGGCAGCTGAAGAGGCTTTGGATTTCTTTTGCTAGTGTATAAAGGCATGGAAAAATCTATATAATTTCAGTTGGTTTTTTTTTTTTTAATTTAAAGAATACAGTCAAGTCCCTTAAGTTACAAATGGGGTATATTTTTAAAAATGTATATGTTGTTTGGAATTCAAAACACATTTTACCATAGAAACAATACTTATAAATAGTGGCAAGGTTTCCAAGCTAACCCCTAAAAGCCTAATTAATTAACTCATATTGTAACTGAATTATAGTGCATCCTGAGCTCTGGGTCTTTGAGGCAAGGGCACTTTGGCCCACAAAGGAGGGAGGAAATAGGAAGAGGAAGACAGGGTCCTTCCTACCCCTTTTCTGATACAGGGTCAGCCTTAGGCAGAATTTTTAAGTAAATAAATTTTTTACTTTTACTGCCTTTATATTTTTGTTGCTGCATTCCCATTACATCTATTGGCCCTCTCTGCAGATCCCCAGGTTCCCTCATGCTACCTTAACCATTCCTCATGGCATCATATCTCAGCCCTTCCCTACCCCAAAGTTCTCAGTTACCAATATGCCATCTAACCAAAACTCCCATTCCCTTAGTATAGCTGTTTCAGCTAGATGTTAGGAGGAAAACAAACTGGTTGCTAACTATTTCAGGACACTGATATCTTACCCACAAAAATGCCTATTGAGCTCCTCCCCCAGCTTTAGCATTGACCTCTTCTTTCCTCCTACTTCTTCCCCCTTCCCTACCCCCCCTCCCCCAACACATTGGGTGCAGACATTGCTAATCAATGGCTATGGCTCATTTACTTAATCTACTTTAAGGGTCAAGGGCTAATAGCTACCAAACCTTCCTAGAAGTATAGAATGTTTTGTTAACCCAAATGAATCTCTAATTGGTGGGATCTCAAGGAGCATTAACAAACTGAAATGGAAAAATAAAATTATGCCGTGTTAGCTCTATTTTGAAATAGATAGCCTGGGTTCAGTTTTCCTAAGAATTCTTGCTTTTTAAAACTTCCCACTCTTCTAAACTCATGGTTTCTTTTACATTTCCAAGTGTTTTTACAGCTTTATGTTATATTTGTCTTCTCCAACCCCATCCAATATCATCTGGCCATCTGGATGGCATGCTTTGTCTGTCTAATTGTCCAGTGATAGATAAATGATCCCTTCTGCTGGATGTGGAGGGAACTTTTGGGGTAGGAGCTCCAGCCTCGAAAGGTAGAAGGAGTTGAATAAGCTAGTCTGATGTTAAGGTCATTCATAAGAAGGGCTTCAAAAGTTGAGGACCTAATGTTGAAGGTTTTACAAAAATAGTATGTCCCTTTTTTCCTCATTCTTGTTAATAACATTATCTGTAGTTATATTTAAAGGACTTTATCTTCACTTACCAGTACTTTTCACGTTATATAGATGATGTTGCCTGCTAGTTAAAATGTTATCTTTTATAAAAGAAAGTCCTGCTTCTTATCATGATGTATGTGACTTAAATGACTGTTTCATATTAAAACTATTCCTTCCTTATGTACTGTTTACATATGCCTCTTTTTGGGATATTAGTTCAGTACTTTTATACAAATCTGAGTGTGTTCCACATTGGTGACATGTATTTTTGCAACTAATTTTTTTTGAGTTTTGTTCTGATTATAAATTAGAGCATGTCTGAATTAACACATGCATTAGTGCTGTGGTCTGTGGCAAAATTACTGTAATTCAAATTGGAAAAAAAAAAGTTTCCAGACTTTGTCCAACATTTATTCTTATGACAAAATTACTATGTAATACTAATTATTTTATATGATGGTGTGTTTTAAGCTACTCTATGAAGTATGTGAAACATCACTGTTGAAGGATTGGTGACTGGTCTGGGGTCCTTGAACTGGGAGAGAAGGATAAATTTAATGTTAGCAATTCATGATATTCATAGTAGAATAAATACTTCTTGAAAACTTGGTCATCTCTTACAGGCATAATTTAATAGGAAATGGTTAACTGGAAAATATGGTGTATGGTCAGTAATGTTAATGTGCTATTTAATTATAAATTTCAAATTGATACTTCAGACTTTTAAACCTATATTGTGTGATCATCAATTGACTAAAATATACTTTTGACATAGGCTTAGTCATCTAATTATTTCACAAGACTTTTGTAGATTAGAATAAATTCTATATATTTTTAAAATGAAAATATTAAATAGTATTCTTTCAAATACATCAAATTTTGTACTTTTAGTAATGCCTTTCTTAGATACCCGCCATCATCCCTTTCCCTTTCCCCTCTTCCAGAAATATTAACCATTTCTTTTTTTTTTAAATCATTAGGATAATGTAAAACTTCATTAACTTGAAAAAAACTGTTTCAGAACTTGTGATTTTTAAGATAAGCACTGAATTGGATTTAACTTTTGTATTCTATATTAAGAGAACAAACTTTTTAAGCACTTTAAGAGCAAATATTTATGTTTACATATAAATAATGTGCTAACCACAAACATTTGATTGGTAATTCCTCTATTACACAAAACTTGATCTAATTCAAATAAGAACATGTATCGTTTGAACAGAATAATAATTTCATTTCTTTTAAAAAAAATTCTAATTTTCATACTTTTTATTGAATTTCTGACTTAGTGAAGTTTTACTGTATCATAACCTGTGTTCATTTTGACACTATTACATGCTGCAGGTATACATCAGATATTATATGGATGACCTGGTCTTTTTAGTCATCTGATCATATATTAATGATCAAATTGATTGAAGAGAAATTGGTCTTAGTTCTTGACATGTGAAAAAAAACCCAAACCAGATCAGTCTATTAGCAGTCTTTGGACTGATTATGTTGATTATGGACACAACTTTAGACGTGAATGTATAGTGTTCTTCATAGGTCTGTTTTTTGTAAGAATTTATATTTAGGAAAAATTTTAGCACTTTGCTTTTACCTGGTACTTTAGCATGTTGTTTTTTGAAACCGATTCTCACTTTTGATTCAGTTGTACAGGTTTAAAGAAGTGCTTATTATTAAATGATTCATGAATTGCTAACTCAAGTAACTTTGTGGAAAAATTAAAATGAGAAAAGACAATGATATGACTTGAATTGTTTGTTCAAAATGATTTAGGCTTTTTTATTTGAACGGTATGTAAGTTACCATCTTGAGGGAAATAAAATTGGCTCATTGAATGATAAATGTTCATATTCAATTATTTAAGTGCTTTTGACTGTTAAGCTACATATTCTCAATTTCTTTATAATTAAATAATGACAAGCCAATTCTATTTTCTTTAGGAGAAAAATTAACTTTAAAATGTTTCCTACAAAGTATAGTTAATTTGTAAATCATCTTATCCCTTTCTCTTCTCCCCCTACACACCATTCTTAAATATAAGACCTTCTGAAGAAATACAATTTATTGTCTTCCACCTTATTTTTTTTTTTATTTCACATTATTGTGGCCTTTCAGGTTAGCGGCAAATAGAAAAGTAGTAAGAAAAGATACAGTTACTGCCATCCAGACAGTTCATAATATGAGTTATTATTGGCCTTTCATTTAAAAGATTATGCCAAATGTCATGTGTGCATAGTAAGAGGAGTGTTTGTTTATCAGAATACATCTACTCTTAGTAGAAACTATGTATGGCAGGCTTTCTTGAACAATATGTATTGTAAGTATTCCTATATTGTTATTTTGCAGTAAATTCTTTCAAATAAAGCTAATTTTAAAGAGAAAATGCCTGTTTATTTAAATATCAGACCTTGTCTTATGACAAATAAGGAATAAGCATCTTTGTCCATATATTGGTACAGGTAAGCATTATATAGGACTGTGGTCCCAGAATTCATTAGCATATCTCATTAATGAGACCAGTCCTTCATATTAAGCATTTTCTATTCTAGATCTGTGAAACTTTTGCAGAACTGTGGATTTCAGACTTTATGAATGAACCTTGGTATTCCTTTATTATGTTTAATTTGTATCTTCTACATTAAATAGGAATTTAGTGCTGGGGCAGAAAAGACAATGTATAAGGATTCTTCCACAACCACAAAAACACTTGAGAACCTCTTTGATACTATATATATATGTGGGTATATGTGTGTGTGTGTGTGTGTGTGTGTGTGTGTGTATATGTGGGTATATATATATATATATATATATATATATATATATATATATATATAATTCTATTGAGGATAAACTTACTATTTACTTAGCTCATAGAATTGTTATGAAGACAACATTTTGTAAACCTTCAAGTACTATAAAAGGGGAGTTACAGAATTTTCATATGAAAGTTGGGTCTACCAAAATGTCACTGATCATAGAGTATGGAATGTTTTTAAGAAGTAGTCTGTTCAATGTATAAAGAATTTGCATGAAAAAGGAATTTTGTTGCTGAATCTGGACAGGGCTGAAAGATGCAAAGAAAATGTCAGGGTTTTAATACAAGAAGATAAGATTAAAGGAAGTCAAAGCCCAAGTATGTATACATAAGTAAAAATGTCTTTTTAAAAGTTTTTCTGCTTACCTCCTTTTTATATCACTTTCCTTCCCAATCTTCTTATTCCCCTACTCCCCATCCTCAACAAATAGTTGAGCCAAAACAAATCATTCTGTACATGTCTGAAAATATATGCTTCATGCTGGACTTAGAATAAACCACCATCAAGCTGTAAAGTTTTGAAATCTTTCTATATTTTTTTCCTTTATATTTTTTGTAACCACCGTTTAAATCAGTGGCTCTCAACCTTCCTAATGCCGCGACCCTTTACTACAGTTCCTCATGTTGTGGTGACCCCCAACCATAAAATTATTTTCGTTGCTACTTCCTAACTGTAATTTTGCTACTGTTATGAATCGTAATGTAAATATCTGATATTCAGGATGTATTTTAATTGTTACAAATTGAACGTAACCCACAGGTTGAGAACTGCTGATTTAAACTGATTTCTAGTTCTGCTTACTTCACTCTGTATCACTTCATACTAGGCTTCCCATATCTCTCAGACTTCTTCATCTGAGAAGAACTATTGAAACTAAGGGTTACATTGATCTTTGTTTTATCTTAAGGCACAGTAACATTCAATTATGTTAATATAGATGAGAGGAACTGTCTAAGTCAGTGGTTCCTATTCAAGGGATTCCAAATCAGCAATGGTTTAAGGGGTTCAAGCTAAACATTGTTTAAGGGCACCTTAAGCGGTAAATAGTTGTCTGATTATGTTATGAATATGTTTTTCCTCTGTGTCAACATCAACACATTCTCAATGTGCATGCAAATGTGCATGTTTGAAGGATTTCAAGTTTTTTTTCTGCAGCTATTTGGAGTTTTTAGGGATAAAAGTTATTATGATAGTTTTTGTAAGCACTTAATTCTAAAAGAATATTATGAATATTATATTAAATTACCCTGTGCATTCACAACACATTTTTGTTCAGAGGGTTTTGGGAACAAAAACATTGGTAATCATTGATCTAGGTTAAACACCTAGGAAAAAAAACCCAGTTAATTCATAAATACCCGAGTGTCTGCTATGTATCTAGACTCTAGACTAAGTTGTAAGAAGGGAAAAATACAAGTAATCTTTGCTTTATGAATATTTACTTTGCCAGAAAGCAGACATATCAGAGACCACATGCATCATGTAGGTAATTTAAAGTCAAGTCAACAAGCATTTATTAAAGAGCTTACTATGAACCAGGCAGTGTGCTTAGTGCTGGGCATACAAGCAAAGAAAAGGCAGTTCCTACCCTCAAGATGCATACATTCTATTGTGGGAAGACAATTGAGATGAAGGAGGGGAGGAGGCATAGTATCAAAATCTTCAATTCATCATAACCCTGAGGAATGCTTGCCCTTGCAGTGCCTTCTTATGCATTTGTATAAAGTTAGTAAGTGTCTGTGAGAACTAGCACCACACCAACATATCACCCCATGGAGCAAAGGCAAACGTGTTTCTGATTGGAATTTACAATGCATTTTCTTGTAGAAAAAGTTTTAATATAAAATTATCTATCATTGAAATAGTTCTTTTAGCACTATAGTCTACATTCATAATGGCTTGTGCAATTGTCTAGGAACATATCTTAGACCATTTATTTATATAATATTTATAACATTTTAATGAAAAATGTATTCCATATTCCAAACAGCAGACTTAAAAATAAACTTTTTGGAAAGCATCCAATTCAGAAGGAAACTGAGATCTGTGTTGATATAATAGTCTTCCCTCAAGGATTGAAGAGCTCATAATCACTTGCAGAAACAAGATTTACATATTTAAACAATCAGAACAACGTATGACAACAATTGAATACTTTTAAAAGTTCAATGAAGGGAGAGGTCAATGTAGTCTTGTTAGTTAAGAAAGATTTATGAAGACTGGATCAAGAATTGATAAGATTTGGGTTTAATTCAGTTCAAGTTCAATTTAACAAGCATTTGTTATAGCGTATAGTACTATTCTGGGGAAGTTTAAAAAGTTTAGTTTAGACCTGGTCCTTACTTTGTAGGAGCTTACAGGGAAGTGCATCTGGGTAAGAGAAAAGAAGAAAATGTAACAGGTGCATAAAGTGCAAAATAAAATGAAAGTATTTAGTAGTATTGATTAAGTAGCAGTTTATACTTAGTAATAAAATAAAAAAGAGGTCAATAAGAGCCTTCACTAGGTTATGGCAATATCAGAGGAGAGAAGAACTGTATGCAAGAGATGCTATAAACATAAAATTGATAAGCCTTAAGTTGGGATGCTGGGGGACTGGATAGTAATAGGGAAGTTAGGAAGAGTAGAGTGTTGGTGGGAGAAGATAATGAGTTCAGTTTTGACAAGTTAAGTTTAAGATGTCTACAGGACATCCAGTTTGAAATGGTGAATAGGTAGTTGAAAATATGAGATGGGAGGTAAGCAGAGAGATTAGGGTTAAATAAATAAGTTTGAGAATCATCAGCATAGAGATGATAATTGAATACATGGGAGCTGATGAGATTAGCAAGTGAAATACTATAGAGGAAAAGTACAAGATGACCCAGGACAGAGCACTGTGGGATACCCACTGTGAGCAGTTGTGACTTGGATGAAGATACTACAGCACAGTAGACTGAGAAGAACTAGTCAGATAAGTAAGGAAACCAGGAGAGGATAATGTCCTAAAAACCTAGATAGAAGAATAATTTACACATAATTTATATATTTATGTTACCTAAATGAGTCAACTGAGTTCTTGGTGTTGTTATGGCAATCTATTTATCTCTGATTGACTTCCTATCTTACTCCAGATCTTCTAAACTTTCTATTCAAACTCCCAGCTTACTCAGATGTGGTCTGTTTAGGGCAAAGTATAGTAGGTCATCACATCTTCAGTCCTGAATACTATTCTCCTCAATACAGCCCAACATTACATTAGCTATATTGGCTGCTATGTCACACATTGAATGCTATGACACTCACATTGAGCTTGCAGTCAACTAAAACCTAGATTATTTTTCAGATGAATTGGTATTGAGGCATGCCACCTCCAAATTGTACTTGTGAAGCTGATATTTTAAACACCAATGTAAGAATTTACTTTTATCCCTATTAAATTTTATTTTATTAGGCTCAATCCTGTGTTTAAATCCTTCAGAATCTTTTTATGAGCTGATTGTCATCCTGTGTATTGCCTATGCTTCCTAACTTTGTGATATCTGCAAATTTGATAAATATACTATCTGTATACTTTAATGTAAGTCATTGATAAGCATGTTAAATAGCTCAGGAAAAATACAAATCACTGGGATGCTCCACTAAGAGATCTCCAAGGTGAAATTACCCCAACCCTGCTCTCTGGATCTGGTCATTCAACCATTTCTTAATCTATCAAATTATACTACCTAGCCTACATTTCTCCATTTTTTGGTATTAGAATAACATGAGATACTTTGTTAAATGTTTTGCAAAAATATAAGAATGTCTCTATGGTATTACCTTGAGCTTAGTAGTCCAGGAGCTCTTTCGAAAAAGAAAATAAGATCAGTATGGTATAACCTATTTTAGATAAAGCCATAGATTCACCACTCTGTTCTTTTTAATATTATGTATCAAGACTCTAGACCAGTGGTTTTCAACCTTCCTAATGCCGCGACCCTTTAATACTTTATGTGGGCGTATCTGCATGTGGGCGGACCCGCCTGGAGATAGATAGAGGAGCTATGTCTCAGTTCCTAAAACCATTGGAAATATGTGTTTTCCGATGGTCTTAGGCGACAAGGGGTTGCAGCCCACAGATTGAGAACCGCTGCTCTAGACTTACTTCCCCAACCCACATGCATACTAGCAGGTTGAGTTTTAGAGCATAGTTGGCTGCATCATGCTCTTCTAATACTATCAGCTTAAGCCCCCCACTTTAGTGTATATTACCAGATACCAGTTACCAATGATTAGTTCCCCAGTATCATTTAATTAATTAACATCAATTAGTTATTACAAAGGGGTATTTACTGAGAAGTTATAGCCAGAACAGAAGTGCAAACATGTCCCTACATGCTCTTCCCTGTGCCACCACAATTCCTGGGGAGAATTCCCTGGGAGAAACTTAAAGCAGTTTATATAAAACATTTATCTCCACCAAGTTCACTTCTAAATATACTATAGCCCTCTTGGCTACCTTATTTCTACTGCTGTGCTGAGTCAAACAGGTCTAACTCAAACTGGTCCGGATTTAGCTGTCCACAAATACTGGCATGGATTCCCATCACTGGACCTCTTTCTGCTCTTCTGAGATTTTGCAGCTCACAAGGTCATAGCTTTAGCCTAGTCCATCAAAACAAAGACCGTGTCTCTTAAGTCAGGAAAAATTAGGCACAATAGGGATGGGAACATCTTCAAGGTCACCTGCTTATGGCTTCATTTTGGCCCAAGTGGAGAGAATAGGCCACTGGTGCTGAAAATGCACCTCTCGACAACAGCAGGGCCGTATGTTTGTGGCATTGGGCTGACTCCAGGTGGAAAAGGCATCCCCCCCTCTCCTGGAGGCCCACAGGTAGGGCTTGCTGGAACGTCAGGGAAGAGAAAAAAGCTGAGTTTTCCATAGGGAGTCTTTTGTATACATTCTCAGTTCTGGCTTAGCAGCCAATCTAAAGCCCTCGACACGTAGCATATGAAACAGGCATAGAACAGCTGCACGTACTACAAAATCTAGATGGGGATTGAGTCAAGCTTAGCATATTTCGTACGTACCTAAAGGCTGACTTATCATGGTCTAGTTTTTTAAATATATTCCAGAATATTGACAAGAATTAAAATCAAATTTCATTCTTTACCATTTTAAAAAATTCTAACATTTGCTCTTTTCCCATTTTCTAATTATCCTATTCTCTATGATATTTCAAAAATCGTTGACTATGACTCATATTTGCTGTTTCCTAAAGTAACCTTGAATTTAGTCCAGCTGGGCCTGGTGAGTTGAACTTGTCAAAGACAGCTAGGTGTTCTCATTCCTACTTATCTTGAGTTTTAATTCCCTATTAGCCTTTTACAATTTGACTTCCAACCCAAAAATCCTTGACAAAGCAACACGTTACTGCCTTTCCATCCTCCTTGAGCAGGCCGCCCTGAACAGTAATCAAGGGCTAACTCATTCTATCCACTTGATTTCTGGTCCTACCCTTTATTTAGTCTCCTTTTCCCCTCTCCAATATAGCCTTAGTTCTGTTAATAAGTCAACAAGCATTTGTTAAGAACTCAGAGAGTTAAAGGAGTAAAGAAGAATGAGAAGGTAGGAATTGTCATAGACACAGTTATCACAATTTCATGACCTTCTCCAGCTCAAATGCAGAACATGTGAATAGGAGTGAAGGTGGCAGATCTGAGAGTAATCCAAGGATGAGGTTTGGCTAGGTGTGATCACCAAATGGATAAGGGGAAAGGTATTAATGTGTAGAGGAGCGTACAGAATTGAATTGATTCATAAAGGGAATGGAGAAGTGAATGGTCAGTACAGGGGTAATGGCCTGGAAAAGACCTGAGAGATAGTGTTTAGGGATCACTAAAGGAGAAGGAATAATAGGGTTAGAATTTATAAGGCATGGGGAAAGATGAAATTAAAAAATATATTGTAATTAGCTTTTCTCCTTAGCCTCAGCTTATTCTGAACTTTAGTACTCATTACTATTGATATGGGACTGTGCTACATTTTTAAAAATTCATCTTCTATTACTAAATTTTGCTTCCAAATTCTATAATTGTCTTTTTAAAATCTGTTGGTCCTTACTCTTCATTTCTCTGTTTTACTTCCTGGGGGCCTTTTCTGGTAATTCCCATGGTGAATACTATGAGTGTGTTACCCATGTTTGTTGCCTCCGGCAAGGTTCTATCTCTGCGGGCTCTTAAGCAAGGTTTTATTTATTTATTTGTAATACAGTGTGTAGTAGTATTATATCTGTGTGGTCCTCTATAAGTAATCAGTACCATGGACCCAATACCTCACCCACACTTTTAATTCACCTTCACCCTTAGTCCTAATCTAGGATATGACTAACTTAATTAATGGTTTATGTCCCCATCCCTTCCCAGCATGCTGTGTCACCTTTTAAGCAAGCGTCATAACTTCAAAAAGCAATTTAATTTAGATAAATACAAGTGTAATAAAATACAAGCAACCAATTTGTGTATTAACAAAAAATTTTAAATATCTCAATCTTTTCAGCAATAAACATGGAACTTCACTCTCCCTGACTCCCATTGCAGAGTGAAGAAACAGAAAGTGTATGTGCCTAATGTTAATCTCTTGATACCAATGTGTACAGGAAGAGATACTACCAGTCATTAACAGCAATAAGCATCCAATGGAAGCCATACTTCTCACTTGGCTCCGTCAGCTGCAACACATTTGAACTAAAATTTGCTGGCTTTCTATACTGTACATCTATTGAGGACACTATGCCTTTATTAATGAAATCTATGATCCCATTAATTCTCTTGACTTCCATATCACGCTGATGATTCAAATTCAGCTTGCATTGCACTAAAACTTCCAAGTCTTTTTCATGGTAACTTTTGCCTAGCCATGCCTCCTAAATCCTGTTCTTCCCAAGTTGATTTTTTGAATAAAAAATATAGGACTTTATATTTATCCCCATAAATTTCATTTCATTAGATTTAGCCCTTAGTTAGAACCTACCGAGATAATTTTGGATCCTGTCATGTAGCACATTAATTATCTTTCCCAAGTTTGGATCACCTATAAATTTGGTAAGTAAACCATGTATGTATTCCTTTATCCAAAATACTGATAAAAATGCTGTAACAGAATAGAACCAAAGACAGGTCCCTGGGGCTTTCTACTTGGCACCTTCTAATTTAGCCTCACTTACTTCTCTTTCAGTTTAGTTATTCAACCACTTCTCTGTCCACCTACCAATATACTCAAAATACTCATGAGGAGTTTCTTTGTCTAATGAATTCTATATCTATTATGCCTATGGGTTTTCCCTGATCTACTAATTTAGTATATCAGAAACATAAATGAGAGTAGTCTGTTTTACATGTTCTTGATTATACCATGCTTGTTCTTAGCAATCAGAGCTTTCCTTTGTAAATTCTCAGAAACTATTCCTTTAATAATAATCTATAATTTTGCCTGCAATTAGAAAATCCTTTGAAGATGCCACATTATTCCCCCTTTTTTTTTTGAAAGCTGGCTTATTCCATCTCTAGTCCTTTAGCACCATTCTTCCATTCCTAATACTTGAATGGAAGAATAGTCTATTTCCCTGGTCCAAAAATTTTAGAGACTACCTGTGGTCAATAAGACAAATTTTAAAATTCATTCTAGCTTTTAAACTTCTCCACAAATTGGTTCTACTCTTCCTTGCCAGTCTTGGATCATACTGCTCCCCTTCATATGCTCTTCTATGTTCTTACCAAACTGAACTACTTCACATTCATATTCATAATATCATCTTGCCATCCCCTGCCTCTAAGTATGCAAGCCATCTTCCATACTTGGAATGCACACTATTATCTACACTTGTTAAAAATCCTTTGCTTCCTTTAAGGGCAAACTCAGGCACAATTTCCATTTAGCCTTCCCAGAATTATTTTTAAGACAAAGTTTATTTTAATAGTGAAATATTTATTAACAAATTTTAAAAATACATTGGGAAATTGTGAACTCTTTTGAACTGGGGTAAGGGTAGAGACACTTGAAAAAAACTGGAGTCCGCTGTGGAGATGTACAAAGCTTGTTTTTTATAAAAATCATCCAGAGAGTCACTGTAGTCACTGTACTTCCCCCACTGGAGGGAGTAGTATTGTGCAGTGAGAAACAATGTCTGGTAGGGGGAAAAGTGCTGACTGAATCTGAAATCAAAAAACCCTGGGTAGAAATCCTGGCTCTGCTATTTATAACCTACGTGAACTTGGGCAAGTTGCTTAAACTTTTTGAGTTTGTTTACTATCTATGAAATAAGGCTGTTGGGATAGATGATTTTTTTAAGGTCTATTCCAGCTTTGTAATTCTCTTACACGTTCTTTTCTTATTCATGTTTTTCTCTAGTCTGCTGTCTCTTTTGCTTTTATTCTACTCTACTTTGTAGCAAGTATGGTTTGTATTTATGTTAAGCACGTTGAGAGTAGAAGATGTGTATTCCCCATGTAGATTATGTATGTCTATGTTGGATGTCTTAGTTTATAGAGAAGTGGCTTGAGAAGTATCAAGAGATATCTCTAGAATCTTGCCTACTTCTCTCTAAGGGTGACTGCAGTGCTTGTTTTGTGGGGGCAGGAGGAAGGTCCATGAAATGGCTGCTCTGATCTACTTTGAAAGAAGGGTTACCAGAATAGGATTATATCTATACGTCTTGCTAAATATTGCTGTTTTAGAGGCACATTTGGTTAAGAAAAGAAAACTTCTAGCTTCCTGGCTCTTATATAATTTTTTTCAGTTTTCCATAACCTTTATTTATTTTTAAAATTAATTTTATGTTTATTTTTAGTTTACATCATTCATTTCAATGATTTTGAATTACAAATTTTTTCCCCATCTTTCCCCTACCCATCACCCCAAAACAGTGATCCCATGGTATACCCTCTCCCCCAATCTGCTCTCTCCTATATCCTCCCCCATCCCTCCTCCCACTTTCTGGTGGGGCAAGATGGATCTCCTTACCTCAGTACCTATATATCTTATTTCCCAGTTGCATGTAAAATAATAATAATAATAATGATAATAATAATAATAATAATAATATATTTTTTAAACATTTGATTTTAAAACTTTGGATTCCACATTCTCTCCCTTCCTCCCTGGGCACCCACCCTTACTGGAAAGATAAGCAATTAAATATAGGTTGAACATATGTAGCCACACAAAACATTTCCATAGTGGATATATTGTGAAAGACTGACTATATTTCCCTCTATCCTATCCTGCCCCCCACTTGTTCTATTTTCTACTTTGACCCTGTGTAACACCATGCACCAGCAGATTCCCAAAAGAATGTTACTGTGAACAGTGTTCAGATTACACAGTATAGTGAACACTCCATTTATTCTATTACGAATCAAGGCAAACATTCACAATATATCACAATATAACATTCACAACATTACAAGCTTCCGTACGATATTCACAACAGCTTAACATTAGAATGGCCACACAGTTTTCACTACAATGGCCACAATATTTAGAACAAAGCATTCAATCAATACATAATACTCAGCCATTCAATCAATTCACAATACAATAATTAGTCTTCCACTCATGGGGCAACCATACATCAACTCAATCAGTCATTAAATACAATTATTAGAAAACCACACAAACCCTCCACCCCTTGATGTCTAGTAAACTTCAATTTCATCACTCATTCAATATCCAAGGAGAGGCCTTTTCTTCATCTTGACTCTGGGTGGTCTCTCTGATTCCCTGGATCCCCTTCCATGGTCCCAGCTTCCTCCTGAATCCACCAAACAGTCACCTGGATTCAGAAGCAGACAGCTCCCAGGTCCTTGTCCAGTCCTCAGGGCAGTCCCTGGCACACACTGAAGTTCACAGGGTCCAGCACATCTCAAACCCTTCACTGCTTCTCTTGCCTGGAACTCAAGGATCAGCCAGGCCACAAACAAACCAAGTCTTATCCTGGTCATGCTTCTTCAGTCCTTCAGCAGTTCATCTGGCCCTAGGACGCAGAAGGAATATTGGCCTTCCAGGCAAGCCCTCTCAGCCTTCCAGATGGCCTTCACCAGATTCTGGTCTCAGGAAAACTCCATCTCAGTTCTCGGTCAGCTTCCAGATGCTGGGAGAGAAACACTCTCTCTCCTCTCTCTCTCCTCTCTCTCTCCTCTCTCTCTCCTCTCTCTCTCCTCTCTCTCTCCTCTCTCTCTCTCTCTCTCTCTCTCTCTCTCTCTCTCTCTCTTTCTCTCTCTCTCTTTCTCTCTTTCTCTCTTTCTCTCAGCTGGCTTCATTCTCCCCAATTCTTCCTTTACCAGGAGCAACATTCCAATTCTGTCTCTTTGTCTCTGGAATTCTTGCTTATATACACACACTGGCCTCTTGTCTCAGTCAATCCCCTTCTTCCATGTCAACAGGGGAGTTCACACCCTCTCAACAGTGGGACAGAATTCTCACCTTCCATACTTATCCCCCAGTTACTAAGTGCTAAGTGTCTGGTAAACTGATTGCTGTTACACCCTGTCCCTTTTCAAGAGTGTGTGCTTCTAACTGCCCTCCCCCCCAACTTGCCCTCCCCTCCATCATCCCTCCTCTCATCCCCTTCCCCCCCTGTAGGGCAAGATACCCAATTTTAGTGTGTATGTCATTCCCTCCCTAAACCAAATTCAATGAGAGTAAGGTAGACTCATTCCCTTTTGCCTTCCTGTTCTTCCTCTCCATTGCAACAGTTTTCCCTTGCCTCTTCTATGTGAGATAATTTACCCCATTCTGTCTCTCCCCATTTCCTCTCATTATATTCCTCTCTCATCTCTCAATTTCACCTTTTAAGTATCATCCTTTCCTATTCAATTGATTCTGTGCCCTCTGTCTATGTATACCTGTACACATATATACAGACACTCACATATATATTCATATACCCAGATATCCTCCCATATAGGTATGTATAGATATATAGATATATGTATGTATACATATATGCATTTATATTCCCTTCACCTATCCTAATCCTGAAAAAAGTTTCATAAGTTACAATTATCAATTTTCCATGTAGGAATGTAAATAATTCAACTTTGATAAGTTCCTTATGATTTCTTTTTCCTGTTTACCTTATCATGCTTCTCTTGCTTCTTGTATCTGAATGTGAAATTTTCTATTCAACTCTGTTTTTTTATCAAGAAAGCTTGAAAGTGCTCTATTTCATTGAATGACCATATTTTACCCTGAAACATTATACTCAGTTTTGCTGGGTAGGTGATTCTTGGTTTGAATCCCAGCTCCTTTGACCTCCAGAATATCATATTCCAAGCCCTTCAATCCCTCAGTGTAGAAGCTACCAAATCCTGTATTATCCTGATTGTGTTTCCACAATATTCAAATTGTTTCTTCTTGGCTGCTTGTAATATTTTCTCCTTGATCTGGGAACTCCCGAAGCGGGCTATAATATTCTTAGGAGTTTTCTTTTTGGGATCTTT
>CM053589.1:81815084-81843170 GCA_028646515.1 Pseudochirops corinnae
ACTGGGGGAGGGGGGACACACTGGGATGGCTCTTTTGGGGTGGTGGGTGGGGGAAAGAGGGGGAGAAAATATGTAACTCAAAATCTTATGGAAATGAATGATGCAAACTATAATAAAATTAAAAAAAAGAGTAGAGTCTACCATCTTAAGTGAAATAAAAGATAAATATTGTAAGTAGAGAAAATGTATGACAAACAATATAAAAGCAAGCATTCCAGAGACATCTCTTTAATTCACATTAAAATATTGACAAGTAGAATAAAATATAAAGGAAGGAGAGAGAAAGAGAGAGACAGAAAGAGAGAGAGACAGAGAGAGAGACAGAGAGAGAGAGATGAAGAAAAAGAAGGGAAAAAAGGAGAAGAAAAAGAAGAGAAATAAGCCCCTCCCACTGTCTCCACATTTAGTATGATAAAGTGGACAGACTCTCCAGGACATGGAAAGGAATCGCTGCAATCTAAGCTGCTGTGAAGAAGCCAACTGTGCAGCCTTTGAAGAAATTAACACTCTTTCACTAGTGTGAGGTCTTTGAACTGAAAGCAAGTATACATTGTACTGTTGCAGTTCATTACTAGGAAATGAGGCCCCTGGTATGAATGGGAATATGATTACCAGTTTGGCATCAAGCATAAGGAAAATTTTAGAGCAAAGCTTAAAATGTCCCAAATCTCTCCAATTGTTAATGAATATACATATAGAAGAATGTTAATGATTTTTTATTAATACTCTGATACATTTGTGGAGGTTTATCTTGGAATTTAGTGATTAAATTAAACCACTGTCATTATTTGTTTCTTGAATTTATGCTGTCTTTAGAAATTACAGATAAGAAAATAGCCATGTTATGTCATGATTTTTGGTGTACAGTTATATATCAATATAAGACAACCACTGTTCTGCTTTAATAAATTTAATGATAATTTAGTGAAAAACCAGTATCTGTAGCTTTAAACCTTTTGAAAAATTGTACAAGCATACATATTTATAAAATGCTTTAAGGTTGCAAATTGATTTCCTCAAAGATCTGTGAAAGAAGTAGTGCAACTATAATTATGCCCATTTTATGCTGAGAGCTTGAATAAGTTGTCCATGGTCATACAAATATTATCAGAGGCATGATTTGAACCCAGTTCTCTTCTTACACCAAATCTAGTACTCTTTATACCATATAACATTGCCTCTATATAGTAAAAAGATAATGCCTTTTAATGGCTACAAATCTCTGTATAGCTTTCATCTCTTGTTTTTTATTCTCGAGGGAGTGTGGAGGGATTGTATGGCAATGACCCAAAGGTTAGAGAATCAGTTAATTGTATTAAAAACATAAAAACTGTGTAATCTCCTTAAACTTTTCATAAATAAAATTAGGTATCTTTTTTTTTTTTTTTTACTTTTTGGAGGGGTGAAAGCAAGGCAGCTGACCTTAAGTGACTTGGCCAAGGTCACAGGGCTCATAAGTGTTACGTGTCTGAGGTCAGATTCGAACTCAGGTCCTCCTGACTCCAGGGCCAGTGCTCTATTCACTGTGCCACCTAGCTGCCCCTAAAATTAGATATCTTTACATCAAATTAAAATCATAGTTCACCAGTTCAATTTGTACAAAATCTAGCACAGTATATTGTAGACTACTAGCTCCCATCCCAACTTGCTACCATTTGTTTTTCTTCCTCCCCAATTCCTATCTCTTCCTACTTATGGATTTTACATATATACATATGGACTTTCCATTTGACTTGCTCCTGAAATCTCCTATGTTTGTTGTCTCCTCCTGGACCAGGAGAAAAAGAGAGACAATGTGATGTAATGGGTAGAGCATTGATCTTGGAGTCAAGAAGACCTGGGTTTGAACCTTGTCTCAGACATTTTCTATGTGAGTGACCCTAGGCAAATTAATTAACTTCTCTGGGCCTCAGTTCCCTCATCTGTAAAAAGAAAGGGTTGGACTTGTAACCTCTGAAGTCTCTTCCAGCGCTTATGATGATTATAAGCAAGAAACTAAATTCCTTGAGAAAAAAAGAGAGTGACCTGAAGGCTCATAGATCACGGCATCGCAGGCCTGGGGGAGACATCAAAGAGGAACTGAGTCAATGATGGCGGTAAGGAGATAAATCTGCCTGGGAAAATGAGGAGCAAGGTGTAGCAAGTCCACCTCTTGGTCCAGTGTGCTGAGGGACATAAGAGAAAGAGTGATCAGCAATGGAAAGTAGAACCAGAAATTAAATGTTTTATATATCTTATTTGTCTAGCCTTTGAATTTTCATCATGTTTCCTCCCCAGCTTCACTTTTTCCTACATTCCCCACCTCCCAGCACACACACACGCACAACTCTTTATTCCCTCCACTTAAGTTGTGGAGATTGAAACTGGAAACAGTATTTGAATAGAAACCTGACTAATGGCCATTATTGAATATGGTGGGAAGATTAACTCACAGATCATAAATGTTCTACTATTTATGCATTGCAGTGCCATGCCAACTGGCTTTTTTTTAAGGACCCAAGTACTTTGGTATTTTGAGAGATCAGGGCTCTCATTGGTTACTCCCCCTAGTGGTGCAGATCTAAATTAATCATGACATTTCATCGTATTTAATTCTTGCTCACATTGTCTTATAAAATTTTCTATGGGTTGTCCATTCAAGGTGCTAGGCACCTCCCTTAGATCTCTTGGCACCATCTGGATGTCAATAAAATTCATGGCTATCTATGATCTATTTCTTTCTCTAACTCATGGTTATCACATCTTTTCCAATTATATTCATCTTTATCCAATCTTTCTGCTGAATCCTTTATGACTCTTTTCCTTTGCAATTAATTAGTAATATGGTACAGCATAGTTACACTCAATCAAGAGTCATTTTTAAGTACTGTTAAGTATATACTATGTGCTTAATAGGAAAGCATGGAGTAGTAGTTAGAGAGGTAGCTTCAAAACCAGAAAATTCAAGTACTTTTTCTGACTTATACTGACTGTGACCCTTACTTAGCAAGTCACTCATTGGCTTAGACAACTAAAAATGTAAGTTATAAGAAAGGAACTGATCTGCATTGATGGAGGGAATTCCATCACATGGGAACACCTTACATCAAAGAAATCACAGCAACAATCCCTATTCCAATGCCGTATATGTTAGGCACTGTGCTAGATGCTAGAAATAGAGGCAAAAAAAGATTCTTAAAAAATCCCTATTCTCAAGGTGCTTATATTTTCTTGAGTAAGACATTTTGTGTGTGTGTGTGTGTGTGTGTGTGTGTGTGTGTGTGTGTGTGTAATGGGAAGAGTATATATGGAATAAATATATGCAAAATAAGTACAAGGTAATTAGGGAGCAGGGCACTAGCAGTATTGAGGATTGGGAATGGGGTCCTATAGAATATGGTGCTTGAGTTGAGACTTGAAGGATGTGTAGAATTTTCTGAAGTAAGGTGAGGAGGAAGAACATTCAAGGCCTGGATAACAGCCTGTACAGTAACAAGAAGATGGTAGATGGGATGTATTAGGAGAATAACAGTAAAAATGCCATATTTTCTGGACTTTAGAACAAGGAAAGGGGAGTAATAAACGAGGAAAGATAGGTTAGTGCCAAGTTATGTAAGGTCTTAACTGAAAAATAAAGGAGTTTACATTTTACCATATAGGCAAGATGAAACCACTGGATTTTAACTGAGCAATGGAGAGATGTGGTCAGGCTAGCATTGTAGTAATATCACTTTGGGAGCTATACAGAATACATAGACTGGAGAAGTGAGAGATTTGAAACTGAGAAAGCAATTAGTAAGAAAGCCAGAACTTGACCTAGGGAAGTAGCCTTGTGAGGGGCAAAAAGGGACAAATGCAAGAAATTCTCTGGTGGTAGAAATAACAAGACTTGGCAATTGGTTCTTACTTATAGTAAGCCTAAGTCTATTTCCCTATAACTTTCATTTATTAACAAGAATTCTGTTGGCTGGAATTACACAGAATAATTCCACTTCCTCTTGAACATTGACAATCCTTCAAATATTTGAAAACAGATATCATCTTTTTTTCTCCTCCCCTTCTAAGTCTTCTTTTTTTCAGGCAAAATTTCCCTTATTCATTCTATTTTCTTATATGGCATAGGATCCAGATCTTTCACAATCTTGACGAAGTGAGATTTTGACTCTCTAATCCCAGATACCAGGTTTCTGTTAATGCAGAGAAGACTGCATTAGTTTTTATTGGCAAGCATATTACAGCATTGACTTATATTGAACGTTCAGTGAACTGAAACCACTAATTCTTTTTTTATATGAATTGCTGCTAAGGCAGGTTTTCCTCCACCCTGAATTTACACATTGATTTTTTGAACCTAAATGAAGGCCTTAACATTTATCACTATTAAATTTTATCTTGTTAGTTTTGACCCATCTCTTAAGCCTTCTGAAGTCTTTTTGAAGCCTATGTACTGCAATATATTAAGTTTTTCTCCAAGATAAGTTATTTTAAAATTTAATAATCCTTTGTAGTGACCCTAAAGGTCAGAAAGTCCAACCTCCAAACCAATACAGAAATCATTTCTACTATATCCCAAACAAATGATCACCCAGCATTTTATATCATTGAAATCCTTGATAAAAAAAAAAAGTTGAAAAGATCAGGATCAAGATCAAAGACATAAAAGACATAGCAACCATATTTCTTCACTGTATCAATGGGAATATTGTGGGAGATTTTTCTAATTTTTTTCTGAAAAAAAGTACACTATTCAACACATATTTATTAAGCAATTGTCATTGCAAAGCATGGTACACAGTACTAGGTACTGTGGTTATAAAATAAAAAAACAAACGAACAAAAAACCAGTTTCTACCCTTGAAGAAAATACTTTTGACTTGTTAGCTTAGTAATGATGCAAAAGGGAAATGAGATTTTGGTATAATTTGTTCATAGAAAAGCCACGCTAATTCCTAGTGCTTCCTTCCTAAGAAGTCTTATGCTATTGCTATCATTCTTTTTCATGTTTGGTTTTGTTTCTTTTTTCCCAGTGTTCACTCATTGCTTACAATCCATCTATACAACCAGACTATTGTACAATGTGAAAGTATTTGCAGATCCTATACGTGATTGCACGCCACCATGGGGGAGAGGGAAAGGGAGGGGAGAAAATCTGAAATCCAAGTGATTGTAGAACTGAATCTTGTAAACTAAAAGTAAATAAACAAGTCAATGAAAAAAAAAAGAAGTCTTATGCTATCTATTTAATAGTTTGTTCTAGAATTTGCCATGGATTGACATCAAGTCTGCCTGTGAGTAGTTTTCAGAAATCACTTTTTACCCGTTTTTGAAAATCCGAAACATTGGTCCATCTCTAGTTTTTTGGCACCTTTCCATTTTTCCCATGATGCCTCAAAGATGATCATATCAGAAAGTTCCTCAACTACCCTAGGATGTGTGATTTAGTTTTAAAGACTTTATCTATTCTAAGCAGCCACATGCCCTCTTCATCTAGCTTTGGCTTCAATTCTCCCTTCCTTGTGGCTGTCCTACTCTTTCCATATTAGAAATATTTTTTCTCAACATAAAGTTTAGTATGTTAGAAAGTACAATCAGAAAGGAACTTGTACCCAAAATGAATGCTGTTTTTCATAGTACTCCAGAAAGATATGTAGTTATTTCATTGAGTTTATCATCATACAAACATTTTCTGCTCTTTTGGAACTGCTGTCAGAGACAGGTTACAAACTCAGGAAATGAATGCCATTCCTTTACAGTCAGTTATGCTTTTTAAAAAATGTTTTGTTGATTTAAAAAGTAACAGAATGCTTTTTGTTTTAAGTAAATTTTTATAAATCTCATTTATTTCCTTACATTTCCATAATCCCACCCCCTAATAGTCTGCTTTGATCTACATTCAGATTCCATCAATTCTTTTTTCAATATGGATAGAATTTTCTATTATTAGTCTTTTAGAATTGTCTTGGATTACTGTATTACTGAGAAGAGCTAAGTCAATCATTTTATTGCTATCATTATGTACAATGTTCTCCTGGTTCTGAAATCTGCTCATCTTTTCTTATAGCACAATAGTATTCCATCAAAATCATATACCACAACTTACTCAGCCATTCCCCAGTTGATGGACATTCCCTCAATTTCTAATTCTTTGCCACCACAAAAAGAGCTGCTATGAATATTTTTGTATATGTAGGTTGTTTTCTCTCTTTTGTGATCCCTTTGGGGTACAGTCCTAGTAGTGGTATTGCTGGATCAATGGATATAAGTTTGATTGCCCTTTGGGCATAGTTGGAAATTGCTCTCCAGAATGGTTGGATCAGTTCACAACTCCATCAACTGTGCATTAGTGTCCCAATTTTCTGCCATCCTTTCCAACATTTTTCATTTTCCTTCTCTGTTATATTAGCCAATTTTACAGGAACCACTTCCCTTTTTATCCTAGATATATTATTTTGTTTATGCAGAAGTTTTTCAGTTTCATGTAATCAGTTATATATTTTATCTTTTGTAATTGCCTCTACCCTTTGTTTGTTTAAAAATAGATCTCCTTGTTTTATTGATTTTTTTTCCCCTGCTTCTTGGAGGGGGGAAGGCAGGGCAATTGGGGTTAAGTGACTTATCCAAGGTCGCACAGCTAGTAAGTGTTAAGTATCTGAGGCTGGATTTGAACTCAGGTCCTCCTGACTCCATGGCTGGTGTTCTATTCACTTCGTCACCTAGCCACCCGTTTTATTGATTTTTAACATTACTTTTATGCCTGAATAGGTTTCTCTACTTCAATTCTTTAATGAACCATCTCTTGTAAGAACAACAAATAAAAATTTAAAAAGAGAAAAAGCAGCTCAGTAAAACCAACACATCAATCAAGTCTGACAATAAATACAATATTTTGCACCCATATTTTCCCACTTTTGCAAAGAAGAAAGGGAAGTGTGTATGTGTGTACATATATATAATTTAGGGGCAGCTAGGTGGTGCAGTGAATAGAGCACTGGCCCTGCAGTCAGGAGGACCTGAGTTCAAATGTGACCTCAGACACTTGACACTTACTAGCCTTGTGACCTTGGGCAAGTCACTTAACCCCTGTTTCCCCTCCAAAAAAAAGGGCAAAAAAAAAAATAAAGAAAGAAATGCATAATGTTCTTCCAAGGGTTACTCTTTTGAAAAGGAATCATACTTATTTGGTCATGAATCCCCAAAAAGCATTAATTGGATATAGAAATTCTGCTATATTTGTTTTTAAAAACCAAAAACATTACAGTTATACTTTATAGACATATTTAATAGACTGATTCCTCTCACCCATAGCACAAGGCTTATGCTCACCCTTTAAGAATCAAAGACTTCTATGATTAATTGAAACCTTGAAGAAAAGGCTAAGCAAAGTGGGAGTGAAAAAAAAATGTTCTTCCCTCTTCTTTTGGTTCTCCCCTCCCCCAGGCTTTATTCTTCTGATTTATTCAAGAAAGGGAACATAAAAGCATCTTATTAGCAATTCTTATCTGGGAGATATGAGCACTTAAGGTCAAGTGAAAGGGGATGGGAGGGGGCAGAGAAAGAACACAGGGAGGAAGGTCACACAATGAAAAACGTCTAATTCAACTGCAAGCAGAATAAAACCTAAAATTTTTTATGCATTTTAATTATTAGAGAAGTTTAAATCATTTTTGCAACGTTTTTTAAAAACACTCATAATGTTAGTACTTGCTTTAAATCTTTATGCTGAGATGCTTAGGAATAACTAGAATCCAGTTGAAGTAAAAGCAAAATTTTGGTTATCTGGCAAAGAATGAAGTTGTTTTCTTGAACCTAAAATTAAAATAGGATAAAAGACTGGTTAGCATTGTTAAATACCTGAGCACTGTCTTCCTACTGGGAGGTACCCCTACACAATGCCTGGGCACACGCATTACAAATAAAAGTAATCTCCTCCTTGCAACGATAGGTAATGGATATGATTTAACATGGATCACAAACTTCTTCCACGCATCTAACAGATTAGATACTATTACACTATTTTTGTTCGGTGGGTAGGATGTGGAAAAAATAGTACTGACAATTCTCCACTAACATGTACTGAGGATGGCTTAATTTTTCCTCTACATTAGGAAGAATATTTTTTGAGTATGGTATGGGTATTGCTTTTTCCTGTGACAAATGTTCAATTTCTGTCACCAGAATTCTTTAAAGGTGGGTCACCCTTGAGGCCTTATGTCTATATGTCGCCCATAATTCACCACAGATTTTTTTTTAGGTTAAGACTTTGCAATTTAATTACATTAAAAAAAATAAGTAGATGCCAGTTCTCAGTTCAATTTCTTATGGCCTTACAGAAACAATCCTTGAGGATTATACTCGTGAAAGGTTAACTGTTAACTGGAAATCTACAACATTTGCTTAGTTTTTATCTGTACGTTCTCATCACCTAGCACAGTATCCACCATATAATGGGCACTTAATAAGCGATTGGTGAGTTGAAGTGAATTTTCATCCTTTCCTCAGTGGCAATAAGGTGGGTTCTGGAGCAAGCTTTGGGGAATCTGCGAAGCTCCTAATCAAATCTAAAATTTTGTGAACAATACCATAGTGTTTTTGTGAAAGTTATTTTAAAGACTAAGAGAACTCGACTAATTTACCAAAAAAAAAAAAAAAAAAGACCAAAAAACCCGCAAAACCATCCTCTGGAAAGTGAGATGTTCAAGTCGAGGGGCTCTCCCATGTCTGGCCTGGGGGGTTCCGGACCTGAAGATGAGTCCCACATTGCTGACCAATCCCTGAAGTGGAGAGCGGTCACTCTTTCCCATTCCTCCTCAGATTTCCCTCCACCCGGCCCCACGGTGTGGGGAGTGGAGAAGGAGGAGGGGGAAGGACCAGAAGGATGGGCCGGGGAGGGGGTAAAGAAGTCTTCGGCCTCACCACATCTTTCATCACCATGCCTCCCTCCCCCGAGCCCCTCCGCCCCCTTTCCGACCTCCTGAGCGAGCTGGTCAAAGAGGGGGCCCCTTTTTCCTTTTCTACCCATTCTGTCCCCACCCCCTCGGAGAGAAAGCAGGGTCTTTGTGGCCCTGCCCCCAGAGCAGCGGCAGAAGCAGAGGGGACGAACCACAGGGCAGAGACACTTCGCCTGGCCGCCTGACCCCCCAGGTGCATTGTCCAGCCGAGACCACCCTCAACCCCATGCCGCGACCCTCCCCTCCCCCCATTTGGCTGCCCCTCTGTTCCTTCCAGTGTCTCCTTCCGCCTGGCCGGCCATCCTGCCTGCCGGTCACCAGAGGCCAGATGCACAAAGTAGTCCGAGGCTAGCTGTGGCGGACACCGGGAGGGAGGGAAGCAGCTCTCGTCCATCCCGCCTCCGCCCTGGCGGCGCCACCGCCTTCTTACCCCGCCCCTAGCTGTGCTCCGAGTTCGCTCCTCCTTTAGAACGTGGGTCTGTGAGCTGGGGCCCGGCAACCCCGGCCAAAGAGTCTCTAGCCCCAGCCTCGGTTCCAGTCCAGCCTCAGCCTAGCCCCTCTGTGTTGTGCTGTTTCGTGCTGCGCCGCGGCAGATCCACTGCAGGAAGCCCGGGCTGCTTGGTCCCCACGCCACCCCCGGCCCTCGAGGCGAAACAGAGAGGTAGGGGCAGGCTGGGGAGCCTTAAGTCGGCCAGCTGGAGCTTGAGGGTAACATGCTGGGGTAGCCTTGTTGAATGGCGCCTTCTCCTAGACCTCTCGAAAGGCTGCGGCCACCAGACATGCTGCTCTGGGGAGTCCTGGTCCTCCTCATCTCCGGCCCAGGTGGGTGCCTTATTTTTTGGAGAGGATAGACGGAAGGATGCTGGGTTTAGAGAAGGGAGGGCACGTGAGCCTGGAGGAGAGGGGTCTGTGTGTGATAGGGAGTCAGGAGTCTCTAATGGTCAGGCTGGGTGACCCCCAGGCAGCGCCTCTCCAGCCCCAGAGGTCTGGAGTCCTTGGAAAGGCAAAGGGTGCAAAAGTTCTTGAGGTCGTTGTGTGAAGGTGGGGGAGGGAGTCTCATGCCCCTTCCCAGCAGACCAGACCTGGTTCCCGCCGCCATAGAGTCAGTGACCACGCTGCGGTGGCCACTGTCCATTTGCACCCCCCCTCCTATTCCTTCCTTCGTCCATTGTCCCGGCTCTGGCCCCTCTCCCCGCCTCCTTGGTCAGCCCGCGGGACTCCCCTAGCCTGAGCAGCGGCGACGGCCGCACGTGGCTTTATTTATATTGTTTCCGTGGTGGTCGTGGTGTCGCCTAGGGGGCGCCCCGCGAGGCTCAGCACAGCGTGGAGTAGGGGGAGTCCCGGAACTTGTGGGGGAGAGGTGGAAGCAAGTGTAGAACCCCTATTTTCCTCTCCCACCTTCGCCGAGCCTAGGGAATTGAGGAGGAGGCGGAGACGGGAGAGATAGGAGTCAACTTTTTGCCAGTTTCCTCTGGACATGAGGGATGGGGAAAGGTGTGTGTGTGTGTGTGTGTGTGTGTGTGTGTGTGTGTGTGTGTCTGTGTGTCTGTGTGTCTGTGTGTCTGTGTGTGTCTGTGTGTGTCTGTGTGTGTGTGTGTCTGTGTGTGTGTGTGTCTGTGTGTGTGTGTGTCTGTGTGTGTGTCTGTGTGTGTGTGTCTGTGTGTGTGTGTCTGTGTGTGTGTGTGTTTGTGCGCGCGCTACCTACCTTTTCAGAAATTTGTAGGATGTCTAAATCAGTTTTATTTCTCAGGGGTTTTGAAGGAATGGTATATTAAAGGGAAGAGGCCGTTTTGTGTTCTGTGAGCTTTAACTTGGCTGGAGGATGTTTCTCTGCTTGCTTCTGTGTTGTAAGATGGGGCCGGGAGGGAAGGGCGGGGAGGATAACCAATGTCGTTAATTTGTTTATTTTCGTAGTGTAAAATTTTGGCTTTAATTTTCTTTTGGAAAAAAAAAAGTCAGATTGTAATCGGGAACAAAATAAAAGCCTTTCGGAGTCATCTGCAAAACACGGGGTTATTAGGACTCATAAAGATGTAGTTGGAATATATTAAGTGAAGTAGGGATCCTTTGCTTGTGATCTTGAATTGCATTTAAGGTTTTGAGAATAGTATTGATGAGAAACTAAGAAATCAAGAGTGAGGAGTTCCTGCCAATGTGATCGTGGGTCCAAGATGACCTATACATAACATATTGCAGGGATTGGAGTAAAACAAAAAAATTGGTTTTTTTTTTTTAGTTCCCAGAGTTTGAACTCAAAATTAGTTCGTACCAAGGAACCCTGAAGGGTTAGAGTTAAATGAAGGAGGTTATAGCAATTTGGTTAGGTATCAGAAGGATGGAGAAGGGCTATGGGTATATGTTTTTAGGATAAAATCTTTCTCTCTCTGATAAAATGTTTATTAGTTGATTAAGCAATCTCCTATACCCATTAGAATGTAAGGACCAATTAGTTATGCTTTTAAAAAAACTATCAATTTGAAAAAGTTGAAATGAAGGTTTCCTAATCCTAACCCTTACTGGCTTGATAGAAACAGAAGTTATCTAATTTGCAAGTTCATTGTTTGTCCTAACCTGGACTCAGAAATTTGTCAGTGGTCCCCTTTGCAGAAGAGTAGAAGTTGTTGATATAAAAGAACCAATATTAAAACCCAAACTTGTAATTTGTCACAAAAGATAAAATTTCTTTCCAAAGGAGTAGGTGCAGAGAGGGTTCCAAAACACTTCAAGGGATGAGGAAATAAACTTGCTTGTTCACAGAGTTTGGGGTTTTGCTAATGATTTCTTGTAAAATTAGACTTTTACGACTTACCCTGTTCAAGATCTTTTTTGACAAGCTTGTAAAAGTAGCAAACAGCTTGTGCTCAGTGGTTTTCCTGAGAGACTTAGAATAGGATTGTAAGTGAGAGACTTAGAATAGGATTGTTTTGGTGAGAAGTAAAGGTATTTACATTTTACCTAAGCTAATGAATAAAAGCTGAATATTAAAAAAAAAACCCTGACAATTATTTTTTGCTAATTCTTTAAGTAGAATCATCAGCCATTTCATTATGCAAAATGTTGGTGGATCTGTGTATCTGACCATGACAAAGTCAAAACATGATTTATTAAACATGACTTTGCCTTATGTTCTCATAGATGTGATCATTGATTCTTATACCTATAATTCTTGGTGTACCTCCTCTTTTTTTCCTTTCAGGAGTGCAGTGCTTTAGTGAATTGTTCTTTATAAAAGAGCCACAGGATTTAACTGTCACAAGAAAGGACCCAGTGGTTTTGGATTGCCAGGCACATGGAGAACTTCCTATTAAGATCACATGGCTAAAAAATGGAGCCAAAGTTTCTGAAAATAAACGGATCCATGCTTTATTTAATGGCTCTTTATACATCAGTGAGGTAGAAGGCAAAGAAGAAGAACCATCTGATGAAGGATTTTACCAGTGTTTGGCTCTGAACAAATATGGGGCCATTTTGAGCCAAAAAGCTCATCTGACATTAGCAAGTAAGTCTCTTTTGTCATCACCTTGTTTTGTGTGTATTGATGTGACAAAATCCTGCAAATAACAATTTGTCTTTTTAATGATGTTTTTGAAGACAAAAAGAAAATGCCAATCAAGCGTAAATGAGAGTTTCAACTTTATTTATATCTGGAGATTAAAATGAGTAGTTGAAACTCATGCGAAGTTGGGTTTGGTCCTATTTATGGTTCTTACTGAGATGGGCCTGTGAAATTTGTTTGGTATCAACTTCACAGTGCCATCAGAACGTTTACAAGTGGTTGGGAAACTTGGTCAGCTTGACAAAAGTTGATCTGCAAACTCTTCAGTTAGTAACTGATGATTAAGCTCTTCTGTTCACAAGTATAACAGCTATCCCTTATACATCTGTTTGTGTAAGTAATGTTTAAAGTGAAAATCTTTGCATTTTGCCCCATTCTTCTTTTCTATGCCTCAATTATTTTCTGTGATGTCTACCTATGAATCACCCACGTTGCTTCTTATTCTGAAGAGCAGGTCAATAACGTTGTTGTTATTTTCCTGCTGGGAGGAAAAGAGATTATAGTCATCTCTATATTACATCAAGTTGAGGCAGAAACCAGATTGACTCCCTTTTTTTCTATTGTCATTACATTTGCATTCTAAATTTCCTTTCTCTTAAATGTATCAGATCTATCATTTATAAATTTAGATTTAGTGTTTTACTTGCTAATAGTGAGTATATAAAGACATACCCTAAAACTTGGGCCTGAAATTCTTTAAGAAACTCACTGAGGCCTTTCTAGACCTGAGTATTAAGGTATCAAATTTATAGATATTTATTTGTAAGCAAGTCATATAGCATTCTTTCATAACAGCATATAATTCAAAACTTTTAGAAGTCCTCACATTTTCTTAAAAAGCTATTAAACATGCAGTCTTTTAAATTTAGTTTGGTCATTTAAAAGGCTGTGTACCTGCAAAGGAAAATTCAATACTTGCAATATCAGTGTCAGGAGTATGTTTCTATGACATGGAGTTTCCATGAAAAATAGCCAATTCTAGTTCTCTGAAGTTGGAATTTGGTGAGCTAATGACTATAACTGTACCTGTTATAAGATTCAATTGTTATGCCTTGTATGGTCATAAAATACATCTAGAGAGAAGCGTATTCAGTGAGACAGCATTCTAGTTGAGAAGCCAGGAAGATCTGGTTTCATGTACATCCTCTAACTTAAACAGCGGTTCTCAATCTGTGGGTTTTGTTCAATTTGTAACAATGAAAATACATCCTGCATATCAGATATTTACATTACGATTCATAACAGTAGCAAAATTACAGTTATGAAGTAGCAACAAAAATAATTTTATGGTTGGGGGTCACCACAACATGAGAAACTGTATTAAAGGGTTGCAGCATTAGGAAGGTTGAGAACCACTGCTCTAACACATGCTGCCTTAGTGACCCTGGAAAGGTCTCTTAACCTCTCATTCTCCAGGACCTAGGCCTAGAGCAATTGCCTAGAGTCTAGGCAATTCTCTAAGACTTATATTCTTAACTTTTGTTTATGTCTTGGACACCTTTAGCTGTTTGGGGCACTCTGTAAACCTATTCTTAGAGTAAGAATGTTTTTAAATGCATAAAATAAACTACATAGTATTATAAAGGAAACTAATTATATTGAATACAGATATAAAAATATTTTAAAAAAACAAGCTCGCAGACCCCAAGTTAAGAACCTCTTTCTAAGATTCTGAATGATAGAGAAGATGCCAACTTGTGTTGGTAGAGGGTGTTTCCTTATCTAGGACTTCGTGTTAATGAAATGTATGACTTCTTCCTAGCCTTAATAAAACATTTTATTTTAAAGATTGCATTTTGTTTATCAAAAACTTGAATTCAGGCTTCTCATTCTATATCCCCTAAAAAGGAATAGAAATAGAATAGGAGGATTTCTGTTTAACCTTTTTTCCTCTAATTATTTGACGATCCTTGTCAGCTAGTTTTTTTAAACAGTACTAGTAACTCACATTTATATGGTACCTAAATAGTTTGTAAAGTGCTTTACATATAGTACCCCATTTGATCCTCACACCAGCCCATATGGGATAATTGCTATTCATTATCTTCATTTTATAGAACTTATGAGGTAAGGAAACTGAGGCCAGACAAGTTAAGTGACTTGCTCCCAGGGTCATAGTGCTATTAAGTGTCAGTGGTAGGATTCAAATCTAGGTTTTCCTGACCTCAAATGCCCTGTCATTTTCAGGATAGCATATTAATGCTTTTGTTGTTGTTCAGTCATGTCTGACCCTTCACGATTCCATTTGGAGTTTTCGTGGGAAAGATACTACAGTGATTTGCCATTTCCTTCTCCAGTCCATTTTAAGATGAGGAACTGAGGTAAACAGGGTTAAGTGACCTGCCCACAGTCACTCTGCTAGTTAAGTGTCTGAATCCACATTTGCATTTAGCAAGCTGACTCTTCCAGACTTCAGGCCCCGTGCTCTATCCAATGAGCCACCTAGCTTTCCCAATTCTTAGGTTCTATTAAGAGGCAGTGTGGCTTAAGAGTTAGGCAGTCTTGTGGTCAGTTCCCTAAGAATATAAATCACAGGGGCAGTTTCTTAATCCATTGCCCTTTATCAATGAAATCACAATTCTAGTTCTTAGTATCTAAAGCAGTCACTTTTTAAGTTTGGGCAACCTTTCTACAATTTATTTCCCAAAAACCTCTAATCCTTTTTATGATGTTGAAGGGAGTTGTTATGTTGTTGAAGCATTTGCAGATTAAACAAACTCTTCTACGATGACCACAAACTCAAAGAACTTTTTAAAAAGTCTTGTGGAATCCTGCTGTTCTTTGAAACAAAATTGAAATTTCACTGGTGATGGAGATTTCTAATCTGGAGAGACAAAAGCTGTGTAAGAGGTGTAACAAAATTACACTCTTTAATTTCTCATGGAAATCTTAGAGTGTTAGCCTTGTATAGTGGAAAGAGTGTTACACCTGGGTTCAAATTTAACTTAAGATACTTAATTGTCTGTGGGTGGAGCATCCTTTTGGGAGCTTCAATTTTCCCTTGTCAAATGGGGATAATGATAACCTTCCTGGGTTGTATAAATGTGAATTTTTTCCAAAATAGGAAATTTAGTATTTTATCATGCTACTATTCTTTTTTGTGTATTTTTAGAAAACTCAGAAACTATCCATCTTATTAAATGCTTTTTGAAGCCATTGCATTATGGCTATTTTAAGTTGTAAATATCTTAAGAACTTCTAGTGGTAGTTATGCAAAGTACTGTTCTGTCTTTAAGCATAAACTCTAGTTAGCTAAGAGCCAAATCAATGCTTTGTAAAAATATTGAATGTTCTTCAGTATTAAAAACTTATCACCATTTTGATTTTAAACAACTTACTCTAGTAGCTAAATTACCTGACCAATTTACACAAGATTATAGATTTAAGATATGGCATGTGTGGCATGTGAAATTATAATAAAAATTAGGAAATTATTTTGAACTTGCCATTTTGAATGAACAGAGCTGTCTTGGTATCTTATTTAGAAGCAATGTCAATTGCTGTAGACCCTAATGACTTTATCTTGCCTGGATAAAGAAGTTATACATATTAAACAGGGAGAGAATAGGCATAAAGTGGGCATTCTTTCTTTGAGAAAAAAGCAAATTCTACTGTAGTCACTGATAGCAGCAGGATTCATGTATGTGCTTTTTCTTTGCTTGGTCAAAGCTTTCACCAGAAAGCTTATCTTTTGCCTCAGAAGTGTAGTAGTGCAGCATTTGGAAACCTAAAACTTTAATCTGTGCTCTAGTTTAAGGTTTTAAATACACAAGGAGATCTGCTCTTGGTTTCTAAACTTAGGAACTGGAAGCTGAAAGTTGCACTCTAGGCAAGAATTCCATTATTCATGTGTAAATTAGGAATTCACAGGGTTAAAAGGTTAGAAACTGGCCAGGATGAGGTTTACCCTTGTGATAAAGAGCAGATGACCCTCATTCATTGGCCAAAGCTTTCATGTAGCTCTTCTGCAAAGTTAGTGATTGCCATGAATTGTTCTTGTGGAATGCAGAAATTCAAATGTGAACAGGCCTTTCCTTAAGTGTCACTATGGAGCCTTATCTCATGAGCACATCAGAGCTGGTCTTTCGGGACAAGGTTCCTCCCCAAGGCCCCAAGGCTTTGCTTTCCTGTTGTTCATCCATGCACAAAAGAATTTGGCCAACTTAGATTTTCTAATGGATCTCCTTTTAAAAGGAAACTATAGGGTTAAAGTAACATTTAGCTAAAAATTTTTTTAAAAACCTACAACTTTTCTTTGATAATATTATATTTTCATGTAACTAAAACGAAAGGGGGGAGGGGAAGGGAAAGCTGTGGGAGTACCTTCCTTTTCCAGCAGTGCTCTTCGTGAAGCAACGTGTGGAGTGAAATGTTAAAGAAATGAGTTAAGGATTAAATGGTTTCTTATGAAGCTAAATCAAGGCTGATGTTTCAGGCAGTGTGATACTGGTTTCTGAGTACTAAATCTGTATCATATGCAAGTGTGGGTTCAACTTTTAATTTCTCCAAAATTTTCTAAATATGGTCAGGAAACATTTGCTAGATTAATATTTTTGCAGTTTCATTACTGAAATGAATAAAATGTGTCTTATAAAAGTGAGAGCAAAGAAAAAAAGGTCATTTTTGAATAAAGTTGGGTTGAAATAAAGGAGATTAGGAAAAAAATAAAGGATGAGAAAGAGACTGTGTCCTATAGTCTGTAACTGGCTGTAAGGTAGTGATTGGTCAGGCAACTAATTGTTTATTTCCTTTCCCTAAAAGGTGGAAATTGAACTCCTGTGATTGAGGGAGAAAGGACACAAAGCAGGCTTGCTCTTCTTAGTTTTTTTTTAAGGTTATATTCACTTGGGTAGAAAAAAATTTTTTTGTGATTCCTTTTTGTAACTGGAATAGCAAGGGAGTAAGGAATATGTTAAATTTGTTGGTGTTGTTTAAAACACTTTAAAGCTTTGGGTAGACATTCTTTAAAAGGATATAGAACTTTTTCATTTTAATCCTGATGATTTTTTTTATTAAGGTGAGATGAAATGTGATGATTTTCCAGTGGCCATATATTTATAATAAAGTTTAAAAAGTAATAAATGTAACATTTTGTGGGTGCTGCACTAATCAGTGTGGAAGAAGTATAAATCCAGTCTTTAGTGAAGACTTTTTAAAAGTTTATTGAAAATATGGGGATAAAATGGAAACTAATTGAAAATTATTAATTGCAGCAAAGCAGGATGGGTAATTAATTTTTAAATGTGGTTTAAAACTAGACAATTGAGAAAGAAAATAAGTGAAAACTGATCTTTGTTTTGCGAGTTAAACAATAACTATCATTTATGTAATATTTTATGGTTTGCTAAGAACTTTACATTATGTAATCTGAATGCTATTGAGCTGTATAAAAATATTTTTATACCCATTTTACAGATGAGGAAATTCAGATCATAATAGCTAATGTCAGAGGCAGTATTCAAAATCAGGTCTTTCCTGACTCCAAGTCCAGTATAGATTATTGTGCAACATTTTAGAAGTTTTCAGAGAGAAGTTCCTTATACCAAAACAGACAAGGTTTTGTTATGTTAATAAAATTGTGAGTGATTCTTAGGTCTATAGATGCTATAGACTGAAAAATTCTTCTTGTACCTGCTTGTACTTTAAGCAAATATACTGTATTTTTAAATGTGCTTTTGGCATTTAATAGAGTGCTAGATCTAGAGTTAGGAAGACAGGAGTTGAAATCCAGTCTCAAACACTTACTGGCCATATGACCCTAGGCAAGTCACTTAACTGTTTACTTCAATTTCCTCATCTGTAAAATGAACTTGAGAAGGAAATGGCAAACCACTCCAATATCTTTGCCAAGACAACCTCAGATAGGGTCATGAAGAGTCAGACATGACTGAAATGACTAAACAACAGCCAATGTAGCATTTTCAGTGGAAAAGGAGAATAAAAGTATTTGGTTTTAAAAACAGGACAGTGACAAAATGTGTGATATTTAAAAGGAAAAAGCAGTGAACTCTGGCTTTTTAAGACCTGACACTTTTTAGAATTTGAAAAAGATCCATCTTTTTGAAGAAATTATTTTCTTTTCAAACTATAAAGTGTTTTATAAATGTGTTACTCCACCTCCTTCTCTTCCTCTTTTTCCTCCTTCATTTTGAAGTTGTTTTCTTCTGACTTTTTCAGTTGATGCTTTACATAGATGCCTAGTAGATTTGTTTTAAAGTGACACTTGGCTTTTACAGAATGTCTTCTTAAAAAGGTTTATCAGGAACCTGATAAATTCAGGGTAATTGTTCTACTTATTCTTTTGTAGTTCACTAGAGGGTATCAGTTTTCACCTGCAGGAATCTGATTGTAATGCCTGCCAAAGTTTTTCTTAATCCCAATATCTCTGTCCCTTCCCCTCTCTGGGCTACTGCAGAGGGAGATGATCATTTCCTTACCTATAGAAAGTATTCATTTTAATACTAGATGAAACTTATATAGAATTTTAAGGTTTAAAAAGTGCCTTGAATACATTAACTTCTTTTATTGTCACAGCAAACCTTTGAGCTTCTTACTATTTATTATTTTTATCTCCGTTTTACAAATGACAAAACTACCAAGGCTGAGAAAGAGTGAATGACTTGTCTTCAGTCACATGGTTCAGTAAGTGTGTTAGAAACAGTATTGAAAGGTAGGTCTGACTCCTAAGTTCAGTCTTCTGGCCATGGGGTTCTTAAACTGGGATCTGTGAACTTCTAAAAAAAATTCTGTTTTGATAAGTATTTCAGTATAATTGATTTCCTTTGTAAATCCTGTGCATTCTACTTAATGCATTTAAAAACATTGTTCTGAGAAGAGGGCCACAGGAACCCTAGCACTATACCATAGTGCCTTTATTTTCTTTTCATAGTTTCTTACAGTAGTTATTTGAAGAGAGTATTTGGTATGGCCTCCTTTCGTCAGTCAAATGTGATTACTCAAAATAGAGGAGTGTTATTCCCAGCAATTGTTTGCCTCAGGTTTTTTTGTTACTTCTGAATTTAAAGCTGGGTTTATTGATATAATGTAGAGCCGTTCAAAAGAATAGCAAAAGACCAGTTATTTAAGCAGGATTTTAAACTGTAAGAATATTTCAGTGAAGAAATAGGACATATATTTGTAGAGATATCTTTTGCATTTTTTAAAAAATTCAAAGGCCTCGAAACTAAATTGGGATTGATTACTTTCATTCTAAGCTGGTAATCACCATTTATATGAAAAGTAATCAACAGTGTCTTCTCAGGCCTTTTATTGTGCATAAAACAGCAACAATTATTCATTAAGTCTTTAAGGAGATCCTAAAAACTATGCTTAAAATAAAGACTTCCTGAAAGTGCTATGCCAACATCAGCTATTTCTTGTTAATAAGCTTATGCAAATAAAGACTTGAAGTTTCAAGTACAATCCCCTTTTTCTGTTTTACCAGAAAGGCATGTTTGCTATGATGTTTGTTAAATTCAGAAAAAAAAATTTAGAAAGTCTATGTAAAATTTATTAGGATTTGAAAGTGTCCTGGGTATTTTATATAATCTTGGGGTTCTGTTGTTTTTAATCATGGACAAAACTCACTCTTCATAGTTCAGTAAATGATAGGGAGAGGAAAGCAAAATAGATCACAGTTGTCCTTGTATGTAGTATGGAGCTGAGTAAAGTTGGTAGATGACGATGTTATGTGAGAAAGGCAAAAAATATTTGTGCTGAATTACTCACATAAACTTCTCTAGTACTTAAGCCAAATTGATGCTTTGTTTGAAACACATGTTGCACGAGATAAAGCATTTACTCTTTCCATTATATACACAAAAAGTTACTGAGTACTGAACAGTGCCCTAACTTTTTAACATCCGTTTTTTAAACCTCAGGTACCCTGATGCACTTTTGATAAGTCTTTAAAATCCTTATCATCTGCGCAGGCATCATGAACTTAAAATATGTATCTTTTTAGCTTCAGATGGGTTTTACCTTTCCACATATTTGTGTTATTTATAGCTTAAGTATTGGTAGTGGTAAAATTAATGAAAAGATGGATAATAAAATAATTGGTGCTCTGCTTTAGTATAAAACTTTGCTCAATTTGGCTTAGTCTCTAAAACTACTAAAAAGAACATTTTATTTTCTTCTAAAATGTTGGTTCATGGAACAATGATAGATATCCTGAATTATTGGGGAAGGAGGTTTTCTACTTCCCTAGGAACCCTATGGCTTCACCATCATGAAGTGAGTGTGCCTAATAGCTTGGCATTTGTGATAAAAAATATCTCCATGTTTCATCCTGCCTCACAATTGCATCCATAGCACCACCAACCACCTTGCAATCTTTGGAGCATACCCTTTTCCCTCTCCATTCCCTGTAGTCTGGTTCTATAATCAAAATCAGTTCTACTCCTAGATGGGGATGTATCATTCTACTCCTGCATAGTCTCATTCACCATCTCCATATCTTTCCAAACCAGAATTTCTCCATGCCTACTTATATTCAGGTCATTTCCCTCATTAGAATGAAAGCTCTTTGAGGGGAAGGACTGTCTTTGCTTTTGTATTTGTATCTCCAAGGAGGTATAAACTTTTTCATTCTTTTTGACCTCCATCTTAGTTATTAATTAAACCAGTGCTTCTGGATATTTTTTTAAAATCATTTGTGTTTTACCATAGAGATAGAAACAGATTGTATAAAATTGTAATGTTTGCTATGAATAAATGGTTAGGCAAATCCTAACAGCAATCTTTTCAGTTAATTCACTAGTACCTATGATTCATTCTTCCTCTGGTAGGATCCATTTAACTCTCCTTATTTCCTAAAGTGCAGATTCTGTTTCATCAAAATTTTTAATTAATTTTTTTCAGTGAACAAAAATCCATTTTCTTTTCCTCTCTGCTTTCTCCCACCACTGGAAGATGTGTGTGTGCATCTGTACATATATGTGTATGTATGTATCTACACCTTGGATCCATTACTTAAGCCTCCTCATAAGTCCACTAGAGCAAATGTGTCAAACACTTGGCACTCCTAAGAGCTGCCTGAACAAAATTAAAATGTAGTACATTTCTAATTTTAATGTTCTTATATGTACTATTAATAACAAAGAAATACATAAACATAAGTGATTTGCTAAGTAAGTCATTGTGTAGCCTACAGGAATCCTTATATATGATTTTTGCTTCTTTTTGAAATTAACACTGCTGTTCTAGAGATATGGCTGGTCATTGTTTTGGTCAGAGTCCTAAACCTTTCGAAGATCTTTTTCTGTATAATGGCGTTGTCCTCGTATAGCTGTTCTCCTGGTTCTGCTCACTTTCCTGTGTTATTAGCTCATATTTGCCAGAATTCTCTGAAATTGTGTCTGTGGGCATTTCTCATGGTATATTTCCTTACATTGATATACTGCATTTATACTGCATTTTTGTTCAGTCATTCCCCTGTTGCCTAAGAGGCAACTCAAAATGAGCACTTGAAAAGACCTTAGCTTAAAAGTGCCAAGATCTCCACTGCATCCTGGGCCATCTCCAGTCATCCTGATCAATATCTCGCCACTGGACCCAGATGGCTCTGGAGGAGAAAGTGGGCTGATGACCTTGCACAGCCCTCCCTCACCCAAATCAAAATCCATTGTAAGTCATATCACTACCTCCCTGATGTGATGGTACTCTTCGAGAATGAAGGACAAACTACAACTAAAGAGACAATCTAAGGTACCCTGGGAGGGACTTTTGAGACATCTGTTTCCCTTAATTTTGCAAATGATGAAACTGAGGCCAGAGGAGTAAAAAGTAACTTTGCACAAAGTCACATTTATTAAATGGCAGATCTGGGATTTGAACCTGTATCCTCATATTCCTTGATCAGTACTCTCTTCTACCCGGCCCCCCTCCCCTAATAATGTTTGACTCTAGTTTTTATCTGTTGTTCCTAGCCAAAGTTAGATATGCTATTCACAGTTAATCACTTATGCACACTATTAGTCACTTATTTTCAGGGTTTAAGTGGCTAATTACCATAGAAGAAAGAGAAAGAGGACTTTTTCAAATGGGTAGGGGGAGGAGTGACTAAAAATTTAATTGCACATGTTCATCTTCATAGATAGCTAACCCGTGTCTATTTTGATTTTATTCTGACTACAATAATATGTATTCCTTCCTTCCCTTCCCTTGTGTTTTTTTTCTTATTTTTAGATTGTCTGACGGAAG
This sequence comes from Pseudochirops corinnae, assembly GCA_028646515.1. Classification (NCBI taxonomy): domain Eukaryota; kingdom Metazoa; phylum Chordata; class Mammalia; order Diprotodontia; family Pseudocheiridae; genus Pseudochirops; species Pseudochirops corinnae. The sequence continues at coordinate 81,837,771 of CM053589.1, forward strand.
TCAGCCATTATTTATTTAATTTTTAATCTTATTTTTATCATATGCTTTTAGATTCCCTTCATTTTATTTTTTGGACCATTGTTATTATCATTAGCCCCACCCCTTCCAATTTAACCCTTTTCAAAAAACGTCCATCCAAAAGCCCTCCCTAGTAACAAGTCAGTACAATAAAAACGAAAGACATACACACATTGGCCCTATCCAGACACACATGTCTCATTCTGTACCTCCACCCTATTAGCTCTCTGTAAATACATGGGAAGCTTTCTTCACCGTTAGTCCTCTGGGGATCGTAGCTGGTCATTGTTTTGATCAGTTTTAAAAAGTTGTTCTCTTGGCTCTGCTGGCTTCACTCTCTCTTTGTTCTTCCAAGTTTCTCTGGATCCATTCCTTTCATCATTCCTTTTTTTACATTAAATTTTATTTTTTCAATTAATAAAAATCAACTTTCACACTTCTCACCACTGGAAAAAGGGGATGGGGAGAAACCTTGTAACATATGCATAATAAAGCAAACCAAATCTCATTTTCCATGTCCAAAAAATAAATGCATCATTATGCACTTTGAATCCCTCACCTTTTTTGTCGTTCAGCCAGTCCCCCAATTAGTAGGCATTTCCTTAGTTTTCCAATTCTTTGACACTACAGAAGGATCTACTTTAAATAATTTTGTGCATTTGAGTCCTTTTCCTCATTTTTAAAAATGTATTTGGGATTTATACCTAGTGGTGGTATTGCTGGGTCAAAGGATCTATATAGTTTAATGATTTGGGGTGGGCAGTTAATTTCCACTGGCTTTCTGTTGTTTGGACGGGTGCATAGATTTAGCAACAACAAATTGTCGTGCTTGCTTTCATGAGGTTCCTCCAACAACAGCCATTTTCCTTTTTTTTTTTTTTTTTGGTCATCTTTGCCAGTCTGATGGGCTTGAGACGGAACCTCGGGGCTGTCTTAATTTGTATTTCTCCTGTTGTTAGTGAGACGATCATTATGTTTGAGGCACAGCAAGGAGGCCAGTTTGGCTGAGCTACAGAGTGCATGAAGAGAAGGAATGTATAATTAAACTAGAGCTGGTTTGTGAAGGACTTTTAATGCTAAGCAGACAAGCTCGTATTTAATCTTGGACACAATAAGAGAATCAGTGACATTCATTGAGTAACATGGTCAGACCAATGATTTCGGAAGAGCAGTTTGGTAACTGTGTGGAGGATGAGTTGGTAACCAGTGAGGAGAATATTGGCTAGACTAGAATGAGGGCTGAATGAGGTGGTAGCTAATGTGAAGACAGAAAAGGTGACTAACAGAAGAGATGTTGTATGGATAGACACGAGAGGTTTGTCAAGTGATTATAAATGTGCTATGAGGGATAGTAAGTCTAGGATGGCAGAGAGTCTGGGTAACCAGAAAAATGGTGGTTCCCTTAATAGTTATAGGGAAGTTTAGGAGAGGATTAAGTTTGGAAAAAAAAGATGAGGACAGAAAAAGTGAGTATTAGAGGCAGAATATGAGCCCAGAACTTTCTGATAGTAAGCCTAGCACTCTATTTGCTACATATTTCCCTTCAAAATTTAAGTCTTTCAGGGAAAAAGGGATTGGTGTGTTTGTTTTTTATCTAGACTTGTGATTTTATGAGAACTTTGGGTATAGACACTTTGTTGGATGAAATTCTATACTTTATAATCTTTTTTTCCTTTTTGGAGGGGGGGGGAAGGCAGAGCAATTGGGGTTAAACAACTTGCCCAAGGTCACATGGCTAGTAAGTGTTAAGTGTCTGAGGCCGGATTTGAACTCAGGTCCTCCTGACTCCAGGGCTAGAGCTCTATTCACTGCGCCACCTAGCTCCCCCCTATACTTTATAATCTTAAAGAGTTTCCTGGAGGTGCTGGGAGGTTGACTGCCATATAGTCATATAGCTACTGTGTGTCAGAGGCAGGGTTTAAACCTGTGACTTCCTAACACTGAAGCCATCTCTCTAACCATTACGTTTTACATCTTCTTGCATTGAAATTTGTCTGTCTGTGAAAAAGCTAAAGGACAGATGACGTGATGGAATGGAAAAATAAATCAGAGAAAATGGTTTCTCTTTTTGTTGTAAAGGAAAGCTGTGGGTAGATTTTTTTTAATTGTTTGTACATTTGTTACTATTTTTTTCTTCACTGACAATCAATCAACAAGCATTTATTAATACATCTACTAGTTTCTAGGCATGAAAATAAAAATACAATGAATGAAACAACTCCTGCCTACATTTGATTAGAGGAAAACAACATGACAACGTATACAGTATATATATTTCACATGGAGAAAACATATATACACACATTTATATATATGTACATAAGCACATGTGTATGAATAGAGAATATGTATAGGATAAATACAAAATGGTTGAGGAGGGATGGTACTAGCAGTTAGAAACAATCTGGAAAGACTTTATAAAAAGGTGGTGCTTGATCTGAATCTTTGCAGGAAGTGATGGGATTGTATGAGATGGTGATAAGAATGGGAGTCATTGTAGGCATTGGGAATGACCACTGTAAAGGTCTGAAGATGGGAGCTCTAGTGTCATATGTGAGAAACAGAAAGAAGTTTGGTTTGGACTGGACCATAGAGGATAGGAATGAGGGGGGAGAGTAATATATAGTGAAACTATTAATATGTAATAAAATTATTTTATATGTAATACATAGTATATAGTTTATAATTGATTTGCATAATATTTGAATGAAATATATATATAATGAAGCTAAAACAAGTAATATGTAATGGAGCCAGTTTGTAAATGATGTTAAACATCAAGAAGACGTGAAGAGTTCACATTTTATCTTAGAAGCAGTAGGGAGCTACTGGACTTTATTGAGTGTGGGAGAGTGGGATCCTCAAATCACTGAGATATCTGTGTGGAGATGGATTGAAATGGGGGAAAGATTAATTAGAAAGTCGTTGCAATGGGACAGCTAGGTGGCACACTGAATAGAGCACCGGTCCTGGAGTCAGGAGGACCTAAGTTCAAATCTGGCCTCAGACACTTAATACTTACTAGCTGTGTTATCTTGGGCAAGTCACTTAACCTCAATTGCCCTGCCCTCCTCCTCCAAAAAGAAAAAGTCATTGTAAAAGTCTAAGAGGAAGGTGACTAGGGATTGAATGAATATGGTGACTGTGTGAGTAGAGAGAAGGGGGGGGATGTGAGAGATGTTGTGGAATTAGTAACAGCAAGATTTGGTACCTGGACATTTGGAATGAAGGAGAGTGAGGAGTTAAGAATAATCCTGAGAAGACACAGTAGTCAATGATTATAGCAGTCTACTGTTTGATAAACCCCAAAAGCCTAGCTTCTGGGATAAGAACTCATTATTTGACAAAAACTGCTGGGAAAACTGGAAAATAGTATGGCAGAAACTGGGCATAGACCAACATCTGACACTGTATACCAAAATAAAGGGTAGATGAGTACACGATTTAGGTATAAGGGCTGATACCATAAACAAATTAGGGGAGCAAGGAATAATTTATCTGTTGGATTTATGGAGAATGGAGGCATTTGTGACCAAAAAAGAGATAGAGAACATTTGTGAAATGCAAAATGGGTAATTTTGATTACATTAAATTGAAAGTTTTTTTGCACAAATGAAGCCAATGCAACCAAGATTAGGAGGAAAGCAGAAAACTGGGAAAGAATTTTTACTAGTATCTGTGATAAAGGCCTCATTTCTAAAATATATAGAGAACTGAGTCAGATTACAAGAATACAAGTCATTCCCCAGTTGATAAATGGTCAAAGGATATGAATAGGCAGTTTTCAGAGGAAGAAATTAAAGCTATCTATAGTCGCATGAAAACATACACTATTGATTAGAGAGATGCATTAAACTGATCAGATTGGCTAACATGACAAAACAGGAAAATGATAAATGTTGGTGAGGATGTGGGGAAAGTTGGAACATTATTCATTGTTGGTAGAGCTATGAACTGATCCAATCATTCTGGAGGGCTATTTGGGACTGTGCTGGAAGGGCTATAAAAATGTGCATACCCTTTAACCCAGAAATACGTCTCCTAGGACTGTATCCCAAAGATCATAAAAATGGGAAAAGGACCCACATGTACAAAAATATAGCTGCTCTTTTTGTGGTGTCCAAGAACTGGAAATTGAGGGGATTCCCATCAATTGGGGAATAGCTGAACAAGTTGTGGTGTATGAATGTAACGGAATACTTTTGTGCTATAAGAAATGAGGAACAGGCAGACTTCAGAAAATCCTGGAAAGACTTACATGAACTGATGCTGAGTGAAGTGAGCAGAACCAGGAGAACATTGTTCACAGAAATAGGCACAGTGTGTGATGACTGATTTTGATAGTCTTAGCCCTTCTCAGCAATGCAGGGACCTAAAATAATTCCAAAGGACTCATGACGGTAAATGCCACCCACATCCAGAGAAAAAAACTGTAGAGTTGGAATGCAGAGACAAGCAGACTACTTTCTTTTTTGTTTTGTTTTGTTTTTTCTTTTTATGGTCTCTCCCATTGAGCATAATTCTTCAATGCAACATGACTAATGTGAAAATGTGTTTAAAAAGAATGAATTTATTATATAGAGTCATATCATATTGCATGCTATCTTCAGGACAGAGGTGGAAGGAAAGGGAGAAACTTTAAAACTTATGGATGTGAATGTTGAAGGCTATGGGTGGATTATATAAATAAATTAATAATTTATTTTAAAAAATGAATAATCCTGAGATTTTGAACCTAGGACACTGGCAGTATCACTTATTTGACAGAAATGGAGAAGTTTGACGGAGGAATGTGTTTGGGGATGAAATGTGGAATTTTGTTTTGGATATGTTGGATTTGAGATGTCTCTGGTATAGCCAGTTTGAAATGTCCAATAGGTTGTTGGTGATGCCTGATTGAAGCTCCAGAGAGAGACTGCAGCTAGATATATAGCTCTATGAATCATTTGCATACAAATGATGATCAGAATCAGAGGGGTTGATAAGTTCCCCAGGATAAAAATAGAAAAGAAGACCCAAAACAGAACCATGAGGATTGCCCTCAGTGAGGAGGCATAATATGGATGATGATCTAGTTCAAGGAGACTGAGGGAGAAGTCAGAGAGTAGGGAGGAGGACCAGGAAGGCATAGTTCCATGAAAATCCAGAGAAGAGAGTATACTGGAGGAATAGGGGAGTCATCAGTGTCAAATGCAACAGAATGGTCAAGAAGGACATCAAATTTGGCAATTGTTATTTTTGAGTTAGTCTATTTTTTAGGGTGTTGATTTCTTCAGTCATACTGCTGACTCTCTTTTCATGATTTTCCTGCAACATTCTTATTTCTCTTCCCAATTTTTCTTCCACTTCCCTTATTTGGTTTTGAAAATCCTTCTTCAGCTC
>CM053589.1:81843670-81869475 GCA_028646515.1 Pseudochirops corinnae
AGAGAATAGACTGGGGGAGGGGGGACACACTGGGATGGCTGTTTTGGGGTGGTGGGTGGGGGAAAGAGGGGGAGAAAATATGTAACTCAAAATCTTGTGGAAATGAACGATGCAAACTATAATAAAATTTTTAAAAAAAGATCATTTTTCAAAGTGCTTTATAAATCCTGAAGTACTATTCATGGTATTATTATTTTCACAAAAATGTTTGTTCATTTAATAACAATCTCAAAACAGCTATCAAAAAAGATATTAATAATATTGCTGCTGTGAAATTTACCGGATTCTGAACCCATAGTATATGCTCAAAATATACCTATTAATTATGAACTGACCTCTCAATTTAATACTGCAACATATTGGCTACCTTATTTGAGTATAATATAACCTGAAAGTGTTGTGTTGCATATTCATTTTTCTAAAATGAAATATTAAGAATCTGAAATAACTAGAAACCAAAGGCAAGGAATGGAACCAATGACAACCTAAATAAGTAATTTCAATGAAATAAACATTTTCAAATATGTTCACATCAACTATTAAAGAGTGGCTGAATTTTGTTCAAATTTTTACATGAAAATATATATTAGCTATTAGCTAATAAATATATTAGCTAATAATATATTAGCATTGTCATGATTTATAATTGAGAAGTATATTTTTACCCATACACACTTGAATATGCACAACTATACAGAAATTAGAACATTTCTGACCCGTCAGAACAAACTCCCTGAAAATTATAACCAAAGAAACTAATAATTTCATGAGACAATAAGAAATATTAAAACAAAGTCAAAAGACCAAAAGACCCCACCAAATAAAAGGTGTCTTATAGCAAAAACAACTGACCTAGAAAACAATTCAAAGATAGTTATGTAAAAATCATTGGACTATTTGAAAGCCATGACCAAAAAGAGCCTAAACATCATATTTCAAGAAATCATAAAAGAAAACTTCTAGAACTCCTAGAATCAGAGAGCAAACTGGAAAAATAGAGGTCACAAATCACTTCCTCAAAGAAATCCTACTAAAAACTCCCAAGAACATTACAGTCCAAATCCATAACTTCTAGATCAAATAAAAAATGCTGCAAGCAGCCAGAAAAAGAATTCAAATACTGAAGACCCACAGTCAGAATCACACACAATTATAGCAAATATCACTATAAAGAATCTGAGAGCTTGGTATCTCAGAAGAAAAGGACATATAACTTACAACCAAGAATAATTTATCCAGAAAAAGAGAGCAAAATACTATTGGGGAAAAACCTGAACTTTTAATGTAATAGAGGACTTGCCAGCATTCCAGTTGAAAAGACCAAAGCTACATAGAAATTTTGAAGTACAAAGTTAGGAGTCAAAAGAAGCATAAAAAAGTAAACATGAGTAAATAATCAAAAGGTTTCAAACAAGGATAAAATGTTTATATCCTAATATGAGGAGCTCAAACAAGCTATCTCCTTACAACTTAATCATCATCAGGGGTTATAGAGGAAGTCTAATTAGACAGAGGGCGCAGGAATCATAGGTCAAAGAACAAATCATAGAAACAACCAATAATTTCACCTAAAATCACAACAATAAGAAAATATTCCAAAGTCTGTGGGATGCAAATAAAACAGTACTTAGGGGAAAATATCTCTAAATAATTTCAATCAATTAAAGAGAGAAAAAGGACAACAAATTGGTTATGCATCTTAAGAAAAAAAAAACAGCCTTAGAAAACCAACAAATTCAAAACTTCCAATTAAATACCAAAATGGAACTCCCAAAAATCAAAGAAGAGATTAATAAAAATGGAAAGCAACAAAAATTGAATTAATAAACAAAACTAGAAGCTTTTTTAAAGAAAAAATAAAATAGATAACTAGATAACTTAATGTTTAAAAAGAAAATGAAATTATAAGTTTAAAATGAATACAATTTATAATCAATGAAGAATAAAACTTTCATATAATTATATGCCAATATTTACAAAAATATGAATTATTGAGATTAACAAAGCAAGAAATAGAAGACAACTCAACAGAAATTTAACAAGCCATAAATGAACTCCCAAAGGAAAAAGTCATAGGATTAGATGGATTTGCAGGTGAATTCTACAATATTAAAGAACATGTTAACACCATGTTAAACAAACTGAAAAAAAATAGGAAAACAAAAGGTCCTACCTAATTCCCTTTATAATACTGAAATCGTCATGACACTCAAAACAGAAAAAGTTAAAAGAAAGAAAAATATAGACCAACGTATCAAAGATTGTTGCAAACATTTTAAATAGAACTTTAGTAAAGTGACTACAGTAACATATTATAAAATTATCTACTACATTCAGATAGGATTTATATTAGAAACAGAGGACTGGTTTAATATTAGGAAACCTATATAGACGATAAACCATACTGATAAAAACAAAATCATAGGATTACATCAATAGGTACAAGAAAGGCTTTTGACAAGACATGATACTCATTTTTGTTTAAAAAAACCAAAGAAACAAACAAAAACAACCCAACCACACACTAGAAAGCATAGGAATGAATAGATCTTTCCTTAATGTGACAAGTAGTTATTTATCCCAAATGAAGAGCCAGCATAATCTCCAATGGTGACAACTAAAGGCCTTTCCAGTAAGATCAGGGATAAGGCAGGTTGCCTATTATCACCATTACTATTCAAAATAGTGTTAAAACTGTGTATACTCTTTGAATCAGCAGTACCACTATTACTTTTGCATGCCAAAGAGACTGTTAAAAAGGGAAAAGGACCCACAAACACAAAAATATTTATAGCAGCTATTTTTGTGGTAGCAAAGAACTAGAAACTGAAGGGATGCCCATCAATTGAGGAATGGATGAACAAGTTGTGGTATAAGAATATAATGGAATATTATTGTACTGTAAGAAATGATGAGCAGGCAGATTTCAGGAAAACCTGGAAAGTCTTACACAAACTGATGCTGAGTGAAGTGAACAGAACCAGGAGAACATTGTACACTATAACAGCAACACTGTGTGATGACCAACTATGACAGACTTGGCTCTTCTCAGCAATACAGGAACCTAAGACAATTCCAAAAGATTCATTATGGAAAATACTATCCACATCCAAAGAAAGAACTATGGAGTCTGAATGCAGGTGAAAGCATACTATTTTCCCTTGTTTTTTGTTTTTCTCTTTCATGTGGTTCTTCCCTTTTGTTCTGATTCTTCTTTCACAACATAACTGATGGAGAAAGTGAGACTGATGATTTTGCACAGCTCTCCCTCACTCAAATCCAATTCACTTGCATGTAATGACATCACTGCCCTGATGTCATGGTCCTCTTTGAGAATGAAGGACAAAGAACAAGAACAACAATGTGGAAATATATTTAACATGATTGTACATGTATAACTTATATCAGATTGCTTGCTATTTGGGGAGGGGAGAGGAAAAGGAAGGATGGAGAAAAATTTGGAATGAAAACTCTTATAGGGGCGGCTAGGTAGCGCAGTGAATAGAGCACCGGCCCTGGAGTCAGGAGGACCTGAGTTCAAATCTGACTTCAGACACTTGACACACTTACTAGCCATGTGACTTTGGGCAAGTCACTTAACCCCAATTGCCCTCCAAAAAAAAAAAAGAAAAAAGAAAGAAAAAAAATCATATAAAAATGAATGTTGAAAACGATATATGTAATTGGACAAATAAAATACTAAGTGGAAAAAATAAAAAGGAAAAACTTGAAAAAAAAAAGAAAATGTGTTATTAGAAAAGGAGGTAAATTTAGCAATGTAGGAAAGAGAGATTACCACTGGATAGCTTGAGTGTCACTTGTGACACTCAAGGGTTACAAGAGTGTCAATTAAATATAAGCAGAATTATGGCTAACACAAATATAGCAAGTTGAGTTTTAAAAATAATTTTACATCTATTGCCAATCAATCAACAAGAATTTAATAAGGTCTTAATCTGTACCAGCCACTGTGCTTTGTGCTAGGAATACAAAGACAAAAATTTAAAAGTCCCTGATTTCAAGGAGCTTATGTTTTATCAAAGGTAACAACATGTACATAGATAAATATAGAAAATAGGGAAGAAGCAAAGATGGAAAAGGGGAGCAAGCAGTCAGTTGAACTCTCCCCTCTTTCCCCTCTAAACAATTTTAAAATAATGCCTCAAATTGAATTTTGGAGGGATAGAGCCAACAAAAGACCAGAGACAGATATTCTTCTAGCCCAAGAAAACATAGGTCGGAAAAAGAGATCTGTGACATGGCTGGTCTGGAGCAGCAGTGTACTCTAGGATGAAACACCAATGGTAGGACTAGCTGGTGGTAATAGAAGAAGCAGCAGCTTCTCAAGTCAGAAATGGTAAGGATACTTAGCAACTGGTCAAAAAGAGATGACAGTGTACCCTTATGCTAGCACTAGATGGAGAACTAGATGCTATTTGGAAACTACATTGCCTATACCTACTTGTAATGGGAATTTGAAGACCATCCCTGCTCCTTAGCCATTTGACAGGCTTAAGTGAATCTGAGAAACTTTTGTAATTTGAAAATATATTCTGCCCCCTAATAGGCTAATCTCCCCTAATGGAGCTTGTGGCAAGAGGCTTGTTTTTCAGGAATGCCCACAGCTTTTTACTTTGTGATTGGGCAATGGTTCAAGAGGGTTGTGACATTCTTTGACCCAGGAGAAGACTATATGTACCCTGATGTGAGGTTTTGCTTTGGGGCTCACTTTGGGAAGAGTTGTGTGATTTGGCCAGATGAGACTCTGGGCAACTGTTGAGCCCCCCAGCTTTGAAAACCCAGATGTTGCTGCTTCCCTCTCTGGTAACTAACTAGGTATGGATGTAATGGTCAGATGGCTGGAAGCCCGTCTGAAGATCTGTTTCTCTGTATTTTTTTTTTGTCTGCTTGTAACTTCTGTTTATATTCTCTGAAATTCAGGGTGCTGACTTTTCCCCCTGAACTAGGCAAATGATATGTTTGATTAAAGTAGGACTGTTAACCCATTTTGAGTTGCTTTCCTTTAGAAACGGATATCTAAGAACCTGTGCTAGCAGCCACCCTGTGTATGCTAGGGTGCTTGCTGATACAACTGTATACCAGATACTATCTTAAGCATTAGGGATATAGAGAAAAGCAAAAACAGTTCCTGAAATCAATGAAATCACAATCTAATAAAGACAATATGTATATAAGTAGGCATAGACATGATTCCTATAGTGTATATAGAAAGAAACCTTGGAGAAGGTCCTATACCATTTGAGAAATTGTCTATTTAGCCTTCAGTTCCCTAGGATATAATGAGGGTGAGCACGTTTGTAGTAAAAAAAAAAAATGCTTTCATAATCACATGTGCTCTTCCCAGATGATGTGATGATGAAAATAATGTAAGTCCTTTAAGATTTAAGATGGTCAATTGTTTTCTGAGTTCCTTTGAACATTCTCTGATTTCTCTTTAGGGTTCTGAATATGGATCCTCCTAGTGGGCTCCCAAATCTGTATGCTGATTGGATTAACCACTTCCTATGTTCATTTGTTCTAGAAGCATTCTTGAATCCAAAACATCTCTGATACACCCCCTATCTCTACTAAGAGCCACCACCCTTATTTATGGACTCATTCACTCTTGCTTGGGTTATTACAATAGTCTCCCAATTACCTGAAGTCTTTTCCCATTCCAATCTATCTTCTACATTGAGGCCAAAATGACTTTCCTAAAGTGCATGTCTTGACCCTCACTCAGTGTAAGTCATTGTCATACCCTGAGTAAGTTCCAAGAGCTTCCTTATTACCTCTGAGATCAACTATAACTCCTCTTTTTGGTTTTTTGGCATTCAAAGCTCTTTATAACCTGACCCCTTCCTATCTTTTCAGTCTTCTTACACATCATTTCCAACCTTTTGTTCTATAGTTTAGTCAGACTGGTCTACTTGTTCTTCCACATTCATGATATCCCATCTTTCAGCTCGGTGTCTTTTTACCGAGTGTTTTCAGTCAAGAGGGAGTGAAAGCCTTGAGAGACAGGCTTCAAGGGATCAGGAACACTGAGGAACATTATAATTTCCAGTCCTGGGTAAGAACCAACTGCATACCAAGAGGGTGGTGACAATACCTCTCCCCAGATCACACTACCTTAGAAGCACCCAAAACTACCAAATTCACAGAACTAGTTCTGAAAATAGCATCATGAAATAGTCTGAAGCTTGCAACCATGCTCTTCTCCTCCCCCTACCAGAAACAGAGCCCAACATTAACATAAAGTTCCAAATCAAGAAATAGGGTGGAAAAAGGAGCAAACAACAACAACAAGAACAAAAAAATCTGAACATAAAAAGCTATTATGGTGACAGGGATGATCAAAACACAAACTCAGAAGAAATGGAGTCAAAACAGCTACAAGTAAATCATTAAAGAAAAATGTGAATTGAACAGAAGCCTATCTGGAAGAACTCAAAAATAATTTTTAAAATCAAATAAGAGTGGTAGAAGAAAAATTAGGCAAAGAAATGAAAGCAAAGGAAAAATTATGGAAAAACAATTAACAGCTTGTAAAAGAGGTTATAAAACAACTTGTAAAAGAGCTGGTAAAACAGATCTAAACAACTGGAGAAATATTAATTACTCATGGGTAGGCTGAACCAATATGATAAAAATGACAATTCTACCTAAGTTAATTTACTTACTTAGTACCATACCAATCAAATTACCAAAGAATTATTTCTATAGAGTTAAGAAAAAAAAAACTAACAACATTCTTCTGAAAGAACAAAAGGTAAAGAATATCAAGGGAATGATTTTTTCATAAATGGTAAGGAAGATGGACTAGCAGTTCCAGATTTCAAACTATATTACAAAGCAGCAATCACCCAAAAAATCTGGTACTGATTAAGAAATAAGAGTGACAGAAGAATGGAACAGATTAAACATATAATAGACAACAATAAATAACCATAGAAACTAGTGTTTGAGAAACCCAAAGACTCAAACTTTGGGCATAAGAGCTCAACATCTGACAACAGTTTCTGGGAAAGCTGGAAAGCAGTTTGACAGAAACTAGGCATAGACCAACATCTCACATCATATACCAAGAAAACGTCAAAATGGATAAATGACTTAGACTTAAAGAATGCTATCATAAATAAATTAGAGGAGCATGAGGAAATGTACCTGTTAGATCTACAGATGAGAGTTTATGAGCAATCGATAGACAGGATTATAGGAAGTAAAATAGATAAATTTTGACTACATGTAATCTAAAAGCTTTTGTACAAATAAAAACAAATACAGCCACAATTAGAAGGAAAACAGGAACCTGGGGGGTGGGGAATTTACAGCAAGTTTCTTGATAAAAGACTCATTTCTCAAATATCTAGGGAACTGAACCAAATCCCCAGTTGATAAATAGACATGAACAGGATGAAGAATATGAACATGGGCAGTTTTCATAAGAAGAAATCAAAGCTATCAATAGTCACATAAAAATGCTCTAAATCACTATTGATTAGAGAAATGCACATTTAAAACAACTCTAAAATACCACCTCACACCTATCAGATTAACTAATACATCAGAAAAGGAAAAAGACAAATGCTGAAGGGGATATGGAAATATTGGGACACTGAAGCACTGCTGGTAGCTGTTAATTAGTCCAACCACTCTGAAGAACAATTTGGAACTGTGCCCAAAGGGCTATAAAACTTTGCAATAAGGTGGACTTCAAAAAATCCTGGAAAGACTTACATGAGTTGATGCTGAGTAAAGTGAACACAACCAGGAGAACACCGAACACAGAAACAGCAACATTGTGCACTGACCAACTTTGATAGATTTACCTCTTCTTAGCAATGCAAGAATCTAAGACAACCCCAAAATATTCATGATGGAAAATGTGGTTCCCATACAGAAAAAGAACTGTGGAGTCTGAATGCAGATTGAAGAATACTATTTGCTCTCTTTCTCTCTCTCTCCCTTTTTTTTTTTTTGGTTTCTTCTTTCTTGTGGTTCCTCCCATTGGTTTTAATCCTTCTTTACAACATGATTAATGTGAAAATATGTTTGATATGAATGTATGTGTAGAGTCTACTATAGAACATATTGGATGGTATACCATCTTGGGGTGGGGCAAAGGGAAGGAGAGGAAAGAAATTTTGGAACTCAAAATATTATGGAAATGAATGTTGAAAACTAAAAATTAATTAATTAAAAAAACTGTGCACCAGCCCTGGAGTCAGAAGGACCTAAGTTCCAATCCGGCTTCAGACACTTAACACAAAACTAGCTGTGTGACCTTGGTCAAGTTACTTAACTCCAATTGCCCTGCGCTCCCCCCTCCAAAAAAGCAAAAACAAAAACAAAAGAAAAACATAATGTTGGCTGTAACATGTGAAAGCAGGTACCCTGAGGAAAGCATATGGAATTACAGAATAAAAATTTATAAAAACTGACCATACTCTTTGATCTAGAAATCCTCCTATTAATTTTATAATCTCCAGAGAGATTATAGACAGAAACTTAAGATTTAAAAATTAATTAATTTAAAAATTAATAATAATATTATAATAATAGCATAATTTATAATAGAAAAAATTAGAAACAAACCACAAACAAACAATTGGGGAACGGGTCTATAAATTATGGTCTATAGATAATGGAGAAGTGTGAGGTAAAAAAAACTAAAAAAAGCTCTATGAAATAATGCAAATTAAAATCACTAGAGCTAGAATAATCCCAGACTGACACTGACTAAATAAGAGGGAACATGAATGAGAACGAAGGGTAACACAAAAATACTTGATAAAGATGTAGATGACTAAAAAATGATTATATGCTATGCAATAAACATATTAATTTCAACGTAAATAGTTGCTGAGTAAAGTTACTGGTTGTGCTGACATTCAATGTTAGTCTTTTAACAAAACAAATTAAGAATCACAATGGACACTCTCTCACATATATCAAGTTGGAACTGTACTTGGTCCAGAGCTTACCCTAGAAGATAAAATCTTTTCTACTGATAATTTCGATGGGGGTTGAGTGGGAGGGGTTGGGGCAATTACTTGTGATAATATGCAACCAGTCAGGACCACTGCAGAACCACTACTATAAAGATAAAGGAAACTGTGATAGAGAATAAAAGGTCTGTCTTAGAAGTACACTAGAAGACGACAGAAGAAAAACAAGGGAAATGATGCCCCTGATAAAATAAAAGGAATTCTCTGGAATCCGAAATTAAAAAAAATACATAGAAACCAAAAGCCAGTCTTTATTATGGGGTTTCTTAACCCATGGTCTGTAGATGGATTTCTGGGTATCTGTAAACTTGTTTTTTTTTTTTAAATATGATAACTATTTCAATATCTTACATGTTTTATGCAATTAAACATTCTGAGGAGTTCATAGGTTTTACTCAACTGCCAAAGGGTCCATGACATAATAAGGTTATGAACCCCTGTTTTACTAGAAGTTCAAAGAAATTCCATTATAAAATTACTACCACTTTCCAGATTCAGAAACCAAATAATGTTAACTTCTAATTTAAATATTTCACTATTTCTGAATCTAATGCTTTCTAAAATCAGACTAGATATATCACTGTCATAACCTACAGAAGATGTTTAGTTTGAGAGATTTGATCTCCTCACTTTTAAAAATCTTTCCAATTGGGATTTTCTCCTCATATTAATCTATCATCCAGACAAGTGTATGGCCACAGAATACTAATGCTAATCCTTTTATCAAGTAATTCTTCTGAGTCCCTGTGTTGGACCAAAAAGGAGAGGGGAATAGGGAGGGATGCAGGAAATAGTATGGAAAAAAAAAAAACCCTAAAAACTGAACACACAGTAAACCAGCATTAATAGTTCAAAGTTGCTCAATTTGTGTGGTTCTTATGAATACACAGAGAAAAGAAAAATGTGTTGCTTTGTCTTTCCTAGGACTACTTCCCCTTCAGCAGTTTGCCAAGTGACTGCCTCATACTGCTGCTGCCTAATCCTAGAGATGCTTTTCTTATGCCTTGTCATTCCATCAAGAATTAGTTCTGCTTAATAACCCAACTGTGCAGGAAGAACATTCCATGTAATACTTGTTCCATTAAGGAAAATAGATTGATCAAGACAATGTCTGAAGAAAGAATAGGACTTTCCAACAAATGCATCACTTTGGTACCATGCCAATTTTAGAGAACGTGAAGCGGGGAAAAAAAAAAAAAGACAAAATCTCAGTTGATTTTCCTATTATAATTATTTTGCTTTTCTGGAATTTTGGTTTGAGAAAATGCAAAATACAATCCTAACATAGCAGCTGTGACATTAAAGCATATAATGAAACATCTTCTCCTGTAACTGTTACATGCTTATAAAGCTTGTCACCCCACCAAAATAGAAAATTCTTGTTGATGTTATATACACCATATTTCCCGGGCACACCATATACACTTAAACACATGATGGCCAAATGTTATAAAATATACCTAATTAAAAGTCATGTCATAAGACTTTGTCACTGACTTTGTTATAAAGAGATCTTTACAAATCATATAATTCAGAAGTTAGGAATCTACCATATATATAATCCCTAAATTGTCCTCAAGATATTCTTCTTAAAATAGCTGAGCAGGTAAAGGGTCAAATTTAATAAATCAGTTCTGAATATAAAATATATCAGATTGACTTGTCACAGTACAAATTATCGATAAGCAACAATCATAATGATCAACACCACAAATGAAAATTCTTTAATAGATATTAGCAACACTAAGAGATTGCAGAACCAGTGATATAATGAATGCTACTAAAAATTATTTTATTAGATTGGGCATTATTACCCTATATAGGATACACCTAACACTAAAGTACAATAAATGAGAGACACTTAGCATTTTGAAAATAAATCCCAGTATTTATTAAGCACCTGTTGTGTGCAGATCACAGTGCCAGGGACTGGGGAGGGAGACAAATAATAAAGTTTAGGGGCGGCTAGGTGGCCCAATGAATAGAGCACTGGCCCTGAAGTCAGGAGAACCTGAGTTCAAATCCAACCTCAAACACTTAACACTTATTAGCGATGTGACCTTGGGCAAGTCACTTAATCCCAATTGCCCATCCTTCCCCCTTTCTAAAAGCAAAACAATAATAATGATAATGATAATAAAGTTTAGATATGATAGGGCCCTGTAACAATACTGGGGTTTGAAGATCTTCCATGCCCCTTGAGCTTGCTGATGTAGCAGGAAGGGGTGGAGCAAGAGAACGCCAGAACCAAGCTAGTCTCCGTGCGGTGCGGACTGGAAGCGATGTCAGAGGCAGTGGCTGCAGCTGCGAACTCCTTTTACTTTGAGTGGGCCAGAATCTCTGCTAAGGACTCCTGCTGAGGACTGCCTGGGGCAGGAACTGCCAGGGGCCGGAGCTGCTGGGACCAAGCTGCCTGGACGCTGAGCAGGTGCGTGAGCAGGTGCGTGCGTGAGGAGAGGAGGATCTTTGCCTGAGGTAGCCTGTCCTGTTTGAAGGCTTAAGGATGTGGGTGTTTACTACTTTGACCACATGTGCCAACTTCATCACTACTGGGTTGGCTCTGACTTTCTGGTTTTGGGACTCAGTCCTGGTATTTAAATGAATGCACTATCTATATTTCTTATGTAGAGAGCCTGTTCCATTTTGTGATTAATAACTACATCAGCATATTTATAGTTACTTTAGGCATTGTGAATACTGCATTGATGATACAGGCCCTTATTCTCAAAGTCCTTACAGTCTAATAAAGGACCCTTACAAACAAATCCACAGAATGTCTGTCATCTAAAATCCTATTCCCAGAAGCTGAAATGAGTTGGAGATGCTGCAACGTCTCCCAGGTCCTTAAAATGGATAGGAAGGGGCCATAAGCTTTCAAGGCATTCTCCTAGGTATGCCCAGCAATTCTCAATTCCCACCAGGTATCTTGTTCTACCACTTTCTGAGTGCTGTAGTCAGTAGACACATAGATTCTTAAATGTAGGAAGGACAGGAAGAGGTTCTCCCCACAATGTACTCTAGGACAGACAGGACAAATAAACAGGCACCAAAACTAAATATTGGCTATTCTGTACCTGCCTTAATAAGAGACGAGTACACTCTTCCCCTCTTCTTTCCTACAGAAGTTAACTTTCTGGCATTTAGACTCTTGCATATACAGAAGCTAACCTTAGTATATGTTTTCAGTCAATGAATAGATGAAAGATGAGACTGAAGAATAAGCAAAAATAAAGCTACAAAATATTCCCCAAGAATATTCTCATTATGAAACTCATCCTTTGGCATGAAAAGTTGGCTAGTGCTGATAATAGTGTAAGTCAAAGGTGTCAAACGCTCATATAACTGAGAAATATTTAATCAAAACAAAACATACAATATTACATTAAAAATCTTAATTCAATTATGTGGCCATCCTTATGTATGATTTGATGGCCTTTGCTTCTATCTGAATTTGATATCCACAATACCTTGTGTTCTTTCCCCATTGGGAAAGATTTCTCTAGAAATCCCACCAAGTCTTATTTCAACTAATGATTTACATGATGATTCCTAAATCTTAGCCTCCTATCCTGACCAATCTTTCGACTTTTCTCCAGGGTTACCTTTCTAACTATATGCCGGATTCTTGGATCTTATACTAACACTCAAGATACAGCATTTCAAAAACGTGAATCACCTCTTATTCCTAAATGATCACCACTCTCCAGTTTTCTCATTATTACCCTCCTAGGTTTACAATGTGAGGTATTTTTTTTAAATCTCCTTAGTCTTTTTGTTCCCTTACATAAAATCTATCATCAGATCCTATAATGTTTTTCTCTTTCAGGGTGGGGAACTTCTGGCCTTGAGGCCACATGTGTCCATCCATGTCCTCGGGTGCAGTCTTTTGACTGAGTCCAAGTGTTACAGAACAAATCCTCTTATTAAGGGGATTTGTTCTGTAAAGTTTGGATTCAGTCAAAGGGACAAACTCGAGAACACTCTTGGATCTTATATACTTCTTAGATCAGCCCTTTTCTATCAATTACCACTGGATTTCACGACCTGATCACATTACGCTTGGTTTACTACTATGCTGCTGGCTACCTGCTTTGCCTCAGACATTTCCTCCTCCGAAACATCTTACCTTCTAAGGTAAACAAAGTAGTAATCTTCCACAAACCATGTTTGGTTACTCAAAAAGCCTACAACAGTTTCTTATTATCAATCAATTCCAAAATCAACAGAGCATAAAGGCCTTTAACTTTCTCCCTCATTCTGTTCTCTATCCTCTTATCATTTTTGATTCATTCATTGAACAAGTTCTTAATCATATTTCTTATTTCATATTATCGAGGGATAAATACAGAAGAGTAGAAAAATCCTGAAAAAATTGCACTAAAGCTCAAAACAAGCTAAGTTGGGAATGAACAATAAGCACAAGAAAAAATTTTGGGTTTTTCTTTTCATGTCTTTCTTTATAGCTGTATTGGGGCAAACAGAAGATTTCAAAAAAGGCTAGAACTGCTGCTTGGAATGGATGAGATCATGATAATCATGACAATAGTGTTGACTAATTAATTGACTGATTTATAATAGGGGAAATCAAGGAGGATCCTACTTCTAAGCAAGATGAACTGGGTAAAAGTTGCAGTGATCTGCATAATATGATGTTTTTATTTCTGTCCTGGTCAAATGACCTTACTTGTAATAAAAATACAAGTTAATTTTTCTATAACAGAAGAGAAGACAAAGAGGACCAGGATCTTTATTATCCAAGCTATCAGCAGTAACCTCCCTTAAAAAAAAGACATCAATGTAAAATAAGGTAAAGGTTCTGAAAAAGCAGAGAGGAATAGTAGACCTGTGTCACAAGTTTAGAAGACTATTAAACAGAGGAGAAAGGGAAGAATGACCACTGAGCATGAGGTTATGTTAAATTTTTATTTTGTTTTGGTCTTTTCTTCTATGGAGAATAATCTTTGGAGTGGGAAGGAAAGCACAAAAATAATTATCAGGGAGTAGAAACCATAGATGAGTGGATGTAATTTAAGATGGCATTTAACTGCTCTTAACAAGTTTAAGGTACCAGGTCTAGAGGAAGTACATACTGAGGTACTGAAAAGCTGGTAAATGAAATTAGTGGGCCATTGTCAATGATCTTTAAAAGGCTATGGAGAATAGTAGTGTTTCCTGTAAAGTACAGAGAAAGACAAACATCCTCATTTTGAAAAAAATGAAGAAAGCAGAGTCAGCAAACAGACCATTGAACTTGATGTTTTTGTTGTTGTCCTAAAGTACTTAAAGAAGGACACAGAGACCCCTAAAAAAAGTAGCACAGCTGCATCAAGAAGTGGTGATGCAGATTAAGCTCATTTTCTTTTGTAACTTCACATGGAGAACCAAAGGAATGCTAGAGAAAATCATGCATACAATTAAATTTCAGTAAAGCATTGACAAAGTCTCTCATACTACCCTTGTAGACAAAATAATTACACTGTTAGGTGTATTCAGGACGGATTGAATGACAAGACCCAGAATGTAGTCATTAATAGAGCATTGTTAAAGTCTCCTGTGGCATATCCTAGGTATCTGGCCACAACCCTGTGCTGTTCAACATTTTTATCAATATCTTGGATGAAACAGTCAAAGGTGTGTTTGTTAGCTCTACAGATGACACAAAGCTAAAGGAAAGTTAACAAAATGGTTGGTAGAATCAGGCTCCAAAATGATCCTGACAGGCAAGAACAATAATCTGGATGTAGGAATAAGGAATTAAGAGGGAAAATTGTATAATTCCATTAGGTGGGTTAAGAAAAAAGTCAATTTCACAGGATGGTTAGACAATAGTTCCTGTCAAAGAGATCTGGGAGTTTTAATGAGTGGCAAAATCAGTATGAACCAATAGTAGGACATGGAAGTAAAAAAAAAAAAAGACATAGGGTCCAGAAAAAGGAAAATAATAGTACTGATATATTCTTCTCTGCTCAGATAACCTCCAGAAAATATTATTCATAGAAAGATGCACTCTCCCTCGGATGAACTTGTGAGAGACCATAGAGAAGAGTTGCCAAGGATGGGAAGGCATGGGTATGTTTTGATTGTTGGAAGGAATTGCCAAACTGAAGAAATATAGATCCATTTGAGGAAGACAGAAGTTCCCAACAAGGTGTCCAAAAGCATAATGTCCTGCTTTGTTAAGTGGTGGGTTCCCTGACACTGGGAATGCTGTAGGTTTTTTTTTTTTTAATCAAATACAGAATGACCTTAGAGGTAACTTCTAATTCTTACTCTTACCAATATGAAGTCCAATTCCAACCAAGCAAACCTATTTATAACACAGGAACACAAAATTATAGAATCATAAAATTTCAGAACTGGATGAGCTTATGAGACCTTCTATTCTTTTTTTTTATTTATTTATTCATTTACTTTTAATTTACAAGATTCAGTTCCACAATCACTTGAGTTTCAGATTTTCTCCCCTCCCTTCCTCCCCTCCCCCCATGGTGGCATGCAATCATGTATAGGATCTGCAAATACTTTCACACTGTACAATAGTTTGGTCATATAGAAGGGCCATAACCAATGAGTGATCACTGGGAAAAGAAAAAAAAAAAAAAGCAAAACCAGACATAAAAGAGAACGATAACGAGTTTTGCTTCAGTCTCCATTTAAACTATAGTCTTTCTATATCTTTCTCTGAGTTTAGGTATCTCCTTCCTTCTTGAGGCTTGCAGAGTTGTCTTTAGCTGTGCATTGTTGAGGATAGTCCAGTTTATCAAGGCTGGAGACCTTCTATTCTGATAGCCTAATTTTTCCAGTGAGGAACACTAGATAGAAAAATCAAACAGTGGCTGAGCCAGAACTAGAATCTAAATTCCATCTGGATCTCTATCACACTGCTTCTTGTCCTCCTTCCTTCAATACATGCCATTTTTTGTTGTTGTTGTTTGGGTTGCTTTTTCTCAATTCCATGACTAGAATATTATCAGACCTGAAAGATTTAACCTTATAACACTCAAAGAGTGGAAAATAGTTATCAACAGTTTTCCTATATTTAGGGAAACATTGTTTCCTCCACAGAACATGTAATCCTTAATACCTCTCTCTTCTATGCTCCCAAATATATGTCTGCTACCAAATATTCAGGAAGGCTGTAGTCATCTTGACACTGAATATAGAAAATATTGAGAATATATTGAGAATATTTACATATTCTCTTCAGTAACCTCCCTACTCCAACTTCCTCAATCAATCTAGAATTTTACTAAACATTATTTCTTTTGTCAGACTACAAGCTTTTTGAGAGTAAGGACCATTTTGTTCATTGTATCTGTATCCCCAGAGTCTAATATAGTGTCTCTGCTTAGTAAGTGCTAAATAAATGCTTTCTTATTCTCTTATTTAAAAGGATTGATCCTCTTAATAAAATAATTTGTTCTGTGAAGTTTGGATTCAGTCAAAGGGCCACACTTGAGGACCTATAGGGCCACATATGGCCTCCAGGCTGCAGGTTCCCCACCCTTGCCCCAGTAGAATGTAAATGGACAGGATTCTTTTATTTTTGCTTTTGTGTGCCCAGCCCTTAGAGTGGGGTCTTAAATATAGGAAGTACTTAACAAAGTAGTGGAACTGAATTCAGTTATTCATGGGATACAGTGGAAAGAGTGTTGGTTCTACATTCAGAGGATCTTGGTTCAAATCTTGTCTCTGACACTTACTACCAGTCTGATCTTGGTTAAATGATGTCACCTCTCTGGGCCTCAAATTCTCCATCCGTAAAATGAGGAGATGTACTAGATGGCCTCTGAAATACTTTCCAACTCTAAACTTATGATCCTGCAGCCATAACGGACTACTAAATGACTCCACAGCCCCCCATTATTCAATGAAAGTTGGCCTTTCCTTTCATGATTTAGTTACTAAGATTCTAACAGACCCCAAATAACTATCAATTGAGCAAAAACTTTGAATTCCTGTCAATCAAACAGAACCTTCTCTAATTGATTAGCTAATGGAAACAATGTAGCTCAAAAATGCTAGCCTGTTTACTATAAACTTAAAGATATATCAGACGTATTTACTAGGCCAAGAGCTGCTTCACGCTTTCCTGGGCTAGTTTCTAGAGTAACTTTTATAAAGGCACCAATAAAGAGCCAAGCTGGTGTGCTTGAAATGCCTGAAGGTGAACATCCAGGTGCCAGAATTGTTTTGGTCCCAGTTTCCGAGAATGAAATCATGGAAGCAATCACATAGTTCTCCACATTTTTGGTAACATGCCCCTCTTAAGGGTCATCTTATGGGCATTATAGAGCTTCCTCAACAAATTTTATAGATACTGAAGAAGAAAGTAATCTACCAAACAGGCATCTATACTACAATATAGTTTAGAGGATTCCATGAAGCAAACAGAAGCTTATATCAGTTCTCAAACTCCATTTGTCTCCCAGAAATGTACTTATTAACAACAATATATGGAGATGCAACATAACAAACTATTTATTTATTATATCTGTAATTTTTATCATTAAGGCGTTTTCATGGCACCTGAGTTTCAAGTTTTGCCTCTGATGGATATATACTGGCTGTGTGTCCCTAGTCACTTGATCTTTTAGTGCTATGTTGTCCAGTCATTTTTCAGTCACACTCTTTGTGACCACATTTGG
This sequence comes from Pseudochirops corinnae, assembly GCA_028646515.1. Lineage (NCBI taxonomy): Eukaryota > Metazoa > Chordata > Mammalia > Diprotodontia > Pseudocheiridae > Pseudochirops > Pseudochirops corinnae. Next base: position 81,861,330 of record CM053589.1, read on the forward strand.
GGTTTTCTTGGCAAGGCTACTGGAGTGGTTGTCATTTCCTTCTCCAGTTCATTTTGCAGATGAGGAAACTAAGGCAAATATGGTTAAGTGATTTACTTGCCCAGGGTCACACAACTAGTAAGCATCTGAGGCTAGATTTGAGCCCAGGAAGATATGTCCTCCTGACTGCAGGCTACCTACCTGCCCTTAGTGCTCTAGGTAACTCTCAATGACTATAACTTATACAGACCTGACCTGAATTAATAGAGAGAATTTCCTTAAGTGATAGTTCCCCGTATTAAGGAAACTACAGGGTAAGTCACTGTCCCCTTTAGGAATACTGTTATGAATTTTCCTATCAGACAGCAGCACCAATAGAAAAAAACAATATAAATACACATACGCACCGTCTTGTTTGTCCTTTGTTTTTGAAAAGGACAAATTACATCATGGGTGATGCCTTGACTTGTGTGTGAACTGGATTTGTGAGGCAGAATTGCATCAGTCTCACTCTCTCTTCCCAAGTCACAGAAGTCCAGTGGCTGGACAAAAGTCAGGATATCTGCCAATGGCCTGTGATGCAGTGGATGACCTTGGTGTCTTTGCTGTTCTGACCAAGCTCTAAGCACTCCACAGAACCTGATACTATACATATATATGTGTTACATAGATGTTTGTAAAATTTTGCCTTGATAAGTCAAGTAGACACAAATGCTTTTAGAAATAATTCCTGTTAACTATTTTGACTCTAGTCTAAAACATTTTTTCAGGGGCAGCTAGGTGGCGCAGGGAATACAGCACTGGCCTTAGAGTCAGGAGGCCCTGAGTTCAAATATGGCCTCAGACACTTAACACAAAAAACTAGCCATGTGACCCTGGGCAAGTCACTTAACCCCAACTGCCCCTCCAAAAAGCCAAAATACCCCCCCCAAAATTTTTTTCTTTAGGGTATTATATAGCACTGTATTTATTATGAGAGGTTCTATAGACCTACAGAAAGGGAGTCTTAGAAGAAAGACTATATGGTTAAACATGTGAAAATATTTTGTTGTTTACAAATAGATACAAATGTTTCTTCTATTAGGGCTCACTTGCTGTTAGGACCCACCTATTTAAGAGTGCTATAGTCTTTTAGAAATGTTTCCCTGCCTAAGGATTTGGCCCCCTATGGAAGTAGACACATTAGTTATATTTTAAAAACACATTTTTTTTCCAAAAGAAAAATTATTAAATCAAATCTGTCTCGTGAATTAAGTTATTTTGCTTTAAATCAAGGCTCTATTTGGAGAGTAACATTCCCTCAATTTTGAACTACTCACTTTATAGAGCTACTGAGCAGCTTACTGAATCCAATAAAGTATGAGAGAATTATTTTCTTTTTCTAAAAGGATACATCTGGTCACTTTTCTGCAAACTCTTAAAATAAATTCCCTTTCCCTCCCTTTAAGCCCTTGAATTTGTCAGGTAGGGCCAGGGTCCTCTAAATCATATGCAGCTTTTTCCTTGGAAAATTATAGCAGAATTTTGGACCAAAGCCAGTTAGAAATCCATCATAATTCGTTCAATAAGCCAAATCAAAACAATACATAGTTTATAAGAACACACTAAAAGAAACTTGTAGCTCATATTTCAACTGTTGTAGAATGTCAGAGAGGAAGGTTAACTTGTGGGATCTGCCTTTTTAATGCCTATTATTTCCACTGGAGAGTTAAACAGAAAGATTCTTTCACAGTTTATAATGAATGCCACAGAAGAGGTACGATCACTACAGAGACATGACACAACTGAAAAGACAAGTGTAAAAGAGTGAAGCTCATTTTTTTCCTACCAAAAAAAATCCCAAAGGAATGAACAATATTATTTGTCACTTTTTTCTAAATGACCTAGAAAATGACAAAATTTTCAAACCTGAAAAACATCCAAATAACATTTCAGAAGGATTTAAATTTTGATATTTAAAATTAGCCTACATTCTACTCAATTTTAAAGCTTAGGAAATTCTTGTTAAGTTTATAAAACACAGTAGTTCACAGTATTAGTAGAACAGCATTCTAATAAAGGCAATGAACTACTACGTTCATTGCATATACTAAATAACACAGAGACATAAAAAGTTCTACATGTGGGTTTAAAGTGTCTATCATTGGTTAAGGTCCTTTTGTTATAAGTAATCCCAAGTTTCTTTAGAAGAAATAATTATGGGTGATACATAAGTCGAGAATGGTAATTACCTAAGCACCGAACACACACAAACCCTTTCAAGCCACTAAAACCATGTTTTTCAACTTTTTCCATTCTGACACTTACCCCTCAAATTTGTGTCTTTTATAAGAGACGTAGACCATCTACACTTGCTAAATACCAGTTATATTGTTAAGAGTTAAGAAAAGAAACCCAAGAAATATGGTTCCTGTCTGTTTTTATCTCTCTTTTAAAAGTCAAATATTAGATTTGCCCCAAATTATTTTTTTTAAAAACTGACACAGAAATCTTACTCACGAAATATCTAGTTATATATTGTTTCACTCTCCCATCAACCACTCCTAGGTCATTGGGTCCTCTCCTGCCTCTATAACCAAACTACTCTGGGCCAAAGGTGCCACCTGGCAGCTAAGGGAACTCTCTGACCTGAAGTTTGTTTATTTTCTTTACCCTTGCCTTTCTTTCAGAGGATTCATGCATATGCACAGTTCTCCACTTTTGGCTGTCCATCACAACTCTTAGCTCAGTTAATTCATGTTATACAACATTTCTTATCCTGTTGCAGTTCAGGTAATCTAAAGTAAACACAGGCTTTGCTCTCAATGGACCTTTGTTGATTTGTGAATCATACTTTTTATTGTGTCTTGATGTACTTTTTATTGTGTTTTGATGTACCCTAAACTACCTTACATTTTTTAGAACTGTTTCTTTTATTGCTTGTGCCCCACATATGGTCCAAAGAGGTCATCCACTCCAAGAAGTTTTCTTAAAAAACTTTTAAGTAATCCAGGTGTTTTCTGATTCAAACCTAATTAGAAATTCCCAAGTACTCCTTGAGGATTGGCTAGATCTTAAAGCTCACCTATAATTACTTAGTCTTGCTACAGTGCTTAATCCGCACTGCACCATTACTAAATGTTATAAATTTACCTGTATACAATTTGTGACTTCTGCTGATTCATGGTACTTCAAGCATCTGCCACTATAATCTCACCTCAGCCCGGATAACCAGTTCTGAGTTTTATCTGGCAACTCTGTAATTGGTAATTCAGCACTGGACAGGGAGTCAAGAAGATCTGCTTTCATATTCAACTCAGACAATTACTCTTTTTGTGACTCTAGGCAAGTCACTTGACCTCTCTTTGACTCAGTTCCTTTCTCTGTAAAATGGGGAGGCTACATTTGATGGCTTCTAAATTCTCTTCCAGCTCTAAACCTATGGACAGCCATGCTACTACAAATCCCAGAGTTCAGTAATCCTGGGATTCAGAGACGACTGTGTGGATATTGCTCCCTATGTTCTTGTTCTTTGTTGTTGTTGTTCCATTGTTTTCAGTCATGTTTGACTCTTTATGACCCCATTTGGGGTTTTCTTGGCAAAGATACTGGTGTAGTTTGCCATTTCCTTCTCCAGTTCATTTTACAGATGATGAAATTATAGCTAACAGAGCTAAGTGACTAGTCCAGGGTCATACAGCTAGTAAGGGTTTGAAGTCAGATTTGAACTTGGAAAGATGAGTCTTCATGACTTTAGGCCTAGCACTCTATTCACTGAGCCATACAATTGCCCTTATTAATTATTTTAAAAGTTTTTAAAGCAGTATCAAGAAACGGGCAACCTTGAGCTTCCATCTTAATGTTTGATAAATTTTGTTTTTTTTACACGACAATCTGTTCCTAGTAACTCACCCCCCCCATACACATTTCTTTTTCTCACTAAAACAGAAATAGTTAAGCAAAATAATTGTCACAGTGACGATGATTGACAGAGTATGTAACATTTGCAATAGTAATCTACCACAGCCTAAAAGAAGAAAAGGCATTTTTTCATCTGTCATCAAGAACCTACATTGTTTCTTGCATTTAACCTAAATTCTGCTGTTTTTATTATTAATTTCATTTATGCTATTAGATTTTGAGATGTATGACAAGCAGCTTAAGAGGCAAGATTGGAGGTCCGTAGAGAGTTTTGGGCAGGATAGGTGGATTTGAGAATCATCAGCAAGGATGGTAGTTAAATTCCTCGATGGTTTCTCTTCTTATTCTAGTTACACTGATTTTGTTCATGCCAAAGGTTTTTAGTTTCATATTATTAAAATTATCTATTTTGTCTCTTATGATTAGATTATCTCTTATCTGGCTATGATATACTAGGTTGAGAATTATATCTCCTTTCATAGCCCTTTTCTTTGGAGGTGTGACCTTCTATCTATGTATATAAAATAAAATGCCAATGTCAATTTTCTGCCATACTGACTTTAAATTCTTCCCTCATGCATGAATATGAGTGTATGATTGTGTTTTTATTGAATGATTAATGTGAAGAATATAAAGAATAATGGGAAGATTTATATAAATTGATACAAAGCAAAGTAAGCAGAACCAGGAAAGTAACACATACAAAGATTACACAATGTAAATGGAAAGAACAATAACAAAACAAAAAAGCTCTCAAGTTAAATACTGTAAAATTAAAATTATCAAGTCCATTCCTAAAGAAGAGGTATAAAGTATACTTACTTCCTTTCTTTGCAGAAGTAAAAGACTATGGCTATAACACTATATAATGCTGGACTTGGTAAATGTGGGGTTTTTTTTAGTTTTGGTAAAAAAAGGTTTTTTCATTCTTTTAAGGGCTGACTGAGAGTATGATAATATCTATTGGGAATTTAAGGCAATGTAAGAATAAAGAGATCATGTTTTAAAAATCAATTATCAAATATTTGAGTACCTAATGAAAATCACAGTGGAAGATAAAAAAGAAATATGATAATCACTGTCCCAAAAAGAATTTACAATCTCACTGAAGAAGAAAAATATAAGTGCATGAAAAGTAAACTATTAACATAAAAATAACATATGAATCCCATTTCACAGATAAGGAAATCAGTCACACAACTAATCAGTAAGTGACTGTAATCGGTAATCAACTAATCAATAAGGCATTATTCAAAACCAAATCTCTTGACAACAAATCAGCACATTCTTTCTACTATATCTCACTACCTCTCTAGAAAGTTTAGAATGTTTTAACAGTTGTAAGTTTCAATAAGTCTTGGGTTTCTAGTATAAATTACCAGGAATGATGAAAACAATAAGGAATTGAGATCAGTTTTACAGAGCAATATGACAACCGGAAGGATAGTATAATATTAGTCAATGGTTATAAACACATTCTCATTTTTCCATTTATGTTGTATTTAAATTGCAAAATAAGCACATTTCTGATTTGAATTGTTTAAAATCCCATTGTAGAAAGAACACAGCTGACTGTAAAGTAACACTATATTAAAAATAACTATTAAATGATACTTTGGACAGATGGTACAATAATAATGTTGATCAGTATAATGTGGAAGTATTGTTTTTTTAAAAAAACAATGAAATAAGAAGTTAATTTTATTCTATTATAGGTGGTTGGTAGTCCATGTATGATGCCTATAATACTTTTCTAGTAACAAGAATATCCAAACAACCTGACTCAGCTCTTAGCACCACTCCATTAAAGTCCCTGGCATGTCCCACAGTGGGGCTAGATGGTTATATTTTCATAGTGTTTGAAATTCTACTGTTACTGTTAAGTCCTAAATTTTCTGAAATGTCTTTACTAATCTATTTAATTTTTGTTATATTCAAGAACCAAAATATGATGGACAAATGAAAAGAAATAATACTACATAAGCCCTAAACCAATTGTTTTAGAAGAAAAAATGTGAAGCAGAATAATGTCACTTTAGATCATTACTTGGTTGATGGTTAGCCATGAATGCCCTACACTGATAAAAAACAAATACACTTCTCTACCAAATGCAAATGAAGCAATGCAAGAAGGCTCTGATGCTGAAATGATTTCTTCAATCAAATAATCGCATCCTTTCCCTTTTAGGAAAACAGATAACTCTACCCAGAACCTTTTTCTGTTTTGACAAGTCTCTGATAGAAGAAAGCAAATATAGAGAGGGCTAATGAATTGAGAGCTGTGAGACTATGATCAAGACACCAAGAAGAAATGCCTACTCAGAATTCATTGACCATTGATCAGAGAAAGAAAAATACCCTTAAGCCTAATTAAAGCTCTACTTTGGTGGTGTTGGGATCAGTTTTGTGTGTCAAAAGGTTTTCCAGAATTGAAACTTTCCTATCTCTCTTGACCAAATAAGTTATTCTCTGGTCAACTTGCTTTTTCCAAGCATCATAACAGCTCACTGAAGAGTAATGGATTTCAAGTCCTAATTGTTGATCCAATTTTATCATTAAGACAGCCCAAGTAAAAGGGCATGATTTGGTTATTTCAATTATTCTATCTTCAAAATTGGATTAACTATGGAAACAGCCTGATGGATTACCCTTGAGTCAACCAACCTAAAACAATTTGGTGCCATCCAACACAGATGTTACCTCAAGTCACTAAAATACTTTTTTGCATAAACCATGCAAGCCCAAATTATTTTTAATACTTAAACACAAGCAAAAGGCTGAGACAATTAAAATAAAAAGGAATTGACTGCCAAATAACCCAAGTTAATTAAAATCCTTTGTAATAAATATGAAAACACAATTCTGAGGTCAATAAGGGAGCATATTTAACCAAATAAAAAGTATCTTTAAAAATACTGATTTGTTAAAAGAGAATAAGTAAAATTTTAGACAACATTCTTAAAAACCATTTAGGATTTTGTACATACAACGTACAACTTAGAAATGTGTAATTCATCTAGAAATAAGCATTCAAAACATATAGATTAAATTTTAACTATTTATACTTTCCCTCTCACCCCCATAAATCAATTTTAATGCAATACTACATGTGATTTTTTAAAATAACCTGAACTTGGGAGGGGGATTACTAAGAATATTTATATAAAAGTTTCAAGGAGACTTATACTTTCAGAAAACCCCATTGTATGGAACAAAAGCTTTGATCATCTGTGATCAAATAATTAAAGTCCAATGTTTATTTACTTGTAGTCTCTCCGGATAAAATAGAAAGACAGACATTTATCTTTTTGTATCTCTATGTGCCACTGACTGAAAGTGAACAATAACTTTCTGTGAAAACTAGATTTTTAAAAAATAATTTTATTTTTTTATCCCCAATTGCATATAAAAACAATTAATATTTCTTTTTCAAAATTTTGATTTCCAAATTCTCTTCTTCCTTCCTTCCCCCTTCCGTCATGGAGAATGCAAGCAAACTGGTATAGGTTATACATGTATAGTCCTGTAAAACATATTTTCATATTGGTCATGCTATGAAAGGAAAGACAGACCATACCCTCGCCCACAAAAATAGAGTGAAAAATAGTATGTTTTGATCTGCATTCAGACTCCATTAGTTCTTTCTCTGAAGGTGGATAGCATTTTTCATCCTGAGTCCTTTGGGAGTGTCTTGGATCGCATTATTGCTGTTGTTTGTATACAATGTTTTTTTCCTGGTTCTGCTCACTTTACTTTTGCATCAGTTCATGTAAGTCTTCCCAGGTTTTTCGGAAATCATCTTGCTCATCATTTCTTTTTTTTTTTTCCTTTTTTTTTTTTAAAATTTTATTATAGTTTGCATCATTCATTTCCACAAGATTTTGAGTTACATATTTTCTCCCTCTTTTTCCCACACCCACCAGCCCAAAACAGCCATCCCAGTGTGTCCCCCCTCACCCTAGTCTATTCTCTCCTATGTCACTTTTCGGTAGGGCAGGATGGATCTCCCAACCGTAGTGCCTGTGTATCTCAAGTTCCAGTTGGATGTAGTCAATAATAATAATAATAATTGCATACACACACACACACACACATATATATAGATACGCATTCATAACATTTGATTATGGAACTCCAGATTCCAGATTCTTTCTCCTCCCCCCTCACCTTCGATCCCCACTGGAAGGACAAGCAATCAAATACAGGCTGAACATGTGAAATTACGCAGAACCTCTCCATAGTGAGCACACTGTGAGAGTCTGATTAA
>CM053589.1:81869975-81916764 GCA_028646515.1 Pseudochirops corinnae
TTATCTACTAAAACATGAGAATTGATTATAAATTCTATTCTAGCCAGAGATACATTAAGAAGTAGTAAAGAGATGTAAGAAATACCCATTAAATTTTATTTTTAATTCATGGAATTATTTAAACAAAGGAAATTTACTAATGAAGAAATATAGCTTAAACAATTAAAATGTTCATATATAATTTTCACATTTTAAACCTCTAGAGATACTAGGTTTTCTTAATATCTGCAACAATGAAAAGTTTGCTTTTGTTATCCCCCTGATTTTCAGGTCTTTGATCCATTTCAAGAGCTGTTTCATGAAATACTGCTTTGCTTTGCTCAAAAGAAAAACTACATAGATATTTAAGCTAGGAGTTTGTCTTGGAAGTGGTGGGAATTGGGGAAGATTTTTTGTCTTTGTGTAAAGACTTTTCTTTAGGTTTTAACTGTCTCTAACATTTGATTCAAACTATCCTTTTTCAAATAGAAAGAAGTTAACTGTAAACACAGTGCAATCAGTATTTTCTCTTTCATTTTATGTACTAGTTTTATGCACTGTCACTTAAAAATAATGAAATTTCCTTCTGCTTATTCTTCCTACCAACACAGGGGGCCTTACTTTATTTAAGGCCCTTCTGAGTCAGGCAAGTGAAGTGAGGTGATATAAGTACTGTAAATCTTTACTCAGTGCCAAAGGTCAAAAGGTTATCTGTGCTCTGCAGTTTTAGGGTAGATAGATTTTCTTTACTCTTTTTCACAAGAAAACGAACTTCAGTATCTGAGTTACAGCAAAAGTCCAAGCTAATTTGAGAATGAAAAACAAAGTTAAAGCTTTCTGTGGATAAAAATGGTTTTCCCCAGGAAAATGTTAAGTTTGTGGTTTTATAGGAATTAAAGGAGGCTGAAAAACTTAGGCCTCCAACACTTCACTCCCCCCTCCCCCTTACTGTCTGGCAAAAGAGTGAATTTACTGCACAGATGCTAAAGTAGTAAAAGCAACTTCAAACCTCCCTAAAGCACAAATGCATGTATTTCAGTCAATTGAAGAAACCTATATTTATTTAATCTTTTTAAAAAAAATAACTGTTGCTCACAAATAAAAACCTGACTCAATAATAAGCCATATTTTTCATAAAGCCTCAAATGTTTTAGAACCAATGAAATGCAATGACTTGATTTTTGTTTAAATACTAAAAGCCTTTAGTTTAAAAGAATAATGAACTGAATGTTTAAGACAAAATTCCCCAAATTACAAAATAGGAAGATTTTAAAATGTAAAATGATATACATTAAAACCACTACAACTGGGGTGGCTAGGTGGTACAGTTGAATAGAGCACTGGCCCTGGAGTCAGGAGGACTTCAGGCCCTTGACACACTTACTAACCATGTGACCTTGGGCAAGTCACTTAACTCCAATTGCCTTGCCTTCCCCCCTCCAAAAAAAAAAAAGTAAAAAAAAACAAACAACACTACAACTTTTGTGTACTCTAGAAATATTTCTGCCTCCAATGGGTCTTGAAAACCAGGATGCAACAAACCATCAGCTTAATTGGGAGATAGAAGCAAAAAGTAAGTAGGGGGAACCCTGTCCCCAATATTTACCTTTCTGTATACACTACATTGCTGTCAGAGTAACTCCTAGGTATAACAGGCAGGGCAGATGCAGTGTGTATATATCTAGGAAATTTGCAGCTGTGCTATTAGAGTATTGGAGTAAGCCTGTTTTTCAATTTATGGGGAAGAGCTATGATGAACGATATGATCAAATAGGGTAAGCAGAAGCTATCTCCCTGAAAATGCACTTTGTGTGACTCATCTTCCTTAATACTTAAGTATTAATTAATACTAAATACTTCCTTGATCCTTAATACCATATCAGCAGCACCCTTGAATTCAGAGGTCCTAGGACTCTAACTCAAATATCTTTAATACATAATTCAAAGGCTGAAATAATATTATCCTGAAATTTTGATAAGTGCAGTTTGAATGTTTGATTTTAGATCTGGAAGGGGCTGTTAAGAGTTTCATTTGCTCTGGCCCCTCATCTTTCAGATTGAATACTGAGGCCCAGAGAGGTTGTGACTTGCTCAAGGTCACAAAGCTAGCTTGTAGAGGAACTAAGAATAGAACCTAGGACCCCTAAGCTCCCCAGTCCATTCTTGCTCTCTCCAATATACTACGCTCTCTTCCAGCAGGTAACAATTATGGGACTAATTCATTTCACTGGATTATTTAAGCAGAAGCACACTAAAGGCCTGATGTTAAAAATTTTCAAAAGTTCAAGAATGTAGAACATCTCCAGGTATTTTGTCTAGGAATGCAAGGTGATACCTGGCAAGCACGTCCCTTCTGCTGTGCTGCGGCGAAACCTGCTTGTAACATTGCCTCTGAATTCTTTTCCTCACTGCCTGTTTCCCATTTTTCTACCTCGTAGGAAACTTTTCTATATTTAGAACTCAGGAAATTCAAAAAAATGATTTTCCCCCCAAATTAAGTAAAATGAATTTTGTCTCAATCTGGGAAAATGTTCAGTTCAGTGAGCTCAAAATTCTACCAACTCTGCAATGAGAGGACTTGTTTTCAAACTCTGCCTCTGACACTGTGCAACCTTGGGCAAGTCATTTGCCTTTCCCTTGGCCTGGGTTTCCTCACCTATAAAATGAAGAACTGGACTTAATGATCTCTCAGGTGCCTGTGAGTCCTAGTTCTATGATCCTAGGATTCTAGGCTTATAAAATCCCTCCAGATCTATGCAGCTCCAGACTAGAAGGTGCTAAAATGAAAGAGTAACACACGTAATTATACTCCAATTTATCCCCTCCCTGAGGATTTTTTCCCCTCTGTATCACTCCAGGTACATCTTACCTAGGCAAACTTTCCACAAGAACATTGTAGGTTATTTTCACTCTTATTTTATAGATGAGGGCTCTGAGGCCCAAAAAGTTCAATGAATTGTTTAAGGTCATAGAGCATAGTATATGGGACTTAAACCCACATCTTCTAAAACTCTCCACTACACCAGATTTCTTCACCCAGAATAGTGTTGTGATAGAACTGCCACCTACCAGTCCATCCCCAATAACATGGGTTAGAACTACCTCTTCTTTCCCCTGCCTTGATTAGGATTGGTTTTCCCTAAAAGAAGATATATCAGTCCTGGGAACTGCTTTGAATGTTTCCCCGAGGCACCTTCCTCGTCACCTGAAAAGCTCTACTCACATGGAGTCTGGTCCCCCCCCAACATGGTGGATTTCTGCAGGCCAGGTGAATCATCACATCCTTCACCATATCCTGGCCTGATGACCAGATGTGTTTCCATTTGGTGATGAGGGGGGCCGAGTCCAGAGGAGCTAAACATCACTCCATCCTTGTCATGTATCCTTGCTGTGTTAGGACAAACAAAATAAACCTCCTTTTGTTAACTGTTCCGTAACTGGTGGAAGGCCTCATTTCATCCCATTGTGAAATCTGAGAATGCTAACGTCAGAGCTTTGTAGGCTAATGGAAATAGGGTTTCACTTTTATTCTGCTCATTTGAATCAACAAATACTTATTAAATCTCTGTATAATGTGCTTACAGAGACAGTTAGATGGCTCCATAGATAGGGTCTGCAGTCAGGAAGAAATGAGTTCAAGTCCAGCCTTAGACACTTACTAGCTGCGTGACCTTGGGCAAGTCTCTTAACTTGTTTGCCTCAGTTTTTCATATGTAAAATGATCTGGAAGAAGGAAACAGCAAAGCATTCCAGTACTTTTGCCAAGATAACCCCACGGACAGCATAATCCCTGGGGTCACAAAGAACAACAACAACATGCTTAGGTAAAAACAGTTTTTGTAAAAATAAATAGAAAAAAACTATACTTAACATACTTAACAAAGATAAAGTATGAGAGAGACCCTGCTTTAGGCCCCACCACAGTATGCTATATGCGTTATGACCTTAAACAATTCAACCAAGTTCTTTTAGCCCTGTTTTGATCCTAAGAAGTTTATAATATAACTAGGGAAACAGGAAGAGAATAATGATAGTCAGTGTCTATATTAGCATTTTAAGGTCTGCAAAGTGTTTGACATGTTTTATCTCACTTGTGCCTCACAACAACCCTCTGAGGTTGTGTGAAAACTGAGGCAGAGGGAGGTTAAGTGCTGGCCTTGGTTCACAGAGCTATAGAGTCTGATGCAGAATCCAAACTCAGGTCTTTCTGGAGCCAACATTCTATTCACTGTACTTAGTACTTGACTGCCCAGATTTAATATTGCAAGAGATCAGAGGAGGGAGAGATCACTTTGAATTCCATGCTATAAGCATTTATGGAGTCACTATGTGGTACTCTACTAGGTGCTAGAGATATAGAGAAAAAATCAGCCAGCCTCTCCCCTTAAGGAACTTAGATTCTACTGGAAGAAAGCAATATATCCAGACATACATATATTTTTTTAATTTTTAAATTTCTTTTATTTCTTGCTTTTTGGAGGGGGGAAGGTAGGGCAACTGGGGTTAAGTGACTTGCCCCAGGTCACACGGCTAGTTTTTTTTAATGTGTGTGTGTCAAGTGTCTGAGGCAGCATTTGAACTCAGGTCCTCCTGACTCTAGGGCCAGTGCTCTATCCACTGTGCCACCTAGTCGCCCCTAGACATGCATATTTTAAAAATAATTTGAGGAGGAAGAATCAGGGAAGGCCTCCTGCAGGACATAGCAGGTGAGCCATAGTTCAAGAGATGCTGGGATTCTATAACTTTATTTATCTATGTATTTTTAGTTTTCAACATTCATTTCCACAAGATTTTTAGTACAAATTTTCTCCCTGTCTCTCCTCTACCCCCCACCCTGAGATAGCAAAAGCTAGGGATTCTAAAAGGCAGAGAGGAAGTGGGAGAGAATTCAGGGATGCAGGACAGCAGAGGCAGATGGGACAACATACATCTGGGACCAGTTCAGCTGCAATAATGAGAGGGTTGAAGAAACAAGAGGTCAAGTCAGGAAAAACAGGTTGCAGGCAGACTGTAAAGGTCTTTAAATAACAAACAAACGGGTTTGTAATTTTATTCAAGAGACATTAGGGAGCTGCTGAAACTTCTTAAGCCTCTAGGGTAGTGACATGGTCTGACTTACTCTATGGGAATATCAAACTGGCATCTATGAAAAGGGAAAGATGGAGGAGGAAAGAGACTGGAAGCAGACAGACAGACTAGAAAACTGCTGTAATAGTCTCAGCTAGAAGGGATGTGGGCATTCAGAACAATGGTGGAGAGAAGGGGACTCATGAGAGATGGTGTGGAAGTAGATAGGTCTTTACTGCATGAGTGAGAAGGAAGGGGTCACAATGACACTGAAATTATGAACCTGGGCAACTGGGGAAATGAGTGGGTTTTTGACAAAAGAAAAAGTTATGTTTTGGTCATGTTGAGTTTGAGATGGATATGGTGCATACAGTATTAGATGTCTACTAGCATTTCAGGTTACATACTACTGGAGCTTGGTAGAGGCGAGGGCAGAACATGTACATTTAGAAGAATTTGGCATAGAAATAACTGAGAACTGAGAGAACTGATGAGGTCGTTAATTAATCAATCAACAAACACTGACTAAGGGCCTGGCACTATGCCATGTGCCAAGTCTACAGGGGCTGAAATAACCCCTACTGCCAATGAACTTACCTTTTAGCGGGAGAGACAGTGAATGTGTTATGTGTATATACACACACATATATATATATATATATATATATATATATATATATATACATACATATATATATGTGTCATAAATATCTGCTGCATGGATGCACAGAAAAGCAACAAATTAGCTTTAACACAGAAAAGTAAAATAAAATCATTTACAGAAAAAAAAAATAATGCAATCTATACTTATGTGATAATGTCCTAACTATAGAAAAGTCCAGGAAGTTCAGGTTTAAAAATTAAAACATCCACCTCCTAAAAAAAATAACGCTAAAAGAATTACATTTAGTGTCTTGAGCTGCATCAGATAAGGGAATGTTTACAATTTCTGTTCACTTGTCCAGAGTGGAAGTATTCCTTAAAGTCTGAATCGTAGTCTTGCTATGGTTTGGCTTGAAAATGGATTAAACATTGTCTGAGAGAGCCATTTAAAGATAATTAATGGAGGTAAAAACAAAATTAATTTTTTTAAACAAATCTTTCCTATTTGTTTTTAGCTTGTATTCACACTTTGCTAAGTTATTTTTGCAGGCTACACAGTAGGTGGCTTTCAAAACAACTCCTTTAAAGAGAACACTAACTTTGGTTAAATGAGCCCTATTTTAAGACCTTTCTGAAAGGAAAGAATGAAGGAATGCAATCATAAAGATTCACTGTTGGATAGTGTCTGCTAACAGCAAAAAAACATATTTAAGTGCAGGAAGAACTGAATATAGAGGCAAAAAAAATGTGTGGTATGCACCTAAACTACAGAACCTGTTGTTCTGTAGTAAATGCAAGTAATAATGTTAGTGGAATTTTACATAGGTCTCAGAAAATAATCAGCTGAAAAATAAATGCAGAGTAATCTAATATAAAGAAATGTCGTTGTAAAACAGAGGATCTTTAAGGTAGTAGAATATAATCTAGTCATTAAGCTTAATGACTTTCTCTATTGAAACTAACTTTCCAAATAACTTTAAAACAAAAGAATTTGGGTAACTCCCACTTAGATTTGAGTTCCCTGTTTTAAGTAAGAAATAAACTCACTTGAAATGAATCTGCAGAAAGGTATACATTAGGAACCCAGGCAGCTAAGGTGGTACAGTAAATAAGTACACTGGAGCTGGAGTCAAGAAGAACCAAGTTCAAATTCAACCTCAAATGCTCTTAGCTACATGACCCCAGACAAGTCACTTAACCTCTCCCCTAGTTTCTTCATCTGCAAATGGGGTTGTGGTGAGGGTCAAATGAGATAACATATGTAAAAGTGCTTTCCAAACTTTAAAACTGCTGTATAATTGCGAGCTGTTATTGCTGCTGTTGCTATTAATTACCATGGGGCAAAATGTACGTTTTGTCTTAGCACATTCCAAGGTGATCTCATTACTTAAGCACCAAAATGATTTTATTCCACAGTCGCTTCAATTATGAGATATTCCCAGAGCTCTGGATGACTCAGAGAACTATTATGAGGTTCCCCTCATAGGAGAGGGATATATGGGTATAGGTCCTCCTTTTTTATAACATGAATCATATGCATTATAAAAGTGGCAAATTATTCCCTAAAATGTTCTCAGCTCTTCTCAAAACGACAAGTACTTCACTGGGGTTCAGAACACATTTCCTCCAAAGAAAAGAACTTACTTCACTAATGTTCTTTCTATGGTTAAAAGAAAGGTTAAACAGGATCCTTTGGGTATCTTCGTCTTACCAACCGGCTAAGTCAAAAAAGCATGCATGAGCTCTATAGTTAATGTGTTAAGTCTTAACTGCTTTTTGGTGAGTATGTCACCATGTTTAGTGAGACGTGTCTTTAGAAATTTGACACAATTCTACCATGTTTCCATAAAGAGCCTAAAATTCCCTTTAAATATTAAATCTAATAAAGGACTGTTGAGCAGTTAATAAGAAATTCTCAAAATCATTTGACATGCTTGTTAATGAGCATCACTAATGACTTAAAGTATTTTCACCTTTTAACATGTGCCACTATGTTTATTTAATAAAGCAGCCAAAGCTCTTTGAAATAGCAACTATTATAAAGAGTTTCTTTCTTCAGTCATTAATCATATATAAGGAACCACATTACATTACAGGACTTGAAGAATTTCTACAAGACAAAAAACTATTCTGGATGCTGGAAGTTATACTTATTTATTTATTCATTCATTCAACAAACTTTTATTTATTAATGCCTACTATGTACTGGCCGCTGTGCTACGGCCTAGAGATACAAAGAGAAAAATGGTTCCTGTCCACAAGGAATCTACATTTTACTGGGGGGAGAAAGAACCAGACTTACACAAATATGTTAATATAAAATATAAATAAAATAAATGTGAAATAATAGGGGGTGGGCCATAAATATTAAGGAGGAGGTAAGAAAGGGCTTCATGTAGGAAGCAGAATGTGAGCTGAGCCTTGAAGCAATTCTGAGAGGCTGAGGTGAGTCAAGGCAGGAGATGATACGTAACGTATGGATAATGACAAGAGTGTCAGTTTGGCTGAAACAGAGTTCTTGAAGGGAAATAACAGAAAAGTAATCTGGAAAGACAGTTTAGGGTGTCAGATCATGACGGGCTTTAAAGTTTATATTTTATCTTGAAAGCAATAAGAAATCACTGGTTTCTTGAGTAAAGGAGTGTGCAATGATTGTGTTCTTCCCATAATTCATATATATGGAAATTAATTCTCAATATTTTATGTTTTTCACACTTAAAAATACAAAGCAAAGAAATCTTGATTACTTTTATGGGTGTTTATTCTGAACTAATAATATGATGTTTGGTTCTCTCCAGAAAGGTTGTTTTTAGCTTCAACTAGTTTTCTGAATGAGTACCTAATACCTGTAATTTCAGTACCATTTTGATTAACCAGATTCTAAATTAAAGCTTTCATAAAGCAAGTAACACTTGCTTACAAGTAACACATGTAACACTCCTTAACCCTAACACTATGACTTTGAGGCTCTGGTTCTGAATTCATTAATAGAAATCACAATATTTATATTGGTTCAATTGTTTATATTTTCTTTTTTGCTTTAATGATGGGTGGTTCTGAAGTCAGGATGTTAACAATATAACTTAGAAGATATATTCTAGTACTACTTATAAATGTTTCTGTTTGGAAAGTGAAACTAAACATAATGGGTATTCCTTTGGAAAACTTTGTTTCCTAGGAGAGTGCCTGTGTTATGTGTGCTTTTTAAAAAAGAATAACTTTGGTCCAAAGAATGGGGGAGCAATCAAACTTTTAAAAACATTCAATAAGATATAAAGATTTATGGTCTCATGTTTGTTTCTGATGTTGTATCTTCCTTTAGAAAAGGTAACAGATAGCTCTGAGTCACATTAAATTTGCTAAAAATGCAGAATACTGTTTCTTGAAAGAAAATGAGCTTCTCTGTCAGTAAGGGTCCTTACTTGGGACACTGGACAGAGGGATCTTGTTCTGGTAAAAGTTGAGTTAGATGAGCTCTGAGATCTCTTCTGCCTCTTGGGTTATATGATTCTAGGTGTAACAAAAGGGGCTCTGGATGACATATTTTGAATAGTGGGGCAGTTTTACTAAATTTCTTTTGTAATACATCACAACTTTTGCTGTCATGGTAAAACAAAAGGGTTATTACAAAAAATTTTTTAAACTGGAACTATTTTACTAAACTGCCAGCCTATAGTCACTGTTATCAAAACTGCTTTCTAGTTGTTTTTGATTAGAATACTATAAAAAAAAAAGGTGGGGGTGAGAGAGCTGTCACAAAAGACCTCAAGAAGGTCAGGTTTTCTACTTTAACTCTTTTGTATTTTATTAAATTATATTAAATGTTACAAAATTATATAAAATATTTTTGTATTTTTTGTATTTGTTCATATTTTCTCCAATTTTCTTCTAAATAATTTCTTCCCCTATATACCATCCTATAAAATATTTTTTAAAAAAGAGTTTTCAAAACTGCATTTACAATCAGTTTGTAAAAACAGACTGCTGATTTCAAGATTTCAAAGCAATTTCTGGAATACAAAAACAAGGAACAAAAAAATACAGAAATCAGTTATTTCAGTTCCATGGTCCAAAGTTCAGGAATTTAAAAACACATCTTCCTTTAGTTTGTTGGGTGAGGATAGGACGTTTTTCAAACATACAACGTAGGTCAGGTTAAATATAATATATATAATAAAAAAGGAGACTTTAATGATCACGTATTTACAGCAAACGAAACTGATCCATTATCAAAAAATCAGGACAAAACACACACTTGTTGGTCTACACGCGGACCCTCAGGGCACAAAAAAAGGGAAGCGTCCACAGCCTGGGGGCCGTGTACCTTCTAGTCTTTTTTTTTCCCATACTGCTCCCCTTCATGAAATTATGTTCTAGCCAAACTAGAAAGTCCAGCTATTTTCTCAATGTGAGACTCTCACCTCCTTCCTGTTGCACAGGCAAGTCTCTCCTGCCTTAAACCCACTCCTCCTTCCTGCCTCCCAATTTTTACAAATCCCTCTCTGCCCTTCAAAGCTCAGTCTGGCACCACTTCCTTTATGAAGCCTTCTCCCCCTCCTCAGGTGTTAATTAGTACTCTTTCTTCTTTAATTTTCCCCTATCGGGGCTGGTAGGTGGCACAATGAATAGAGCACCGGCCCTGGAGTCAGGAGGACCTGAGTTCAAATACGACCTCAGATACTTGACACACTTACTAGCCGTGTGACTTTGGGCAAGTCACTTAACCCCAACTGCCCTGCAAAAAGCAAAAAATAAAAATAAAAAATTCCCATGTTAAGCTTATTTATGTACCTGATGTATACAACCAGCAGAACATACAATCCTTAAGAAAATCCACTGTTTTGTCATTATAGATGCTGTGCTAGTAGCCGTTTAATAATTAAAAAATATTAATGGCTGAAACCTAAAACCACACATATATATTTAAAATTATCAATGTAAATCAAAACAGGAACATCAACATGCCTCTCATAGTTTGTTAAGGACTGAACTATGTTATAATGTCTTTTTAAAATACTATTTTCTTTTTTTTTTTAATTTATTTTTAGTCTTAAACATTCATTTCCACAAGATTTTGAGTTATAGAATTTCTCCCCATCTTCCCCATACCCCACCCCAAGATAGCAAGCCTACTGAATACCCCTCCCCCCAGTCCACTCTCTCTTGTATCCTCTCCCAAACCTCCTCTAACTTTCTTGTAGAGCAAGATGTATTTCTATACTCCAGTGCCTGGGAAATACTAATTTTCTAAAAGTTATAAGGCTAGATAAAAGCCTTGCTAGGGATGATAACAATTGGTAGGGACTTAAAATAACTTTCATGGACTATAAAAAAGCTGACACATATTGGGTTTATCATTTACAACATGCTTTACACAAATTACATTATTTGATCTTTAAAACAGCTTTATGAGGAAGGCCATATATAGTAGTAGTATGATCATCATTTTACAGATGACTTGTCCAAGGTCACATATATAGCTACTAAGTGAGACTCGTGGAATTTAGATTTGGATGGTCTTCGATGGATTTAAATGGTTCAGAAGCTATTTAGTTAATGAGGGTCCATTAACTCTCTCCCTCCCCCTTCCCCTCCCCAAGAAGAAGTGAATAGATTTCAGGGGGTCTGTGGACTTACTTGTATAAGGAAATAATTACATCTTTATTGTCACTGATCTCTGAGATTTTATGTTTCCCTCGATTATGAAGGTAGGTAACAAGACATTATTCTGAGAAGGGGTCCAGAGGTTTCACCTGATTATCAAAGGAATTCATAATCCAAACAAGAATCTTGACTCTGATCTGCCTGGCAAGTCATCGTTCAGTCGCGGCCCCAAGACCTCCAATGAGGAGGAAGCCAGCACCAACCCCTTCACTTTTTGACAACTGCTACAAAATTTTCCCTCAACATCAAACCTAATTGTCTCTGCAATTTCTGCCCATCACTACTAGTTATGCCTTCTGGTTAAGTAGAATCACCCAAGTCCCTCATCTGTGCAACAGTCCCTGACATGCTTGAACATGGACTTCACTGACCCCGATCACTATGTTTTCTAAGCTGACCATCCCTAGGTCTTCCGTCTGTCCCATAGATCCCATATATGTGGGATCTCCTTTTTCCTGAAAACTGTACCTTTCACAATGTAGCCCAAGACTTCATTATTTTTCTATTATTGTTATTATTATTATTTGGCTGCCACATCACACAGCTGACTCCTTGAGAAGGGGAAGGGAAAGGACCTATTCATATAGAACCTACCATGTGCCAAACACTGTTGAAAAGCTCTTTTTTTTCTCTTTTAAACAAATATTATCTCATTTGATACTCCCAACCATGCAAGATAGGTGCTATTATCTTCGTGCTACAGGTGAGGAAAAAAGGGCAAACTGTGAGGCTGAATACTTTCTGAGGGTCATATAGCTGGTAAATGTTCAGGTCACATGTGAATTCAGGTCTTCCTGACGCCACCAGCTGCCTTTTCTACTGAGTGTTCAGTCTACCAAAACTCCCTGGATCTTTCTCAAACAAAACTTTTTCAGTCCCCAGTCACTGTCCAGGTGAGTTACCTTTGTAGACATGGGCCTTGCCATCCTCACCAACACTGGCCAAATCAACAAGGTGCCCCGAGGGAAAGACAGGAAGAGTCACATGCCAGGTGGGCCAAACCACTGTCACCACCTCCAACTCAACTTATTCCTCTGACCAGAATAAAGGTAGCCTAGTACTTTATGTCTGACAGCTCTGCAAATAGCACCATCCCCCAAGTGACTTCCAGCCTGACCCTGGCAGCAATGGTCCAAGCAAGTAACTCCTGCAGAGACACAACCTAGCAATTGCTTGCCAGACCACCAGCCCTGCTTCCAGTCCAGCCCCAACAGCCAGTCACTTGGAGAAGCAACCCTGTGGAGATATGACCTAGCCACTTCCTCCAGAGGACAGTTCCTACAGCTACACAAGATCTGGAAAAGAAAATTTTTACCACCAAAATGGTTCAGCATCAAAAATGAAAATAACTTTAACAATGAAAATGACATGAAATAAGCCTTTTTGTTTAAAACTAAGGATCACTGGGCTTTTCCATCAGCCCTGAACCTATGCATTCCTAGAAATGTTTTGTCTTCCCCCTAGAAGATAACAAACTCTTTGAAAGCTATGACTGTTATTTTTTCCTATTTGTATCTCTAGAGCTTAGCATATTGCCCTATACTTGGGAAACACTTGGTAAATTCTTTTTCATTCATCATTCATATTGTACTTGGAAAGTTGAATTTTTGAAGCCAAGTATAAAACTTTTTACATTTATCACAATTGAATTTCATCATTTTGAGTCAACTTAATGCTCTAGGCATGCTTTAGAATCTTTTCCTGATAATCATCTAGGGTATAGAGCTATCCCTTTTATTCTGTTTGTACCATCTGCCAATTTTGATTGCCTTGGATGCACTGATTAAAAACATCTTGAAATTCAGGAAGCCAAGCACAGATTTCTGGGCATACTATTAGAGATTGTGAAGTGGCAGAGCTGAGTTTCAAACCCAGGCCTCTTTCAACTCTGCCACACAGCTGCCCCTGAATAATGGATGCAAAAATCTTCAAATAATTGGATAGCTCAAGAAATAGGTATTCTGAACAGCTAACTGGATTTCCTGTTTACCTCAAAGTTAACCAGAAAACTCTTTCTTGTTTTAATGCTATCTCCACTATAATGAAAACGCCTCATGAACAAGGCCTAGCCTCACAACAATCAGAAGATATTTAATAAAAATTTCATGAATGAAAATAATTTGCAAATCAGTTGACTTTTTTATTGGAAATCTAGAAATGCTTGTATTAATGAAGATGATGAATTACAAGATATTTTATTAGAAAATAAAGGTATATATTTCAAGACATCAGAGAAAAGAGTTGTATTGACTACAAAATACTTATTTTTAGATTGCCATTCAAATGTTTTAGTTGAGCTGAATTTGTACATTTTAAATAGGGACATTTAGGGATTTGCTGCAATCAGTATAAAATGGCTTACAAGAACAAATTGTTAAATTTTCAATGTCAATTGTCAAATTTTCAATTCAGAAAACAGCCAAATACTATAAGTTAGAGTTTGATTTATTGTCCAGACTTAAGAAAGTGACTGGGAAAATACTAATAATGCACATAAATTTAAAGGTGTGTCCAGAGTACATTTTAAAAAAAATAACAGAGAGCTGGTTGTTTAAAATTTACCAACACATCATTGGTAATATTCCACTTAAAATTTCATTTATTGGATAAGTAAAACCTGTTCCTGTTAAAAATCTTTTGTGATTTAGTATAGGGTCTTATTCTTAATATAATTAAAAGCACAATGAAAGCAAGTATTCAGCATTCAAGGCACAAACAGGATTCCTTTAACCTACTGGCCCCTGGTCACATCATTCTCTGTTAAACAGGGGCCAAGTGCCAGATGCTATGACTAAAAATGGTCACAGATGGTTAGTTGTCCAGTTAACACAGCACACTACTTTCCCCATATCTTCTTAAAATTGTGAGTAGGATATGTGCTGCAGATGAAAAAAAACGGACAGTGGTCAAGGGGTCATTTGGCCTAGTTAAGACCTCAGGTCAATTCAGTCAAAGTTAAATTCTCCCTGAAAATAAAGCTAAATTATTTTCATGAATAAAAAAAAATAGTTCTTACATGGTAACTTACAAGAAAGACTAAATCCTTAAATAAGAAGAAATATATCCCTATGAATCTCATGATAGGAGGAATTCTACTTCTAACAGTAATAACAACAACAATAATAGAAGACATATTTTTGTTGCTGTCTTGTCCAATTTCTTTGGATAATTTCAGTTTCGTCCAATTCTTTGTGATCCCATCTGGGATTTTCTTGGCAATGATACTGGAATGGTTTGCCATTTCCTTCTCCAGTTCATTTTACAGAGGAGGAACCTGAGGCAAACAGAGTTAAATGACTTGGCCAGGGCACACAGCTAGTATGTCTAGAGCAGCATTTGAACTCCCATCTTCCTGACTCTAGGCCCAGTGCTCTATCCACTGCGCCACCTAGCTGCCCAAGAAGACTTATATGGTGCTTTAAAATTGACAAACCATTTTACAAATGTATTATCTCATTTGACTTTCATAACAACCTTATGACGTAGTCATTGTTATCCCCAATCTAAAGATAAGGACACTGAGATTCAGAGAAGTAAGACACTTACTTTGTGATAACAAAGCTAGTACATGTTGCAGGGAATTGGAATGAAAAGGGAAGTGTCTATCCAAATCGTGCTCAGTCTTCAAAGCCCAATTCAAGATCTACTTCTATGAAATCTTCCCTGACTACTAAAAATCACACACAGAATATCAGAATTTTGGAATTGGGAAGGAAATGCCCTTCTGCAGGAGAACTCTCCCTCTGACTGGAGGGTGGTGAGACCCTCCTAGAGCCTACATCTAAGGAGGGGATCCAGGCTAGGCATCTCTTCATTTCCCAACTCTCCTCTGAACTTTTTCAGCATGCCCCTGAAACCTCTTTTTCCGGGAAGATGACTTCAGTCCTAGAATTTACAGACTCACCTTGGAAGTAGCCTCCCCCTTCCCTCTGATTGGGGGGCTGCGCCCAGCCATCTCTTCATTTCCCACCTGCTTAACCTCCTCTATACCTCTCCATAATGTCAACCACCACCAACCCAAGCACAGTATCTTCCTTTTTTTCTTTCCACCCCGACACTGCCCTTTTCAGTTCCCCTTTATAGGTTGTCTTCTCTATCAGGATGGAAGCTCTTGAAGGAGTTCCTCTTTCTATTTTGCTTATATTTTTATCTCCAGAACTTTGTACAGTGCCTGGCATATAGTAAAGGCTTTAATAAATGCCTGTTGAATGACTGACTGACATTTAGTCCAGCACAAGTCAACAAGCATTTGTTATCTTCCACGCTGACAAGCACCATGCTAAGTGCTAAGGACAGAAAGAAAGGTAAAAGACAATCCCAGCTCCCAAGAAGCTCATGGTCCTGGTGGGGAGACAACATCATAAACAACCACGTTTAAACAAGCTACACAAAGGATAAACTGTCGATAATCTCAGCACTAGCATTAAGGGAACAAGGGAAAGCCTTTTTGAAGGTGTGATTTTAACTGGGATTTGCAGGAAGCCAGGGAGGGCAGGAGGCAGAAGTGAGGGTGTGGGGGATATAGGGGAACAACCAGTGAAAATGCACAAAGCGGGGACATGGAGTGTCTTAGGAGAGGAACAGCAAGGGAAGCCAGTGTCACTGGATCCTAGCATATGTAGAGGGGAATAAAGTATAAAAAGACAGGAAAGGTAGGAAGACATTAGGTTAGGAAGGCCTTTAAAAGCCAAACAAAGGCCATACTACCACATCATATGGTCAGCATTTACATAGCACTTAAAACTTTTCAAAGTATGATTTGCCCAGGGTCAAAGAATAAGAATCTGAAGCAGGATTCAAAGGCAGGTCTTTCTGGTCTCAAGTCCAGCACTTTGTGTCATTCCACTCCTCCCAGAACCACTGTCTCTTTATTTACCACCAGGCTGCCTATTCACCTTTAATATAACATATCATGGCCATGCAGCCTTGGCATGAAGACTTTCAAGGAGGGGGAGTCCACTACCTTCAAACAGCAGCCCATTATATTTTTGGATAATACAGCTAATGAATTTTTCCTGATATCAAGTTTAGGTTTGCTTCTTTGTAACTTCTATACATTACTCTGGATTCTGCCTTCTGGGGACAAACAGAACAAGTCAACACAGCATTCCTTTAAACATAGCTATCATAAGCTCTCTGAGTTTTCTCAAGGTTAGGGTGTCATTCCTTCAGCCTATCCCATGGCAAAGACTCAATGTCCTTCCCCATTTTGATTGCTTTATAGCTTCCCAATATTTTTCCAAACTATGACTCAGAGAATTAAATACAATTCACTCTGTACAGGGAGGTCTGATCAGAGCAATGAGACCACTGGTCAACTAGCAAGCACTTAATAAGTTGTGTGTGTGCCAGGCATGTTGTTAAACTCTGTGGATATAAAGAAAAGCAGTCCTTGCCTCCAAGAAGCTCATATTACAATGGGGGAGACAATATATACACATATAATCTATACAAAATGAGGACATACTAGTACTGTGGTATATTAACAGGTAAGGGGGCAGCTATGTGGTGCAGAGGATAGAATCAAGAAGACTCATCTTCTTTGGTTCAAATCCAGCCTCAGATACTTCCTAGCTGTGTGACCCTTGACAAGTCACTGAACCCTGTTTGCCTTAATTTTCTCATTTACAAAATGGGCTAGAGAAGGAAATGGCAAACCACTCTGGTATCTTTGCCAAGAAAACCCCAAATGGAGTACCAAAGAGTCAGACATGACTAAAACAACAGAACAATGACAACAAGCAGCTGAGGGGATTAGGAAAGCCTTCATGAAGAAGGTGAGTGATGCCTGAGCTGGGTCTAAAAGGAAATCAAGACTGTTGAGAGCAGTATCTTAATATTTCTCTCTACCCTAAGGGAGGGTCTAAGAGGTAGAGAGAGAGAGAGTACTGCAGGCATTGGGGACAGCCAGAAGAAAGGCAAGAGACAGGAGACAACACCAGGTGTACAGAACCACTACAGACCAGTACAACTAGTTCACAGATCACATGAAGGGGAGTAATGTGTAAAAAGACTGAAAAAGTGGGAAGGTCCAGGCTGTAAAGATATTTAAATGTTAAGAAACATTTATATTTGATACTAGAGGTAACAGAGGGATCCACTGGAGTTTGACATGCTCAGACCTTCACTTTAGTAAAATCACTTTGGCAACCATATGGAGGATGGATTGGACTGGGGAGAGGTTTGAGGTCAGGAGACTAAAGAGGAGGTTGTTGCCATAGTCCAGGCAAGAGGTGATAAGGGTCTGACCTCATCAGAGGTGGTAGTTGTGTGAATGCAGAGAAGGGGATGTACACAACACATGTTGTGAAGACAGAAATGGCAAGATTTGGCAGCTGATTGGCTGGGTGGGAAATGAGAGTGAAGGGTCAAGGATGATGCAAAGGTTGAAATCCTGGAAAACAGGAAGAACAGTGGTGCCCCTGACAGTAATATTCCTGGAAATTTTGCCTCTCTTAGTTCAGCCCAAGAATGACTGCAAAGCATTTTTGGCTGCTACATCATGCCACTGACTCACATTCAGTCTGTAATCCACTAAAACCCTTAAGTGATTTTCAGACAAATTTTTTTCTATTCATGTCTCACTCCCCTATGTTATACCTGGACAATTGTTTTTGTATTGTTTTTGTTTGTTTTTGGTCCCAACTGTAAGCCAATACAGCACAGTTGAAAGAGTATTTATACTAGTGACATTTGAACTAGGACTCAAATCCCACATCTGACTTTTTTTTTTTAACCTATGAGCAAGATTGGGCAAAACCCAATTCTTGGACCTGTTTCTTTATTTATAAAATAGAAGGCTTCTGAAATAATTTCCAGTCCTAAGTCTATGATGTATCCCCACTGAATTTCAGCTTATTAGATTCTGTTCAATATCTCAGACTGTTGGAATCTTTTCGAATCATGACTGACATTCTGGGTGTTGTTTATCCCTTGCAGCTTTGAGTCAAATGCAAATATGAAGAGCAAGCCATCTATGCCTTTGTTCAAATCACGGATAAAAATGTTAAACAGCTGAAGGTTAACCATAGATCCCTGGGGCACTCTACCTTAGAGACCTTGACAAGTTGAGAGCCATCCATTAATAGCAACTCTGAGTCTTAACCAGTTCAAAATCATCTAATTGTACTATAGTCTAGCTCACATCTCTCCATTTTTTCGTAAGAATGGAACGAGATAATGTTTCAAATACTTTGCAATACTTTGCATAGACAAATTATGTATCATTCCCTTGAATTACATGCTTAATAACCTTGCGGCATGCATGCTATACATTTTTTCTTCATCCTCTATTATTTTTCTTTGTTTCCAAATTCTGTATATATCTTTTTAAAAACTAAGTTATATGGCAAATTCTTTGTTCATCCCCTAGAAATTCATTCTTGAAAGCTTTCTATCCCTCCTGCTCTGTCTGTTCCTGTAGAATGTACGGTCAATGGGATCCTAACTCTCAGCTGTCAACATCTGCTTCCCCAAATCCTATGGCACATACCAGATTTTGTTCAGCTTTCATCTCCTTTTCTGTCACAAACTTTAAGAGAAAGTATTTCCCCTGCCTCCCACCCAAGGATCACATCATTTTCACCTTAGCAACTATTTTCTATCTTGTTAATGAGAATTAGGTACAGATTTAAATTTCCCATTGGAAAAGAAATCAAGTCAATTGATACTTTTACCCTGAATTCTAGTTTCACTCACTCAAAACATAATTAAACAGGATTAATCTAATGCTCTACTAGGAGTCTATAGAAATGGAGGGATACAAAGTCAGAGGAAAGGTAAGGAGACAAATTGAGTAACAGAAATTTTGAAAAGCTTCCAACAGCACAAAAACCTGTTTTGCTGCAAACAATAGAGTGGTTTAGGAAAACATTTTTTTTCCATTCTCCTGTTTGTTACTCCATCTGTTCCTCCTATCTTAAGTGTAATTTCTTTGCTCTACTTAGTCAGAAAAAAAGAAAAAACCAAGTTATACACTCACCTAAACCACTAATGGTATGAAGAAAATCACTAGCATCCAAAAGAATCGGTCCATTTTCCTGTTGCCCTTCCTCTTTGTAGTATAACTTGTAACCCTGAACAGTTGCTGTGTCTTCAGAATCTTGCTGCCACCTCACTGTAATGGTGGTACAATTCAGAGGCTCCAAACGTAACTCTGGAGACTTTGGGGCTAGATATTTAAAAACAAAAATAAGAACAGAACGTAAAAAGTATAACCAGGTAAGAAAAACTTAATATATATAAAAGTATTGAGTTACAAGTTGCGTTTACAGAGACATAGAATCAAAGCCTAAGGACATATGGTAATGCTTCCATAATTGTAGGAGATGTGAGTGTTTCTTTCTCAATGATGAACAGATCTAACAAATAAACAAAAAGGAAAGTATTAAATTTAACAAACTGTTGGAAAATCTAGAGCCAAAAAATAAATTTCATCTTCTTGATAAAACATTGAAGGAAATAAATATTTTTCAGCACCATTCCTCCCCTTCTCCCGCAAACAGTTGCCTAATATCTGTTACCAATGGATAGTTCATGACAACACATCTGGAGGGTGGTGCTTACTTCTTGGAACCTCATTTTAGGAATAATAATGATAAGCTAGAGGTGTCCAAAAGAGGGCAATCAGGATGTTGAAGGGTCTCAAAATCATGCCACATAAAACTAAATTGAGCTCAAACTATTTAGTCTAGCGAAAATTTAGAAAAGATGAAAATTCCTACTTTTCAGTAGCATAGAGAAAAGAGACTAAATATGTTCTGCTTATCCCCACTCAGCAAACTAGGACCAGTGCATGGAAGTTACAGAAAGGCCTACTTAGATTTAGAGGGAAAACAAAACAAAACACCCCTTCTTAAGAATTAGAGTTCTCTATCAGTGCAATGAGTTGCCTTGGGAGTAAAAGAAGTTACCTGACAAAGTCTCAGAGGATACTGCAAAACAGGTTCTTTCATCTCAAATGAGAAGTAATATTTGTTAAGCATTTAGCACAGTGTCTAGTATAAAGTAGGCACTTAATAAGCACTTGTTCCCTCCTTCCCTCTAAATCTAACCCTCTTTTTGTATCATACTGGTTAGGAAAAAAAAACACACCCAAAACCTCATAGTCACAACAAAAAGTTATTAATTCACAATCGATGATAATTAATCTAGAATGAAGACCTGTGCTTGCACTATATCTGAAGAAAGGATTTCCTATACTAATTAATAGTGTAAACAAGATGTTAAAGGAGTTTTTTTAAAAAAGCAACCCAATGGTTTCTATGTAAAAAGATGCTAATTATAAGTAGATGTCTTTTCTTTTGCAAATTCCCCCATTGGGGGACTAATGATTTATAAGAGGGTTATGGGTTTTTTGTACTTTGCGTAACAAATTCTTGGACTTTTTTTCAAACCAGGCTCTATTCTCTATAGCTCATTATTTACTACTAGTGTCACTCTTTAAAAGAAATAAATTTCTGCTTCACCAAGACCCTCCCAAACAACAGCCATTCATTGGACAGAATGCTCTCCCACTTGGCTTTCTTGATGCAGTCAAAATTTATAGCTACACAGTGAAATGTTTCTCAGAATTCCTGTATTTTGGAGACCAAAAGTAGGGCAATGAAACAGGCATGGATACTCCTTTATATGCTTGCAATTACCTAGAAAAAAACTGATTTTTTTTTTTTCTATAAGGATAAAAAATAGCCAAGCACACAACAGAAGACACAGGCTACAAGCTTTGCGGAACTGAGAATGCTAAGAAAAGGAGTTATGAAGAGAAAAAAAATGTTAAAAGAAGGAAGGACAAAAAAAAAACCCATCAAAGCTTTTAAAAGAGTGGAGGAATCAAATGAAGTGGGAAAAATAAAAGAATGAAAGAAAGAAATAGAAAGGAGAGCAAAATTTTGAAAAACACAGACCTACTGTTATAAAAATTAGTTAATTCTTCTAAATTTTAGAAGCTTGCACAATCAGACAAATGGAGAAAAATTCAATGCAGCATGAAACAGAAATTTTCTAATTTCAAATATAAAATCATTATGTCCAAATATCATGGTAGAAGGAAGCTTCTACTTCAGGAAATGACATAAAAAAAGATTCCACCACACCTCATAAGGTGTTTAAGAAAGTTTACCTTTCACACTTGTAGCTTTTGGCGTCCTATGTGAAGTCCACACTGATGCCTCTCCCAAACCTACTCTTGTTGCAGCAGTAATTCTCACCAGGTAGACACTATCAGGTTTCAGGCCCTCCAACAGGTATTCATGAATGGTTCCTGGAAGTTCCAAAACCTGAATAGAACTCTCTGTACTGATTCGAAAGGACACTCGATAAAGTATAACTTGGCCTCGCCGGTATTTGGCTGGGATTGGTAGCCAAGAGATGAGAATGTCTGTAGGGCTTCGACTTGTCAAACTAATTTCAGGAGGTCTTAAAGGAACTGTAAATATAAGAAAATGGGGGCATTAAACTAGAATCAAATGTGTCAGTGAACATTCATTAAATCTTCCTTATGCATACAGGAAAAACACCAGCTTATAATGAGTCTATAATGAAGAGATATAATTTCTGCTTGTAAGGTTTACCAATAAACTAATACTTCTTCAATACTCCAAAGATTAGTAGTTTAATTGGTGTAGGTCATTTCTATAACAAAGTAGATTGTAGACTCTTTGGGAGTCAGAATGGTCAGAAGATTCATCACGCTGTGGCCAACTTTTTGATGATAAATTTAGCTAATGATTTTCACAAAATAAGCCACCAGGTTTCAAATTCAGTTCAGACTGGTTGAAGAGGCAGCCTGAAATAGTGTAGAGTTTTAAATGTTAAAGTGAGAAATCATATTTTAAGTTACTGAAGATTCTTGAGAATAATAATGACCTTATTTCAAGACAAAGCTAAGTTTAAAGATATTTTTGGCATCTGTATGGAAAATAGGGTGGAAAGGTGAAGGGACCAACCCCTCAGTAATTCAGGCAGAAAGTTATGAGAGCCTGAATTAGTTGGGGTGGTCATTTAAGCAGTGAGAAGGCAGTGGATATAAAAAAATGTATAGTTAGAAGTAACTAGACTTGGCAACTAATCAGATAGTAAACATGAGAGAAAGGGAAAGATTTGAGGATAACTCTAAGATTATAAACTTGGGTGACAACAAAAATGGCAGTGCCTCAGGAAAAAAAAAGGTTTGAAAGAAGGGTAATTTTAGTGGTAAAAGAAAGCTTTATTTTGGCTATATTGCCTATGGAACACTGACGTCCAGAGAGAAGTGCCAGGCAGGTATTTGGTGCTGCAGCATAAAAGTTCAGCAGAGAGATTAGGGAAAGATACACAAATGTAGCAGTCATCTATACTGAAGTAAAAGTTGAAATTGTGGAAGTTGATGAGATCACAAAGAAAGAGAAGAGGAACTAAGACAGAACCTTGGGGGAAGGAACTAAGGTTAGGGAGTGGGACGCAAATAACAACCTACCAAAAGAAACTGAGAGCAAAAGAACCAGAAGAGAACAGTGATCCAAAGGAGAGAGGGGAGAATAATTAAAAGGAAGGAGTGGTCAACAGTTCCAAATGCTGCTGAGAGGTCAAGAAAGATGGTAGAAAGACCATCATAATTAGCAATTAAGAGTTATTATTATACTAGGTCTGTATCCCAAAATAGATTTTAAAAAATAGGAAAAAGACCTATATGTGTGTGGAAATTTATATACTAGCTCTTTTCTGGGGGTAAAGAATGGGGAATTGAAGGGATGCCTATCAGTTGGGGAATGGCCGAACAAGTTGTACATTAACTGTGATGGAATACTATTGTACTATAAGAAATGATGAGCAGGATGCTCTCAGAAAAAACTTGGAAAGACTTGCATGAGCTGATGCAAAGTGAAATGTACTGTGTACAAAATAACAGTAATGTTGTAAGATGAACAGTCATGAAAGTCTTAGCTATTCTCAGGAATCCAATGATCCAAGACAACTCTAAAGGGCTTATGATGAAAAATGCTATCCATCCCTAAGAAAGAACTGTTGGTGTCTGAATATAGATTGAAGCATAATTTTTAAACTTTCTTTATTTTTCTTGAGTTTTTTGTTTGTTTTCTTTTACAACATGGTAAGCTTATTATGAATAACCTTTGCATGACTACATATATGTAACATATATGGAATTGCTTGCTTTCTCAAGGGAGGGGAGGAAGGGAGAGAATTCTGAACTCAAAGTTTTAAAAACGAATGTTAAAAATTATTTTTACATGTAAGTGGGGAAAAATAAAGGGCTAAATAAAAGCTAGGAAAAAAAGCTATGGGAGGCTGGGTCAGGTGACCAACAAGATGGAGGAGAAGAAGATAACATGACTCTATAAATCTCCTCTTTTCCCTCATGCTGCAGAAAACCAAAAGGCACAAGCTTGCTCTGGATAGTATTGTAATGTGACAGTGCAACAGTGTCTTGCAACAGAGATCAATGAGAACTGAATAGAAGGACCTCAGGCAGGAAATATTCATATTGCTTCACTATGCCTAAAAGATAGAGGGACTGGCATCCAGCTGGTGCTAGTAGTAATAGAGTTGCCCTAAAACAGAAGAAGTTAAAATATTTGAAGAGTCAAAGTACTGTCTTTACAGAGGAAGAAGTAAAAAAAAATCTGAATTCAGAAAGAGTGATGGTGACCATGGAGAAAATGATTCAGTCAACTGGTAGGATGGGGTGGGGGTGGGGGGCAAACTGTTAATGGGAGATAAGGACGTGAAGTGGAGGCAAAGATTTTTTTAAAGGACTACAGCTATGAAAGGAAAAAGAAGTATAGGATAACAGTTTTAAGGGGATCAGATGATCATCAAGGTTTGATTTTTTGTTTGTTTGTTTTTAAGACGGGGGAGAGGTAGGAATGTTTATAGACACTAGAAAAGAATCCAGTAGACAAGGAGAGCCTGAAAATGAGGAGAGGCAATCAAAGGGGCAAGTTTCCAGAGAAGACAGGAAGCAATAGACCAGGGTGCAAATAGAGGGGATTTGGCAAGGAGAAGGATTTTTCCAGCTCAGTAAAATCTCTGAAGTTTGTGGTCTACTGGTATAGTCTCTGAGAAACCAGGTCACCTTCATGACAATAATAATAACACCAGTAAAGGTTATGAGTTAATATGTACAATACAAAAATAGGAACACCAAAAGAGGTGAGTTGAGGTAGAATCGAGAGTATGATTTTAATGAACAGTGGGAAATGAAAATAGTCAAGTAGAGTAGAGCAAGCTGATTGGAAGGGAAGCTTAAAAAACCTGTTTGCTCTAAAAGGAAATAAAGTTCATTAAAGAAAAATTTTCAGTTAGAGGTTTCAGAGAGAATTAAAAACCAGAGAGAATAAAAGAATTTTTATGATAGCTTCAACTCCTTTCCAGCTAGTACATGATGGAAAACGGGAAACAACAAAAGTAGGGGTAGCTATCCTAAAAGAGGCAGGTTTCAATATAGATCTAAAAAAGTGACAGAGCAGACCAGACAGAGGAATACAGAAAAATATTTGTTCCTTAAGTTCTTGGATGAAGAAATTTCTTTTTCTATTGTTTCAGAGAAAGGAGAAGAGAAAGTTATGAAGCAAAGACATTTTTCTATCACCATATAAACATAGTGATTTTTTCCTTCAGGTGCTTACACCACTTTAATTTATTTTTAATTAAATGGTTTACCATGAACATTATCAGATATCAATATAGCCAAAAATATTAGATCTGATTTTTGGAGCTATATATCCAGCCCTAGCTTCTTCTGACCTTTTCTCTGTGATCATCTCCAATATATCCTGTGCATCTTGTTTGAACATAGTTGTTTTTCATACTTTCTCCTTCACTTAAACTGCGAGCTCCTTGAGAACAGGGACTGGTTTTTGTTTTTGGTCTTTCTTTGTATCCCCAGCACTTAGCCAGTGCCTGGTACATAGTAGGCATCTAATAAATGCTTATTGACTGATTTACTGGTCACAGGCTTCATATTACCTCTAGAATCAAATATAAAATCCTGTGTTTGGCTTTAAATACCTTCACAACCTGGCCTTTTCCTGTCTTTCCAGTCTTCTTACACCTTACTCCCCTTCATAAGATCTTTGGTCTAGCACTACTGGCCTTCTTGTTGTTTCTCACAAATGACACTCCATTACCCCACTTTATGACTTTTCAATGTCTGTCCCCCATGACCGGAATGGTTTCCCTCCTGGTTTTCCTGGCTTCCTTCAAGTTTTACCTCAAATCCAACCTTCTATAAGGGGCTTTCCAGTGCCTACTCCATTCCTAGTGCCTTCCCTCTGAAATTACTTCCCATTTACACTAAATGTATCTTGCATATACATCAATGTTTGTATATTGTCTCTCCCATTAAAATGTCAACTCCTTGAGAGTAGGGACCCTGGATTTTTTTTTTTCCTTTTGCCTTTCTTCATATCCTTAGTACTTATCACAGTGTCTGGTATATCCTAAGTACTTAGTTAAATCTTGCTGACTTGACCACTGATTTGGCTAGAAGGGACAAAGTGAAATTGTTCTCCTGTTTCCCTTCAATTGACTCTATATTAGTTTATAGAAATCTTCCTAGGTTTCTCTGAATCTGTCCTATTGGTTATGGCTTATGGTACAATAACATTCCATCACGTTTATATGCCATGATCTGTTTGGCCACTCCCCAAATGATGGGTGCCTACTTTGTTTCCAGTTCTCTGCTACAACAAAAAGTTATGCTATCAATATTTTTTGTGCATGTGGGTTCTTTCCTTTCTTTCTTTGACCTTCTTGAAATACGTGCCTTAGGAGTATTATCACAGGATCAAAGAATATGCATAATTTAGTGACTTTGAGGGAGTTCCAAATTGTTTATAGAATGACTGGACCAATTCACAGTTCCACTGTGTACCTAACTTCTCACAGCCCCTCTAACAATTTTCATTTTCATTTTTTGTTATATCTGCCCATCTGATAGGTGTGAAGAAAAACCTGAGAGTTGTTTCAATTCTTATTTCTCTTACTGTTGGTGGTCTGGAGCATTTTTTCAAATGTTTATGGTTAATTTCTATTATTTCATTTAAAAACTGCCTGTTCAAATCCTTGGACCATTTATTTATTGGGAAATGGCTCTTATTCTTGTATATTTGCATCAATTCCCTATATACCATGGATATAAGATGGTCATTAGAAGAATCTGCTGCAAAGATTTTTCACTGTTTTTCTTCTAATTCTAATTGCATTACTTTTTCCTTCACAAAAAAGATATTTCAATAGTAGCTTTGTTTCTCCACAACCTCATCAACAGAATTTCTTGAATTTAATTATATTTCCCTATTGGATGGACATGATGTGACAACTCAAAAGTTTATTTTAATTTATATCTCCTTGATTAACATAGCACTTAATTTTTCTTTTTTCAGAGGGGGGAAGGCAGGGCAATTGGGGTTAAGTGACTTGCCCAAGGTCACATGGCTGGTTAAGTGTTAAGTGTCTCCAGGGCTGGTGCTCTATTCACTGCGCCACTTAGCCACCCCTCATAGCACTTAAATTTCTAATCCACAGGTCTGATAACTGGGCTGAAGAAGTAATGTAAACTAAATATATCACACATAAATAAGAACTCTTTGAAAATTTTCCAAATATTTTTAACTTATGAAACTGATACTAAGATTCATGTAAATAATATAGAACCTTGGAAAACTCCGTAAATTGAAATAATTTGCCTCAACATTATGTCAGGTACTTCAAGCTCCTTGTTAGGAAGTCTTTATATAAATTCAATATACCATAAATATCATAAATACCATAAAATGCCTAAACCACATTCATTGTAATCTAAGTAATTTTCTCTTTAAACCTCTCAAGGTATAGCATCATATTTAGAATTTCAGCTATGTCTTAATGCTAAGGCAACAACTATAAGACAGTCTTCTTATTAAATTCTAATTTAATTATCAGCATTTTAAGTTATTAAAATTATTTTATATATAACTTAACATTTAAATTATTTTATAATGCACTTAATAGTATTGTAACTTAAAACCAGACATGAGGAAAGATGAGCATACCTGTTTAATATTAAAAATATAAAATAGTTAATATTTTCCATAATTCAGGTTAATTACAAAACTTATCAATTTTAACAAAATATTTCAGTTCTCTAGGGTTATTTTCTTACCATCTTCAAGTGTATTCTGAGTCACATGATCAGACATCTGGCTGGCTCCCATTGGCATATATGCCACAATATAAAAAGTGTAATTGCTGGCTGGCTCTAAGTCATCAATAATATAATGGGTTGTATCATTTCCAATGACTACTTGATACTCTTCATTATTTAAACCTGAATTAAGGAAATAATAATTAGTATATAAAATTATATATCTTC
Source organism: Pseudochirops corinnae (assembly GCA_028646515.1). Taxonomy (NCBI): domain Eukaryota; kingdom Metazoa; phylum Chordata; class Mammalia; order Diprotodontia; family Pseudocheiridae; genus Pseudochirops; species Pseudochirops corinnae. The sequence continues at coordinate 81,897,640 of CM053589.1, forward strand.
AAAATGTAGGTCTACCATTATAATAAGCTTATCATTCTAATCTTTAACTCCCTACTTGGTATCTACCATTCCCCTAACAAAGGCAAACTGGAAATTAGCAACTTCTTGAAAGGAACAATTTCTCATCACAAATTGCCACAGTTAGCAATTTTTGCTGAATAAGATCATCTTGAACACAATTAATCTTACCTAAACCTTATTCAATACTGAGTCAAAACATAGAGTAGGCAGTATACAGTAATACAATACAAAACTATGCAAAGGCTTATTCAAAGTGATTTTAATTCTATTTAAAGTCAACGTTGTTTTTTTTCCCACTTAATTGCTTCATATTTGACCACAGAGGATGTGATGCAATTACTCTCTTTTAAAACAAACAAACAAACAAACAAAAAAAGTTATCTAGCAAAAGATCTCATTTTGCTCCTAACAACTCTATTAAATTAGAGTGACATGAGTTTTTACTTTCTTTTATGCTGAAGGCAAAAGGACTGGCACAGAACGTAATTTTAAAAATGTTTTGTCCTGTAATGAGTCTCTTTTGAGGAAAAAAAAAATTCTCATCAATTCTTATTAAAATATGCATGGCAAGGTATAGAGCAGGGTTTGTCTTTGTTGGATTTAATTCCTATAGACTGAACCTGTAAAGTGGAACAAGTGCACTGAAAGCTACTATGCTTCCTTAACAATTCATAGCAAATGCATGTCAACTTAATCAAAACTCTCTAAAGGCTGCAGCCCCTGCTCTGAACAACTGAATTTATAAACAAAACAGAAGGCAAATTCCACTATTAAGTTTTCCCACATTTCTGAATTAACTTGATAGCATTTTAATTAGACAAGATTACGGGCATTTCACAACAGACTAGTTAATAGCTTGTTAATTAGGAATCCCATAGTACGATTTCTGACCTGCCAAACAAGGTTCTTGAGTTCAAATTAAAGGGCCTTGTTCTGTCCATGAATGGACTAGTAGGCCTCATGTGGAGGTTCTAATCAAACAGCTATAATAGAAAATAAGAGCAGCCTTCCACCAAAATCAGTATTCCTTTTGTGCCTTTTTAAAATCACTAACAAGGGAATTAACATACTCCAACATGCACTCTCATCAGACCTTCATCCTTTCTTGCTACCATGACCCCTAATTTAAATGTAAAATATTCCTCTTTAACATTAGAAAAAAAAAACACCTGTTAGTTTCTTCAGACAACATTATTACAACACTATGCTTCTTGGAATGGCTTAAGTTGTTTTCAGTTTATATTTCAAAAATACCGCCTTGATGTGCAATTAAAACTGTGAATGTATTTAACTACTGCATGTTGTATGATACCATTAGAGAAATCTCTGAGCTTTTAGAAAAGGTTTTGTTTTTGTCTATTTTGCATTTCTCTGTAAGCAAAATTTAAGGCTAATAAATGAGACCCAATAGAATTGAACAGAAATTTCAAGAAAGATTCAATTTCAAGAAAGATTCAATTTCAAATCCAATTTTTAAAAATCTATTCAACAAAGAACTTCTTATCTAACTTAAGAGGTGTAACTTACATAACTTTAAAAAGCACATGAGAAGGAAAAGGATATGAGCACACAGAGTGATAATGTATGTTTTGTAACTTCAGTATAAACTATTATAGAAAAACTGTATTTGCACTAAAGATTGCTGTTAGAGGGAAGCTACATTCTGTGTAATAATATAACCTTAATCTCTTCATTAAATATTAATTCAGAAGTTCATAAAGGACCCTTAAGTCCTTTAGTACAGAATTCTTACTAAGTAAAAAAAATACTTTATATTAGGTTTCAAGAAATATACATGGTCTGAAACATAGCAAAATCTAGAACTTTCCTATAAGATAATTTTCAGGGTTTTTTGGTGAGGAGGGTATTGCTTGTTTTAAAATTAGATCTATATCATTTAACAATTTTGTTTAAAGAGTTAAACAGAACTTAAAAAAATAACATTGCTAGAGTATTATATATAAATATGTAAATAATTTCTACTGAGAAATTATAGTCAGTGGAATTTAAAAACAAACTTTTAAATAGTGCTCACCTTCTGCTTTCATATAGTGTACTGAATAAGCAATAACTTTGTCAGAATTGTAAAGTGGCCTCTCCCAAGCCAAAAGGATGGCTGAACTTGACATAGTTTCAGCATGAACATTACAAGGAGCACCGGGTCTGTCTTCTGACATTACTACAGTCAGTCTGGCTCTGGACAAAATAGATCCTTGGCTATTCTCAGCCATACATTGGTAAATAGCATCATCTTCGGGAATAATCTGGTTAATGACCAATTTGCTGAAGGAAGAAAAAAAACTGTTCAAGTCACATCATTTCTAGAGAATTTTCCAAAAGTTATATGAAAAATGAGTTTTTAGCTACTATTGATTCTTCTTACACTAAAACCAAATTCTGAATGATGTAAAATTCATTGCCAATAAGAATCTAAATTAGTTACAAGGGAATATGACATTCAATGTTAACACAGTTAAATTTACCGTGATTCACATGGGTGATGTGGTACACTCATTCAATTGCAATCAAGTTCTTCACATATAGCAGAAAGTTATTGACAAATATTTTTCAAAATTTGGCCTCATCACTGGTCTTATTGACCAGTACTACTAAAACAGCAGGCAGCTGTATGTTTCAGTAGATAAAGTGCTGGTCCTAGAGTCAGGAAGACCTGAATTCAAATCTGGCCTCAGACTACCTATATGACCCTGGGCAAGTCATTTGACCTCTGTTTGCCTTAATACATTGGAGAAGAAAAGGCAAACGACTCTACTACCTTTGCCAAGAAATCCTCATGTTCGGTCACTCAGTTGTGTCTTACTCTTCATGCCCCCATGAACCAGAGCACACCATGTTCTTCTATTATCTATCCATTTCATCCTCTGCTGTCCACTTCTCCTTTTTCCTTCAATCTTTCCGAACATCTGGTTCTTTTCAAAAGAGTCCCATTTTTCTTATTATGTGACCAAAGTGACCCCATATGGGGAGATGGAGTTGGATATGACCTAACAACTATCACAATATATAACAGTATTGAACATATTCAGTATTTCTTTTTTTTTTTTACAAATTAGCAAAACAGAAATAAAAATATTTTATTCAGCATAAACTATAGTTTATTCACATCAGCATGCATATAAAGTTTTCAACAAATTTTAGAGTTAGGAGGGAAACTGGATATTGAGTCTCTTTTCACAGCTGAAGAAACTGAAGCCAAGAAAGGGTAAATGGCGCGCCCAAAACTCATCCTTCTGATTCGTGGCAGAGTTTAGGCTGGAGCCCCAGGTCTGTTAATTTCTGAGCCCAATGTTGTCTCTACTCTACATTTTGTCTCCTTGATAAAAGAGCAAGAGGATGACCTCTTATGTCCTCCTTTACCCCCTCCCACAGAAGGGTACTATGGGAAAATTTGACGTCACTAGTGGCGCCCTCTCCTATTCCTCTCCCAACTTTTCCTTTCCCCAAGGCTACTTGACTCCTCATAGGGTTTGGATGAGATGAGAGTCAAGAACTTCATTTCTTCTTATGAGACAGAAGATGACCAGCTCTATCTGCTTTGCCACTGACTTCCTTTATGCCCTGCAGTCCCTAGGCACTCACATCTGATCTACTTCTATTACTTGAGTGTTGGGGGCTGCTTAATGTCCAGCATTAAGCATGATTGGAGATGTGAATAAAAAAAGGACCAGGCCATGTGGGTAGTTCAGGGAAGAACCATGAACTCTGTTTATTGATGCTCAGAACAAAGTTTTTAAAGATCCAAATGACAAAGATTCACATATCCTTATCTCAATCATATCCTGGAATATTATTACAAATAGAATAGTCTTCCATACCCGGGAAGTAGCTTAGATAAGACAAGGTTTGTTATCAAGGACCCAGGAAGTCGTGGGGAAGGTCAGTTGTCTTTTATCAAAGTGTATCTTACAGGACAAAGGATGCTCCCTGAGAGCAGGCCACAACCTCAAAGACATTTACACAGAAACCAGTCTCAAAGATATCTGTATAGAAGCCGGATTCCCGAGAATCAAGTATTTTGACTTATAACAGTCTTTAGCATAATATGATATAGAACATGTCCTTTTTGGTGCCTGAAGTTTGGGGGTAAAGGTTTTGATGTCAGGGTATCAGACAGAAGTACTTTTAAGTTTACCCCTGAAGTTCTTTTCAGGGGAGCCAGCCTTTGCAAGCCACGTTACCTCAAAAGGAATTAACGTACTTAATTAAGGTCTCTTATCTGAGTCTTGCATCAGGTCTAATTGGCTCATCACAACCTGAGGATCTCAGGGCCATGTCCAACCACACCACCACAGAACCCTTAGGACTTCTGGGACTTTTCATCTATCCTACAACTGAATTGTCTTTTATGGGTAGTCTTACTCAATTAAAATATAAGCTCCATGAGAAAGGCGACTGTGACAATTTTTAAAAATTTGTACTTCCAACATTTATTTCAGTGCATGGCACTGAGTAGATGCACACATTTTTTTCCCCATTCATTAACAATGCAATTGGATTCTATAGGATTCTGACCAATCAACAATCATTTTAAAAATTCCAATTGCATGCCAGGTACTATACCAAGTGATGGAGCTGTATAGAAATAAAAACAAAATATCTGCATTCAAGAGGATTATATCCTTTCAGCAGAAAGAACATTCTAAAAACGAGGCATACAGAATAAATACAAAGTAAAAACAAGGTAATTTCAGTAGCAGGGAATGCATTAGAAGCTGGGAGAAACAAGAAGGATCTCATGGAGGATGGCACTTAAGCTGAGTCTTGAGGAAAGGCAGAAATTCTAAGAAGAGGAAAATATATTCTAGGCATGGGGAAGTGCATGTGGAGACACATGTACATAAGAAACAGAGTGTTCTGTACAAGTGGTAGCAATAGTGGCTGGACTGTAGAATGTGAGAAGGAGAATAATGGATAATAAGCCTGGAAAGTTGACTGGATTTAATCTGTGAAAGGCTTTAAATGCCAACAGAAGAGTTTATATTTTATTCTAAAGGAAACTGAGAGCCACTTTTGCTTACTGAGCAGGGGAATGACATGATGAGACATTTTTGGGGGGAATATCAGTTTGGCAGTGTGTGAAGAACACACTGAAGAGAAGAAAACATGGAAACAGAAACTGATGAGGGGGCTACTAAAACAGTCTAGGAGAAAGAGGTTAAGGCACCAAATAAGCATGCTCTGTAGTTTAAGTAGAGGGAACAGAATGGATTAAAGAGCTATGCAGGTGGAAAGTAAGACTTGACAAGTAAATGGATATTTAATTCGAGATGAGATAGGCTGAGGAATTGAGGATGCTTTAAATGTTTTCTGTAAAAATACCAAGGAATGTTGGATATTATCAACCTAAATGTTTCACTTCAAAATTATTTTTAAGGGACCTTTATCTCATTTAAACATAAAACACTATTTTTCTTATCCTTAGTTATAGATTTAAAAATTGTGAGAAGAAACAACAAAACAGTAACATATCTTACCTGTTATACATTTTTATTCTTCCATTTGAATGAATCCTTCTTCCATTTTTCAACCATGACATTTTGGGTGAGGGAATTCCCTCTGCCTGACACACAAAACGAGCAGTTCCAGCTCGGGGTCTTGTTAAACTTTCTGGCCATTCCACAAATGAAGGAGGAGCTATTGGAAAAAGTTGAAAAAAACCCCACACCAAAATCTAAAATATTTCTCAGATCTCCAATGAAGGGATTCAAAGAAAGGATAGTTATTGATCTAGATTTTCCCCACACCAACTAGGACAGGATTCCTTGCCAATTGATAAGATAGCTTTCTATCATCCTGAAGATATCTGCACATCTTTACAAACTATAGAACCAAACTCTTATGCCCACCATCTTCCCCATAGCAATACATTTTTAGATATTTACCTTTCACAGAAACTTCCTAAATAACTGTATACATGCATTAACACTAAATATATATGCTTGTTATAGGTATGTTTTATATGTAAACGCATATATATACATATACATTTATAGGTTATACACAAAACTACATGAGTAGATTTTAAATTCAATATGAATCAACAGTGTGATATGGGAGTCATAAAAGTTAATGTGAACTATGACTGAAGAAATGCATATATATAGAATAAGGGGTGCAGATTCTACCCTACACCTAGAGCATTATATTTAGTTTTTGATGTTAAAAGAACACTGACAGCTGGGCATGGTGGTACACACCTGGAATCCTTACTACTAGGGAAGTGTGAAGCTAGTAGATGGCTCAGGTTTGAGAGTTCTGACATGCCTAGGGCTGAGGCAATTCAGAGTCTGCACTGTCTGGCACAAATACAATAAGGCTTTAGCAGTGGAGGAGCCACCAGGCTGCCTAATGAGGGGTGAATCACTCCAGGTCAGAAAAATGGAGTGGTTTAAATAAAACTTCTGTACCAATTAGTACTGGATTAATCCCACGAGTGGCCACTGTACTTCCAGTCTAAGTGAGATAGGGACACCCAGTCTTGCCAAATGAAAAAACAAACCTGACAAACTAGTACATATTCAAAGGAAAGTGATGAGGGGACTTGTAATTATGCTATACAAGGATCAGCTAACAGAACCAAGTGAGACTAGAAAAAAGTTTTAAGTAGGGAAAGTAATACCTATCTTCAAATATTAAAGGGCTGTAATAAAGTAGAGTTGGACTTGTTCTTTTTGGCACCAAAGGTAGAACTAGGAATGAGTGAAAGCTGCAGAGGCAAATTTTAGAAAATTTAGAATAAACTTCTTAATTATTAGAGTAGTTCAAAAGAAGAATGGGTTGCTTCAGGTGATGAATTCTTCATCACCTGAAATCTTCAAGAGGGATATATTAGTTAGGATTCATGAGATTAATGTTAAAATATAGGTTGGATTGGATCACCTCAAAGGCCACTTCCAACTGAGATTCTATTGTTAAAATGGTATTTGTTATCATAGAATGTTGGGGTTAGAAAGAACCACAGATATTATCTAGTGTAAACTGCCCATTTTTTAGATAACAAAACTGAGGTTCAGAAAAGTTCAAGAACTTTGCAAGGTCACCAAGCTATTATAAAATACCTATGTCCTCCTGATTCCCACATCATCATATTTTTGCCAAAACACATCTCCCTCTCCATTCAGCATGGATGAAAGCGCATGTATTTCAGTAAATGGGAGAAAGGGAAATGAAATGAAAAAAAGTAGGCAGGGCTGGGAGGGGCCTTAGAACAGGGGATGGCAGGGCTGGGAGGGGCCTTAGAACAGGGGATGGCAGGGCTGGGAGGGGCCTTAGAACAGGGGATGGCAGGGCTGGGAGGGGCCTTAGAACAGGGGATGGCAGGTGGTAGGTGGAGTAAAATGAATGGTTAAGGCAGTCAGCAAGTAGGACATGGAAAGAGAGTTAGATTTTAAGGTATCATTCTACTTTTCTATTCATAAGCTTAGAGTAGAAAAATCACTCAAGTAATACATAAAAACCAGCCTATATAACTTAACTGAAGATGAACTGTCAGTTATATACAAGAAAGCAAAATAGGAAATTTTAATATTTTTTTGATAGGAGGAAAAAGGAAACTTACCTAGTACAGTTAGAGTTGCCATAGCAACTGTGAAGTTCCGTGTGCCTGGAGTAGAGGCACGACAAATATATATCCCAGCGTGTTGCAGCTTAACATCAGATATCATGAGATTACCATTTCCAAGTACTCGAGTATTAAATACATCAATGGACTTGTGATCTATTTCAAAGAAAATGATCCAGTTACAAGGATTTAAGATCTGTTCTAACATTAGAATTATGGACTAAGTACTAAAATGGTATAAAGCAGAATTGTATACGGCATATTTTCCCTATGTTTTGGAACCAAATATAGAACTTTACAAAGAAAAATCCTACAGGAGAAATTTACCAAATAGCATAATTATATTTTAATAAACATTTAGTTTAATAAACATTTTTAGTTTATATAACAGAATGGACAAAAATGGTTTTGGGCAAACCTACCAAGACGGCTCCAAGAAATGATTGGCTTAGGATTTCCAGTAGCCATACATTCCAAAACAACAGTTTGATGCAGAGAAGTTGTTATATTCTGTGGACCTGCTATAATAGTTGGTTTGTGGAAGGACTTGGACTCTTTGGCTTTGAAAATAAAAGTAAATGGCTATAATTAAAAATGAAATAATCCATGAAATGCAATGTAATATGGCAAAAAAATTAAAAAGTGTCTACTTGAAAATTCATCATTCAATTCTGATTATACTTTAATTCATTTAATATTGCTACTTCTTTTGAGAAACTACAAAGCAAAGTGCAAACAAAAAACAATATATGTTGAGAACCTATAAGGCACATATTTAACTTTTATTAAAGATGCTAGCATCTTTTGTAGATAGGTTATCCTATAATAAGATGATCCGAATGATAACTGGGTCTGCCACTTTAAAATTCAAAACTGATATTACTGCAAAGAAATAACAATGGTTTATATCTAGCTGAAAATATGTCTTGAAAGACAAAGCTAAGAAAAGCCCAAAAAAGGAATATTCATCTTGTTACCTGGGATGACAGTTACAGTAGCCTCTATGCTTTTACGTCTATTGGCTATGGTAGTAGCAACACAACGATAATTCCCAGCGTCTGTTTGGTCAACACCATAGATTTGTAACACTCCCGATGGCAGAGCTGTTATTCTATTACAAAAGCAAAAAGATAATGGAATCATTTGTACTAGCTTTTATGTCTCCTTTTTTAAGATAACCTTTCTAAGAAGGGATATATTACTTTACCTCTTTTCAAAGAAATGTATAAATATATTTGATGCCTTCAAAACAGTTAATTACATAGTTTACTTTGAGCCAATACTATTCTCTAAAGAGGGAAAGGGATTTTATGATATGTAGCTGTGAAAATAATTTTTGTACTGTATTTTCCAAGAATGTGTAAATGAAAAATAAAAAATAACCATAGAGTTTCACAAAGTGAAGCTCAGCATTCAAAACTGCAGTTAACTGCTGGCCCATACGTTATCTGAATAAATTCTAATTTCTAGCCTCCTAGCTAATAATATCCACTAAGAAAGTCCCAAACAGAGAAGAGTTTCCTTGGGCAACCCTATTCCAGCTCTAAAAAAATGTTTTTGACCTAGTCATGTCCCATTAATTAAAGTGCCTTTCTCATCTTGACAAGATACACGATAAGAGGCTATAACCCTGTTCCTCCCACCTTATAGGGGAGGTGATCATTGCAATGGTTTTTATAAGGTGAGTTAGTGTGATATATAATCATTGATTGATGTGATGTGGGAATACTTTCTGGAAGCCTGGACTCTAGTCTACTTGTATAAGCACGGGAATAGATAGGAGGAAAAGATGTCCTTGGGGAGATAAACTCTGCCATCTCACCCCAAGCACATAGCAAGAGATTAGTTTCAACAATCCCAATTGTCACTTTTAACACATATGGCAAAGAAAAGATTCTAATTTCTTTTTTTTTTTTTTTGCACAAGGTTTCTTCAGTTTATTTTTTTCTCCCTGGATTTTTTTCCCAATGGGCATTTTCTCTTGTTTACACTTTCCAGCAAAACTTAATTTTGTTTTCTTTTCACTCTGTAGACCGAGAAACATGAAGTGGGTGGGGAAAAATGATTATAATTTCTATGCTAAAGCAGGAGGTTCATTCTAAATGCTCAATAATTAGAATTATACTTGAATAATCTCCTTTTGTACAGCTCTAATAACTTTTTTAAAAAAGGTCTTTTTTTTAGACTGAACCAGATTAAAATGTAAATGGACAGCAATTAACAAAAATAATATCAATACAGAACACAGATAATGTTATGATGTGGTTTTCTAAGCCAATACACCCTAATTTCTATTTGAGTTTGACACCACTAGACTAGAGAATCTCAGAAGACTCTTCCAGCTCTCAATCTGAAATGTTCTTGTGGATACTGGTCACAAGACAAACTGATCCAGAGTTGCCATCTCCCAGCCCCAACCTCAAGGAGCCGTGACCCCTTATGATGAAACCCCTGAAAGATTTAGGGAAATGCATCATGGAGACCCCAATGTGGGGTCATTTTAAAAGTCCAAGGATCCCTTTTGTTCCATTCCACAGCATAAATGTTTGAATGATCTTTTTTTTCTGTCCCCTGCCCCCCCATTTCAATATCCAACATTAAAAAGGTCTTTTTTTATTAATATGTTCCCGCTGACAAAGAAAAAAAGTCTGTTTACCTTTCCATAACCAATGGTAAGCTTGTTCGATTTAACTCCCAAGTTATGATAGCAGGAGGGTGTGAAGTAATCTTACAGGCAAGTCTTGCAACTCCACCTTCCTGGACTTCAATTGAATCTGGCTGAATTTCAAATGTGGAGATGGCTAAAACACAAAGTTTGAAAAGGTAAGAATGGTAAAGAAAAAAATAGACAACAGATAATAAAGGTTGAAATGCCAAATTTGTATTCTTGGCAAAATAAGCAAAGGCATAAAGATCATTTAAAGGGTAATTTTGCCAAACCAGAGATTTGTACAATTCTGAGCTATTGTTTCCTTGGAACTTATAGACACAGATTTGGGAGATAGGGAAGGTTCTGAAATAGGAGGGTGGAATCAAAATATACATACATACATTCAACTATATGTTACTGGGAAGGAAAAAAATCAATAATGTAGGGAGAGTTTATCTTCATTTTCAGAAAAGTGAGGTTTACATTCAAAAGTAAGAAAACTTGGATAGTATGGAAAGGGGACAGACTTGATACAGGAAGACCAATAAGAAAGCTGTTATAAGTCTAGGCTAGAAATAAATAGATCACTTTCACCTGAGAGGAAAAAGTTTAGGGGAGATATCATGGAAGAGGAACCATCTGAGTTAGGATTTTAAGGAAGGGAAAACCTTCAACAGAGGGAAATTGAGGAGGGAGTCCTCATTGTGGGCAGGGATATTCCCATGAGCATAGCCACTAAAACAGGAAAGATAAGAAAGATAATGAGGGAAGTGGTTCAGTTGGGTTGGAATAAAAAGGTAGTAGATATGCGGGCGGCTAGGTGGTGCAGTGAATAGAGCACTGGCCCTGGAGTCAGGAGAATCTGAGTTCAAATGAGGCCTCAGATATTTAACACAAAAACTAGCCATGTGACCTTGGGCAAGTCACTTAACCCCAAGTGCTCTACATTCCCTTCTCCAAAAAAGCAAAAAAAAAAAAAAAATGTTGTAGGTGAAGGACAGTAAAATGAGATTGAACAATTCACTTTATTAAGCATTTGCCTTGCAAGGTACTGTGCTAGATATTAATGATGCTGGAAAGTTATGAGAAGAACCTGGAAAAGCAGGTTGAATCAAATTATGGGGGCCCTTACTTGTCAAGATTGAAAATTTATACTTTCTTCAGGACAAGACTAGAAACTCTTGCATTATTTTCTGTTTTGGTGTATTTGCTATTTTTCTTTAAATATAAAAAATGGATAACATTTGTTTTTACAGCAACTTCATTTCCAAATATATCTCTCTCCCTCTCCTAACCAGTAAACCATCATTTGTAATAAAGGCTAGAAGAGGAGAAAAAAGCATTTCAGAAAAACAACAAACACATCAACTGAGTCTTCCTTCTTCCCTTCCTTCTTTTTCTCCTTCCCTTCCTTCTTTTATCTTCCTTTCTTCCCTTTTATCCTCCCTCCTTTCCCGAGCACAAAATGCTTAAGAACCTCTGATTTATCAGAACCCCACACATAATAGGGGTTCAATAAATATTTGGTAATTTGAGAACACTAAATAACAACTAAGTAATTTTAAATTCTCAGGAGGCAGTTTCCTCACCTGTAAAACAGGAATAACAGTATTTTACCTACTCAAATGAGGTTACTGTGAAGATCAAAAGAAATAATGACTGTATTTTGTAAATTATAGAGCACAAGATATTTTATATAAATATATTTATGTCAGCTATTCTTTTACAACTTTGCCTACCAGTTCTCATAAAACAATCACTTTATTTGTACAGTCTGTATACAGTACACACATAGTAGGTGATCAATAAATATAAGCTGAATGAACAAGTATATTTCACCTAACACTGTTCATTAGTTTGAAAAAAATTATACATACAACATGACAGAGTGCCATTAATTCCATAAGAACAATGTTATAAAAGAGACAAACCCAAAATGGCGTATGAGGAACAAAGAGACAGGTTTTTCAGAGATCCCATAAAAAACAACAAGAATAAACAACAAAGAAAAGAAACAGCTAAAAAAGGGAAGAAAATAATAAACAATCAAATAAATACAGAGTTCATGAAACACCAACTTCGCCATCTTGACTCCACTGCCGTTTCACCCGGAGTTTCCGCTCCATTCCAGCCTCCTCTAACGAGTTAATTCCGTTCTGGGTCCTTCATTGTGGGGGTGAGCCTGGGCTGGCCGTGTCTCACTCCCTTCCCATATACTTATAGTGATTTAAGTCCAGGTTTTCTTGGACTCCAAGCCCAGCATAACATACACCACCCTGTCATGCTGTCTCTATCATTATTGATGATATAATAATTAAAACTCAGTGGTTGGTCGAGTGTACTGGCATAGTGGAGGCTCTGGATCATCTGTGAATACCAACAGCTTTAAGGGGCTGCATGGCACAGTGAATAGAATACTAAACCTGGAGTCAGGAAGACCTGACTCAGACACTTACTTGGTTGTGTGACATTGGATAAGTTGATTAACTTCTCTCAGTTTCAGTTTTAGCATCTTTAAATTGAAGATAATAGCACCTACCTTATGGAAGTGTTGCGAGGGTTAAATGAGATACTTTCAAAACCTTAAAACATTTATACATGTAAAGTAGTATTACTGAAATTGTCTCTCATAATCAAGTAGAATTTATAAGTGGAAGATGAATATTATTTAATAACAGGAAGCCAATCCCCCAAAGTAAATCACATCCACAAGAGAAAAAGTAGAGCATACCATCATTATCATGACATTAAGATACAGGATAGAACTTTGGGCAAAAATATAAAATTCACATCAGCCAAATAATGATTTTTAAAAATCCACTGAGAAACTACGGAAATAACTTCTTCCACAAAAGGACTTTGCAAAAAAAAGTTATGAAAAAAAACCTGTTGGCAATTGTAAAGGGAAACACAAAGCAAAGCCAGTACCAGTGAAGGCAGATATATCTAGCCACAGAACCAGCTAGACAAATGTAGCCTTGAAGGCTGTGTCTCAGAGCAGCAAGAACAGAACATTCCACATCCCAAAGTCACAGAAAAGGTTGGAAAGCCTTAGAGTAGTCTAGAAACCCCAGGGTGGAGACCTTGAAAACTCAGGATGACCGTGACAACCAAAGTGGCATATGTTGCATTCAGACTGGCCACTTCACAGGGGGCAGTGATAGTGTTCTGCCTTTCAAAGACGGAGGGGAGCTTAACTTTCTGGAGTACAGGTCAGCATAGGAACCCAGTCTTAAACAAAGAACATTCAACCACCTCATCCAAAAGTTTAGAAAGGGGTGTAGTGTGGCCCTGGTACAAAGTCTCAGTTCATTAAAGTTGGGGAATTGAGTAAATTTTTAAAAACTGAACAATATAAAAATTGTCCTAGATCTAGAGATTCCTCTCAAAAGAATGTAAGAGTAATTAATAACTGTAACTGCTCACTCAAACCTGAAGAGAAATGTCCCCAATGGAGCATATAACACAAAGAGTGACAGAACAACCCCAAGGACCTCGACCTTTCTAGCGTAACTCCAGTCTCAAAGCACACCGGTGTGAGCTGCTCTCCTGTGCCTGAGTGATGGGTAGGGTGGAGCCGTGGCCACAGCGGGAAAGAAGAAAACTACAGATTCTTTAAGTATCTTCATTCTCTTCCATCTCTTCTGGAGCTTGAATCTCTTCTAGTCTTGGAATCTCTTCAGTCCCTTCAGCTGCTTCTGGCTTCCAGCTTCAGGAGAGAAGGTAGAGGATGCCAATGCTCACTTCAGATTGCTGAAGGGAAAATAAGATTCTAGAACAAAGGTGACATTGAGAAGAGTTGGGAGTCCCCATCATGTCCTTACCTCCAGCTTGCTAACACTAGCGACTTTGGGAACTTCTTTCCAAGATATGAGATTCTCTTTCTTGATTGAACTAAGTTACCTCACTCCCAATGGGAGAGCTCCTTCATTTCTTCTGGCTTTAACCTCCTTCTTCTACTTCTGGCAGGAGATAGTCTCCCTTGGAGAAGGGTAGGGGTGGGGAAGAGGTTAGAGATGTCTCTTCTGCCTCCCTTCTGGCTATACTATGACATTTGTGGGCTATACATGATAAGAGAAATCTGTCTAGCAGGAAACCACATGAACCAAGGAATTACAAAGCATAGAATGTAACAGAGAAAAGCAAACCAGAGGACTTTGTCATTGCAAATATCAGAGAGGCAGTGCAACAGAACTGCAAGGAGTTCATGAAATGTAAGGAGACCAAGAGTCATGACAAGAAGGGGCAAGTCAGCACTGTGGCTTTGTTGATACTAGAGAGATGAGTGCAGCTAGGAAATATTCACTTTGAGAAGCAACCCAGACTGAACCCTTTGCTGGTAGTATGAGTCATGTAGACTGTAGTTTCTAAAGAAAGGAGAGGACTCATCAAAGGGAGACTTTCTTGACTACCTCCAGAAAGAGAAGGAATGTTTTCTTTCTTTACTCCTCCTTTCCCCCCACACCCCTAAAAGAATACCTAAGTCCATCAACTCAAGAGCTGAGACCCAAATGACATGGATTACATAAGCGACACATAACAAACAATGGAATCATGTATTCATTGAGTTAGTCCATCAGTATACATATCATGAACAGGTACTATAGAGGAATGATAAGCTATTCTCAGAAATAAGTGGGAAGGGAACAGACTAAGCACACTGGAGAAATCGTGCAGCACTTTCAACAATTCTAGGCTGCTCCATGACATAAACATCAGTGGTTGTTTAGTTTTGTCCTACTCTTTATGACCCCCTTTGGAGTTTTCTTAGCAAAGACACTGGAATGGCCTGCCATTTCCTTCTCTAGCTCATCTGACAGATGAAGAAATTGAGGCAAAGAGAGTGACTTGCCCAGAGTCACAAAGCTAGTGTCTAGGGCCAGATTTGAACCCAGGTATTCCTAGCTCCAGATTCAGCCCTCTACTGTGTATACCATCATTATCATAATATTATGATACAGGATAGGACTTTGGGCAAAAATATAAAATTCACATCAGCCAAATAATGATTTAAAAAATCCACTGAGAAACTACAGTAAATAACTTCTTCCACAAAAGAACTTTGCATTCTATCTACTATGCTACCAGCCCTGATATCCATATTTTAAAAGACCTAGAAGAAGGCATTAGTGCATTGGGCAGGTCCTGTTTGGAGGATTTATGAGAGAATTTGGACAAGAATCACACAGAATGAGAAGGTAAAAATGGGCTGGGATCTGCACCAGGTCAGGGGTAACATACTCACAGTGAGGAAATCATGTATAAATTAAAAGATAAGTTCCTCAGGGTGCTAAAGGGCCCACTTGAAGGTCAGGTTCAAAGCAAAAGGCAATCTCTTGGAATGTTTCAGACAAGTTCTGAAAGGGATATTAAAGGAATGTTCTTTTACAAACTGATATGTCTTTATGTGCTTTGAATTACCATTATCTGTAAAGAGGATTACATACCAGTGTATAGTGTGGCAGGTGAGATGCAAACTAGAGACTAAGTAGAACAAAAAAGGATTTAAAGATGTAGCTGACAAGGGATTTCAAAGGCAACAAGAAAGTTATCTAATTACATCAAGGGCAGAAACTATTTTTTCCCCTTCTTTTGTCCCTGGCGCTTAGCACAGTGCCCTAGCACACAGCAGAGACATGTGTGTTGACTGAATGACTGTGCAACTAGAGACTCAGCAGGGGAGCTTTCAAATATAAGTAGGATATGAAACGCAAAAGCAAAGTTAAAGCCAAAGTAAAACAGTAGCATGCAAGGTGGGTTTGCTCCAGTTTTGATCTCTCTCTCTCTCAATCATGGAAGACATTAAGGAAAGTCTCACTTCAAAATGTCGTTGAAATAGATTAGAAACTGACGCCATGGAGATAATTCATGTTTTATGTCATTTTAATGGAGGGGATAGATAAATATTGATGTGATCAGTATGGAAGTTTCTATACTCTTACGGTACTTTATCTTGCTGACATTGTTCTGCCAGATTTCATGCCAAAGTAATTCTGACCCCAAACTACTAAGACTAAAAATACTTCATCCTACTTAATATAGGTTTCTTTTCAAAGTCTTATTGATGCTCTTAAAAAGTGCTGCCATTTCCCAGTATCATCCTCCCCCCAACAGAATCCTCTTTCCTTTAAACAAAACAAGCCAACACATTGACCACACCTAATGGCCCCATGCCTCATGTGGTCAGCCACTCTCCTACTGAAAGAAAGCAGGCATGTTTCATCTCAGTCTTCTCTATTATAGCTTTAAGTAACGATATCCTTGGGTATACAATCTCCAAAGCAAAAATGATAATGGAAAGTTTTTTTTTTCCTCTTTATAGCTTCAAAATCTTTATTATACTCCTTAAAACTAAAAAGGGAGAAACCTAACTTTTTCCCTTTCCGATCTTGGTAAAAATACTAGAAAACTAAGATATGGAATAATTAAGCAAGATTAAGGCAAAATTATCCTGTGAATTAATGGAAAAATTAGTCATGTAATCCAAGCTACTGATTCACTAGGTCATACTATTTACATGTGCATCTTGCTTTCAAAAGAGTCTGCTGTACAAATGATTTATTCTTAGAAAAACGACAGATGATATAGAGTCATAATCTCTCCTTTTGATTTAGTGTCCACATTCTGTTGTACCCATTTATATAGAGAGTACACGTATTATATAAATCAGGGTAAATGCTGACTTTTAAATTAATTAGTTAAATTATAATTAAATAAATTAAAATTTATAATTGCCAGTCTTTAATGAAGATAAAATGCAAACAGCCCAATGACAAATACATATAGGATGGAGGAAATCAACTTGTGAAAAAAAATTACCTAGTAATTAAACTTGGGTTTTCTTAGTGTAGAAAACAAATTCATATTAG
Organism: Pseudochirops corinnae; assembly: GCA_028646515.1. NCBI lineage: Eukaryota > Metazoa > Chordata > Mammalia > Diprotodontia > Pseudocheiridae > Pseudochirops > Pseudochirops corinnae. The sequence goes on from CM053589.1 coordinate 81,914,762, forward strand.
TTTTAAAAATTCAAACCTGAGCCAAAGCATATAGGAAAGTATGTAACTATGAAGTGAATTCTTTTAACAATCTTTAAACTTTTCGTGGCAGCTATTTCTTTTGTTACTGGTTTAGTTTAATTCACACAGAACATTTTCCTTTGCTAATAACCATCATCTTTATAATGACCAATTTTCTCTCTCACTTAAAAACTAATTTACAAACCAATTTCTTTCATTATCAAATATATTTTCACGTAAATCAGCAATACTTCTGTCTTCATGGAAATTTCTTTCTTTCCCAAAGCTGATTTTATTTTCTTCTAGTAAACTGTGATTTTACAAGTCTATTGCTGTCTTGTGAAACCTGACCTCTTTGTAACTTGCTTCTTTCTCCCCATGGCCATGCTAATATAAACCAAGAACTCAAGAAGAAGTCATTAAAGTAGTGCTATTAAGAGGCCAGAGCTCCATAAAATGGGCAAGAAACAAAGTATCTAGAAACATTCACTGGTCTCAAAAACAACCTTGCAAATGCAATAAACATAAGTGCCTTTTTTTTTTGAGACTTCCTCTTTTTCACTTGTCTACTTAATCAGTTTGGGTCAAGGATTTATAATCAACACAAACTGACTAATAATATTAAGATTATTAAATCTTTGTATTTAGCAGTGCATTACTCTTATTTTAAACACTATGTAAAAGCTTATTATTTACATAACAATTTAAGGTTTGTAAAATGTTTCCTTAAAACCCAGTGAGGTAAGATAAGTCTTTAATACAATATTAATAACTTAATATTATGTCAAAGTTTTAAGAGTTTAAGTAAAACATTTAGAGTATAATTTTTTGACTTTCTAATGTAAAATCCGTATTATGTTGTCAATAATTACTAGAGTACAAGTAGTTATTAATGCTGATAAAAGCTCAAGAATGGAGATTTATAGAATGTTATTCAAATTACTTAAATTAACATTCTTACAAGTAATGAAAACACGAGAAAAATCATTACTTTTTTTTTAATTGACATATATATTAGGAAATAGGAGATACTGTACCTAGGAAATCATACCATCATGCTGACGGCCTCCTTAAACTAAAGGGTAGTAACCACAATTTAAATAGAGTGCTTGGGTTCTACCAGTGGACTTCTATCCATTCATCTCCAAGCTAATACCAGAAGGTGAAAGAATAAAGCAGGAAGAGGAGTTTGCCATCAGATAGCTTTCCTGTTCCCAAATCTCCATTACTAACTTGAAGTCTTATGATCACCCTCTAGAAATCTTTAGAAAAATTAAAACGTTTAGCTGAAAAAGAGACTTTTTGTCTAAAATCTATCTCTTTAAGTAGGGAAAACTATCTGGAATAATGTAAAATGTCAATAAGACATTATAAATTAATAATAAGCATTATGATAAAATTCATTTTTATATCACTCTTTCAATCAAAACATTAGTTAACTTCAGGATTTGATAATCAAAATAGCTTAAGACTAATTGTAATTTCTTCAAACTGCCAGGCTCAATTCACTTTAACATTACAAATTCGGATAGCTGCCTATATACATAAGAAAACAAGGAGTGCTTTTGAGAAGTATTCATTTCACTTTTTAACTAAGGTATCAGAAGGCAAAAACCTAGCAATCTGTAGATATTTTTACAAAGTGTGGTGAAATTTTAATTATATTCTAAAAAGCAGTCAAAATTTGTAGAAGATGCTCATATGTTATTAGAAAGGATCAGGAACTAGGATTAAACCTAGCTGAAGACCTGAAGAACACCAATTAATAGCCTTGTGTCCCTAAGTGGGTTATGCAACTCAGTTTTCTCAGCTGAACAACAGATACAACCTTATTTACACTATCTAATACAAAGGATCATTTTTGAGAGACAACTTAAAAATTATTGGACTACCAGAAAGCCATGATCAAAAACAGAACTTAGAAAGCATCTTTCAAGAAATTCTCAGGGAGAATTGCCCAGATATTCTAGAACCCGAGACCAAAATAGAACTTGAAAGAATTC
>CM053589.1:81917264-81929036 GCA_028646515.1 Pseudochirops corinnae
CAGCTCTCTGACTTGGTCCTTCTTTTCTTCAAAGAAGGAATCTAGGGTTTGATTGCTGTTCTTACCCTGCTTCTTATGCTTATTCTTACTCATGGTTGGTCAGTCCGTGATTTTTTTTTTAAATCTCTGTGTGGCTCTGCTTTCAGAAGGGAAAGCTCTGTCCCAAATCGCTGGCATCCTCCCGGCTGCCATAGCCCTCAGGAAGGTGCTGGGTCCCTTTCCTACTTACTTCTGGCTTGCTGGATAAAGAAGCTCCAGAAGACCAAAGCCCAAGACCGCGATCTGGATCCAGGCCGCTCAATGGGAGAGCACTCGGCCTCTGAATGATCGCTTGGTCCTCCTGCAGTCTGCAGGCTGAGGGCGCGGAAGCTGCAATGTGGAGGCGGGTGCAAAACCTCTGCCTTTCGCTTTCCAGCCCTGGAGGCCTTGCGGCCAGACAGCTTTTCTCTCCTGATTTCGCAAGGCCACTGACCTAGTTCTGAACGCTGCTGCAGCTGCCGCTAATCCACTCAGCAGAGAGGCTCCTCAGCTCCTTGGCTCCTCCTGTCCAGCCGCTCCCGGGGCTCAGCCAGGGCTTCAGGCCAGGCTGGTTTCGGTTCTCAGTGCTGATATGGTTCCTCGTAGCTGAGCTGACTTTAGTGGAAAGCATATTTGTGTGCATTTTGGAGTTCTAGAATTAGTTTAGAGTCATATTTTATGGGTATTTTGGGGTGGCTATCTGAGAGCTGCGATATGTTGCTGCTGCTATGCCGCCATCTTGGCTCCACCCCCCATTTTGAGGGATTTTCAAGCATAATTTTGGACATACTCAATTTTTGTCTCACATACTGACATTAGAACCAAAACCTTAAGTAAAATATGGCTGTACTGTGGATTCAATTTGTGAAATGAAGGACAAGGATGGTGGGCAAAAAAAAATTACCTCAAAGTTTATTTCTTGAGGGAGAAGAAAAATTAGTTTCTGTACAATATAAGAGCAGAAACCAAACTGAAAAAAGGCGTTGTCTTCTAGTGGTTTATATATTAAAAACATTTCCTTCCTCTATGGAAAAATGTTAACAACATGGTTACAACTTTATTAGAAAGAGGATTTTAATTTCACTAATTTAGCAATCCAAGAAATTGCTTCTGATAACTGACATTTCTTAGATCAATGTATCTCAATTTAAAGGAATGTCTCTAATGAAGAAGTCAAAAAGTCCCAAGAACTCCTCAGCCTGTAAACAATGTCTTTGTCACATAGAGATATTTGGCAGTCAAGGGCAACACAGATTAGAATGAAAACTCTATTTATAAAACATTGCAGAAAAGGACAATAGAAAATAATGAGCAATGTGACCTTATAAAAAAGTGAAAATGGACCTGGGAAAATCTTGTCATGAGAATCATGTGCACCAGATTATTCTAAGAGCTCTTACAAATAAAGTTGTAAAGACAATAGGTAGACATCCAATAGATCCTATTAACCAAGACTTTTATAGGGTTTATTTTCATCAATGACAATAATAGCTGACATTTACATAGCACTTTGAGATTTACAAAGCACTTCACACACATCTTTGCACTTGTATCTTACAATAACCCAATAAGGGACATACCATTCCATATGCCAACACTTTAGTTATTGAAAGACATCTTGAATGTCTCCCTTTCATATTCTCTTTCCTAAGCAAAACACCCCAGTTATTTCAACCAGTCTTTAAGTGATATGAATTCAAGGCCCTTTATCATCAAGGCTTCCCTCCTTTGAACACACTTATGCTTATTAAAGGTTCTTCATAGATTAAAGGCCCTAGAAATAAACACAATACTCCAGATGGGGTCTGACTAGGTGTGAGTACAAAGGGTCTATCACCTCCTTAATTCCTGAAAGCTGTACTTGTGTTAATGCAGCCTCAAATCACAGTAGCTTTTCCATCTACCATATCACACTACTGAATCATAGTGAACTTATAGTCCATTACAACTTCCAGATCTTTTTCAAAGAATTGTTTAATCACATCTCCTCCATCTTGTACTTGTAAACTTGATTTGTTTAACTCAGTTGTAAGACTTTTATATGTATTTCTATTCAATTTCATCTTATTAGATTCAACATTCTGCAGAATAAAGATCTTCAATTCTGACTGTCACCAAGTGTTCTACTATCTATTCCTTCCAGCTTTTTATAATCTGCAAATTTGATAAGCATATCATCTATGCCTTTACCACATTCAATGATGAAATTGCTAAACAGAATATGGCATAGATCCCTGGGGCACTCCAATGGAGATTTCTCGTCAAGCTGACATCAAACTACTGATGACTTTCATAGGGTCATGCTACTGGACCAGATCTGATTCCACCTAACTATATTATTGTCCCTTCTACATTTGGAAAAAGTGGATGGTTGGTAAAAGTCACTTAGGTATGGAGTCTTGCAGAGATACAATTAGGAATTAAGGGATTCAGGGGTAAAGGGCAATATAGAATTAAACTGGTAATAGATTATTATGGTGCTATAAGAAATAATGATCATGATGAATACAGAAGCATAAAAAGATTTATAAGAACTGATACAAACCGAAACAAGAAGAGCCAGTAAAACAATATACACAATGACTTTAATGACGTTAGAAAAAAAACCCAACAACCCAGCAACCACAAAACAATCTTAAGCTTAGCCCCAAAGAAATATGCTCCCTCCATATCTCTCTAGCAGATGTTGGAATTCACAGGTGGGGAACACCGCATATAACATCAGATTTTTTTTTAGCATGCTTGATCAGTTTTGCAGACATTTTTTCTCTTCATTTTTTCCATTCACTTAAAAAAAATTGTCATAAGGGCTATCTGGGAGGGGAAAGGTACAGGGGGAATTTAGTTAATATATAAGTAAAAGTCATGATAAAAAATCTATTTTAAAATATAAGATAAAAAAGAATTAAAATAATGAAGAATGTAAAGAGAAGAAACTAAGGAAAAAGCAGGGGTTAGGAACTAGGAAAGCAGAATAGGGTTGAGTGAGTGGAGGTCAAGGTATGGACAGATTTAAGAAGGTAAAGATGGTGGTGCAGTAAATAGACCTGAGTTTAAATTTGACCTCAGACACTTGACATACTTACTAGCTGTGTGACCTTGGGCAAGTCACTTAACCCTAACTGCCTTGTCTTCACTCCTCCAAAAAAAAAAAGAAAGGAAATATAGAAGGAATAATATTCCAATAAAGGAAATTCAGAGATTTGGGGACTTGGACACATATCCTCCAATTCTAAATCCAGTATTTTCCAAGGTATTATGTAATAGTGACATACATTTATACTTAAGGCACAATAAAAATGTGTTTGTATGTTTAAAAGTATATGTATACTCTTTATTTTAGCCAAATTTGTCTGGGACCATTTGTTAGATGTAACCAGTAACTGCTTGGGGAGAGGTACTGACTAGCAAAGTTCTCTCTGCTGTATTAGAAAAGATTTACCCCTTTCCTCACTGTAAGCAGTTTCCAGACCACATTTTATGGTAATTGTGAAACCAAAAAAATGAAATTCCACAGCAATGGTTAAAAAAAAAAAAAAAAAAAAAAAAAAAAAAATATATATATATATATATATATATATATATATATATATGGTTTCAGTTAGGATTTTTAAAAATACCAGCAAAGAGATTAATGTCACTGTCTGCACACTTTTTTTAAGAGAAGATGCCTTTTCCAAGTAACTACTCCCCAAGGACTTACTCTTTGTCTGGTTAATGGTAAACAAAAGAGGAATCTCTCTACATTTGGTTAACAAAAAAGACATTTTCCCCTCTTCCTTTGGCTACCATAAATCTCTTCTAATGATTTACCCTGGTATTCTGTGTTCTTTGGGGGAGTTAAGTACACTCCCTATTTTGATTGTTTTGTTTTCCTGGGAGACTTCATTCAAGGGAGTTCAATGACTTCAGACCTCTGCACTTATATAATATAGAATCTTCACACAACATAGAGGTCAGTGATGTATGTTTCCACATGAGTAACAGAAGATGTGTTATAATAGCAATGTCTATAGAATGTATACTCCTTGAAGGCAGAGACTGTGTTGTTTTTGATTTGGGATCCAAAGTGCCTAGTAAAGTGTCTGAAACTGAGTAGGCACTTAATAAATGCTCTTTGATTAATAACAGAGGTATAAACAAACTGCTGTGGGAGCAAAGAGGAGGGAAGGGAGAAATGAGGGAATAAGGAAAGGATTCTTAGAATATGTAACATATTAGTAAGGCCTTGAAAGATAGGTAGGCTTTCAACAGACAGATTGATGGGGCTGAACAGTCCAGTCAAAGAAACACTAGAAACAAAGGTAGGCAAGCAGAAAAATGTCAGATGAGTAGGGCAGCGCTACAAGTAGTCTAGATCGCATGGACTATAAGGGATACGGAAATTGAGATTCCACATTTTGAGTGCAATATATCAAAAACATAGTCTAGTTCTAGATAAATTAATAACTGATCTTGAAGAGAGCCAACAAGTTATCAGGTGTGCATACTGTCTAACAATAACGATGGTGCTAAGGTGGCGTTTAGTTATCAAATAAGTTAGTTGTCAGGGCACTTGTTTTGGTTGTTACTGTTTGACCACCTGATTCTGGCTCAGTACAAATTGGCATTGAGAGGCAGCACAGTGTGGTGGAGAGAGAACAGACTTCTGACTTTGGGACACCTGGGCTCAAGTCTTCTTTCTGACACTTGACTGTGGGAACCTCAGCGAGTTTTTTTTTTTAATTGGTGACTGTGAAAAGGCACTAACAGCTGGGGCGAATCAGGAATGGCTGTTGATAGAAGGTGATACCTAGCTGAGCTTTGAAGGGAACTAGGAATTCTAAGAGCCAGAGATGGAGTGACCGTCTACAATTCAGGCACAGGGAGCCCATATATTCTTACAGAGGAGTGCCATGGAGTACATGCATGAGGAACAGCAAGAAGGAGAATTTGGCTGGAGGGTAGAATATGTGAAGGGAAATAAGAAATATTCTCCTTGGTAGAAAAAAGATTAAATTGAGTTGTTCGGTCTTCTCTTCTCTCTTACCATCATCTCATCCAACTTGAGGAATGTTCCTCTCTCTTCTTTGATTTTCTTGTTGCTCTCAACATAGTTTTTTTTTAAGCCTTTTTGTTATCTTTAGCTTTCATGGCAACTCTCAGTTCATTCTGGGTTTTATCATTTCTGGAATTTTTTCTTACAGAACTGTGCCACTCTTTGGTACTAATCCTCAGTTATCTGCTCTTGCTTCCATTTTCAGTATGTCATTAAAAAATTTATGGGTGTCTAAGTTCCCTATACATCTAAATCCATCTCTTTAGATAGTGCTAGCCCCTATTCTTCTCCATCAGAATAATTTATGATGTCAGGTTTTTGTTCTTGAAAGCACTTAATTATTCTTTGTGAGCTGACTTCCCCTAAAGAATTTTACTCAGTTGAGATCCTAGCTATCTTTCTCTGTATTTTTTTTGAAAGCCACTCTCCCAAAATCTAGGACATGTGCCCAGCTTTTCTTTGCTTATCTTTGTTCATACTCTAAGAAAAACTCCACAACCTAACAGATAGTACACCAGAGCTGGAATCAGGAAAACCACACAGTGGAAAAAAGTATTGTCTTTGGAATCAGAAGATCTGGGTTCAGATTCCACCTCTCTGACACTTGCGACATATATGACCTTGGTCAAATCATTTCGTCTTCATTGGCCTCAGTTGCATTACCAATAAAATGAGGGGTTTGGATTAGATGGCCTCTGAGGTCCCTTCTAGTTCTAAATCTATGATCTTCAGAAGATACAGAACATGGGTTCAAATCCTTTCTCTGACACTTACTAGCTGTGTGACTCTGGATAAGTCACAACCCCTTGATGCCCTCACTTTCTTCATCTATAAAAATGGAGACTGATGTCACTAGTATCTACCTCACAGGGTTACTGTGAATATTACGTGATATGGCAGTACTCAGCGAGCTTTAAAACTTATATAAATATTAGTTATTAATATACTATAGTTACTCCCCAAATTCCTGTCATTTCTAAATCTGTACCTGCTTCCTTTTCTGTTTGTTCCTTTGAACTCTTAAACTAATTGCTGTGGAGAGCTCCTGGTGAAGAAACTCTTGCTTTGACTCTTGTGCAGTTTACTGTCTTAGAGAGTTCCCTGAGGCCCTAAGGGTTAAGTGATTTGCCCAAGGTCATACTGTTACCATGGGCCAAGTCTAAAAGACAGTTCTTCCTAGCTCAAAGGCAGACTTCCTATGCCTGGAGCTGCCTCTCTGTTATCATTTTTAAATTGGCACTTGCTCTCTCTTTACTGGTCAGAATCAGGTGTAGGATAGCAGCTCCCTTGTCAAGTCTTCCAACTTTTTAAAAATTAAATTATTATCAAAGCAAGTCAAGCATTTTACCATCTGCTCTGTTTTTAGCAGGGATTTGGCCAGCAGATGTCCACGTAGTCAAAGTCCACCTTCAATATGCATTATTGCTCTGAGACAGTTTTGTAATCTCTGGAGGCGTCTCCGAAGACAGCAATACTCTGATACACTTAAGAACACACAGTTCTTATTTATGGCCAAGAATCCCTGCAGTTTGGATATGTTCCCTTTCAAACAGAACATGCCACCTACAGTATAAGCAGGATTACAGTTTTGATCTTAAAATCTAAACAGAAGATTGGCATAGTGCTCACTGCACCTTCCAAATGCATAGTTCTTTTTCACTTCTCTCTCTCTCCCGCCCCTTCCTCCTCCTCCTTCCCTCTCCCCTTTTCTCTCTCTTCCTCCACCTCCCTTTTCTTCCCCTCCCCCCTCTCCCCTTCTCACTTTCTCCCCTTCTCTCTGTTTTTGTCTCTCTCTGTCTCTGTCTCTCTCTCTCCCCCCCTCTTTCTCTTGCTTTTCTTTCGATTACAGCACCAAGAAACTATTTAGCCCTGCAAACTCAAACTAGACTACTTTCACCCTCTTTTCCTATATTTTCAGATCTGGCTAGGTTGTGAGAGAAGTCATTGAATCTTTCCCAAGCTGATTTGGGGGTGGGAGACACCAAATGAAGGCACTTTGATCTTATGGCAGTGCCTATACCACATTTGGTTTCCCTCTACCCAACTCAGTGCCCTGGGTACACACTTCTTTGATTTCCATGGCACTTCCAGAGCAAAATAAAAATGCAAATGTTATATAGTACTGTTTGTTCTAATTTTATAGATCTTAAAATCTTTAAGATAAGAATTAAGCATCAAAGTCCCTTCTTTATCTACCCAATTTTAATTAGATACTAGAAAAATACAAGAATAATTTACAGAATTATTAATAAAGATACTATTTTCCTGAAAAATATGGGAAACTAGAGGTTGGGGCCAGGAGGATGTGGGTTTGAAGGCCAGGCTGTTGCATAGAATCAGACAAATTTAAACAAGTATCAAAGCCCACAGTGATTTTCTTTTAAATTCTCTTAGCTTCCTCCAAAACAGCTTCTCCTTTGATCAAAGTTTCTTCTGAAGAGCTAGTCAAAAGATGGGCCAGGTCTCCTGCTGCTCTTGACTCATTTTATCTCATTTAGACATAATGCTGATTAGGCAAAGACCACTTGGCCCCAAATCCCATCCCCTTTAAATTTATCTCAGACTCCTCTTCTCTGCCTCTGGAATGCGCTTGCTACAGTACACTGTTGTCACTGAAAGAATGATTGCTTCTCAAGAGTGTGAAGATAAACAGATTCTCCCATCTGCAAAGCTTGTTCCCAGAACCACATCTTCACCTCATGTTCGGGGAGTTTCAGTCTGGGCATCTCCTTTCTTTAAAAGTAAGTCAAAAATAAAGTGTGGTGATTTCTGCAAAATCTCTCCTGGCAGTCAAATAGAAGTCTAAGAAAATTAATCTATGGGGAGAAAGAATCAGGTTTTGTCACTAAGAGAAAGAACAGTGTGAACCAAGTCAAAATAGGTGGGCAAACAGTAACAGAATCAAGATAGACACTGACAAAGAATTGTTCTTTGTGATTGTGTGTGTTTGGAGGTAGGGTGGGGGACATTGCCACCTTAGCAACAGTTGTTAGAATCTCATCTTGGGGCTACTGGGCCAGTCAAGGAGGTTGGGTTTTCCTCCCCCATTCAACCTACAAAAACCCTCCCAAAAGCCTCCCACACTTGCACAAAGGCATCTGGCTTCAACGTTGAATAGATAAATTATAGCCACATTGTTAGTCTGGTGTCAGAATCCATCTCCAACCACTGCTTCCTTCACTCTTTTCCTATTCAGGTACAGACACTTACCCCACTGGAACTTCTTATAGGGGACCTTTCCTGATGTTTAGTTAGTAGCACGTTCTCTTTGAAATTACTGTCTTTGTGCTTTGTGTTTACGGGCTTATGAGTTGCATCCCTTCAGTTTAATGTAAACCACTTGAGGGCAAACAATTTCATTCTGTCTTTGTATTCCCAGTGCTTATTATAGTACCTTGCATATAGCAGGCACTTAATAAATGCTTGTTGAATTTATACCTAATTCATCCAATTCTCCCTTGGTTAAAAGATGGCACCTCAAAGTGCCACTGGCATTTTCCCCTTCTGTTTACTGGCAGCACCATTTTTTTAAAAAGGCCCCTTAGGAATCCAGTGACTGAAACTCAGGTTTTTGTGGAAAAGAAATCACTAAAAAGGCTCGGGGGAAGCTAGCAGGGAGTTAGCTCCCTTTAAACTACGTGTTTCCTCTTCAAATACTCACTTATCAATTCCATGTATGCTTTCCTGGAAATGATAAGAGGTTGTGCTGTCAGGATAGGGACATTTTGGGTACTAGCATGATTTGCAAGCAGGGATTGTAGCTTTTCAAAGTGAAAGCCCTACATAAATCTAAGAAACAAACGCTCCCTTAATGGATACAGCTGTGTAAATCTCACATCTGCTGCTAGAGCTAATGCATAAAAGCACAGCTCTTAGGTTATACAGCATTTAAAAAATCAATAACGTAAGCATAATAATAGTTGACGTTTATATAGTGTGTTTTATACCATATTCCATTTGAGCCAAAAAACAATCCTATGAGGCAAGAGACACAGGTATTATGCCCATTTTATAGATGAGGAACCTGAATAAATGGAAATTATGTTTTAAATGCTTATTATGTGTCAAGCGATATGCTAAGTGTTGGATACAAACAGACATAGTTCTTACCTTCAAAGCATTTACATGCTAATGGGGGAAATAATACATAATAAGTGAATGTTTTGGTCTGGGAAAATCACTGGAATGATAAGTAGAGCCCACAGACACGCCCTTTCCAGAAGGGCATTATTTTCATTACTGTTCCCAGAGCAAGAGATGGAAAATGGGGGTGAGGGAGAACAGATCTACTTGGTGGCAGGGCAGATGACTGGCTCAAATATGAAGCATGGCCTGGCTGAGTTTGGCTAGAGAGCCCTGAGCCTAGAGTTAGGGAGACTTGAGTTCAAATTTTGAGGGTGATATACACCTGCATTTCAAGAACAAAGTCTGGCTCTAGATAATTTAATAACTGATGTTGCAGAGAGCTACCAAATTATCATGTGGTGATTGATTGATTCACTGACAAGTAGCCTGATAATTAGGGAAGGGAGAGGTAGTACCTTCCATAGAGGAGGGAAACTCACTGATGTTATTTTGGTCTTTTGTATTTTTTTTCAGTTATTTTTGATTCTTTGTGACCCCATTTGGGATTTTCTTGGCAAAGATACCGGAGTGATTTGTCATTTCCTTCTCCAGCTCATTTTACAGATGAGGAAACTGGTGCAAACGAGGTGAAGCAACTTGCCCAGAGTCACACAGCTAGTAAGAGACTGAGGCCAGATCTGAACTCAGGTCTTCCTGACTCCAGGCCTGGAATTCTATCTACTGCACCACCAATACCAGACTATTAGCATTTCTAAAATTTCATTTTTAATTTATTAAATAACACATCCTATGCAGGTAACTAATGATCACCTGGAATTCTACCTCCAAACGCTAACAAGAGTTATTAAGCTGCGTACACTGCTTGACTATTAGCATGTTGAGGTGGAATTGTAGGTAATCATTAGGTAACTGAGTGGGATGCATGATGCTGAGATTTCAGTGATAACGTTCAAATAGGCATAAGTGCCAGGATCATGGGATTTTAGCACCTTCTAGGCCAATACCATGATTTTACAGATGAGGAAACTGGGAAGTATGTTGCCCAAGGTCACATAGCTAGGATTCAAATCCAACTCCTCTGACTATGAACCCAGGGTTCTTTACATAGCCTAGAAATATCACGTTCATGTCTTGAATATATTAACAAATACTTGCTAGCTGAAAAGTAGTAACCCTAATAGAAATAGTTAAAAGGGGGCAAAAGGGTAGGTTTAAGACTATATGGCAAGGCACCCTTCTCTAAATACTCTGGCAATTCTGATGGACATCCCCAACTAGTTCAATGATACAAATGGAACATCAAAGAAGTAGGGAAGCTCAGAACCAGGAGTGAGACATTTGGATAGGGAGTCAAGCCTCTGAGCTTTATGCAGTTGGGCACCAACTAGCAATGAAGGGCATCTTAGGTGGCTGATATCTGGGATGCCATGGCCTGTTCTTCAGGTCTAGAGCACAGCTTGTATCATTTGATCAGGTGTTGTCAACGGTCTTGGAATTGGAATAGGAGAAAAGAATCCAAGGGACATCAGGAGAGAGGGAGGACTAAGAGACCAGGGTGAAATACAGACCTCAATCTTGTGGGGGCCCTCAGATTCTTGAGCCCAGGTTTTTTAATGTGCAGTCACTACAACTCAATTTAAGATTTGGACAATGAACCTCCCTTAATTTGGGCTCATAGATAGGAACCAAGATCCACTCTACAATTCTACCACAACAATAGAAGATAAATTCTAGGACTATCAGAGTCTAGGTGTGGGGGTGGGTAACCTTCAAACTCAAGGCCACATGTGGCCCTCTAAGTCCTCAGGTGCTGACCTTTGACAGATTCTAAATTTCATAGAACAAATTTGTATATCTGGAAGTTTGGAATCAGTCAAAAGGTTGCACTTGAAGAACTAGAGGGCCACATGGAAAGTCCCCCACCCCTGCTATAGGGCATTCTAAAGCTAAGTGGGCCAGACAGACAGGGCTGTGTGTGTGTCCGTAAAGAAGCACATGTGTGAGCGAAGATGGTGGCATAGGAGCAGCAAGGTACAGCAGCTGCCACATAGCAACCTCAAATACCCATAAAATATGACTCTAAACAAATTTTAGGGCTCCAAAACTCACATAAAAATACAGAAAAACACATCTCCTGCCAAAGTCAGCTCAGCAAAAAGGGCTCAGCACAGCACACTGGGAGCCGAAACAAGCCCAGCCTGAAACCATGGCTTGGCCCCGGGGGCGGCCAGGACAAGCCACAGCTGGAGCCTTCAGGAGAGTGGATCAGCAGCAGCTGTAGCAGTTTCCAGAATTATCAAGCCATAAGACACAAGGACTAAGTGAAAGGTCAGTGGAACTCAGCTAAACTTGGGGGAGAAAAGCAGTCTGGCCAAACTGCCTCCAGAGCAAGGAAGTGGCAGAAATGGCCCTGCAGCTGCCTCCTCATAGCTGCGTCAGAGCTCCCGGCCTGCAGACTGCAGGGGGGCCAAGTGATCGCTCAGAGGCCAAGTGCTCTTGCGTTGAACAGCCTGGATCTGGATCGTGGTCTTGGGTGGTGATCCTGGGGTGCATTTTCAGTGAGCCAAAGCTGGTGGAGGCTGCAAAAAAAATGACAGCCCCCTAATAGCTCTGGCAGCTGGGAAAATCCC
>CM053589.1:81936345-81957580 GCA_028646515.1 Pseudochirops corinnae
TTTCTAGATTGAAACTTTAAATAGATATTTTTTTCTTAACGTGAAGGATTAAAACTTAAAACTAAATGCTTCATTACCCTATTTTGTAAAGATTTATTGGGAAGGTAAAATACTTGAGGCATGAATTGTAAATAGTATCTTCTTAGAGAAGGGAAAAGTCCTGGTATAGGAAATTAAATCAACATTCTCCATTAATCATATTACATGTCATCCCCACAGACCTCTCTGGAAGTTTGTGGTGAATGTGAAGAGCCTTTAGATGTGTGAGGTCCTTAAAGGTCTAAGTAAGTCAGAGGGGAAAGAGTTTAAAAAATGCCACTATTAGCACATGAAAGAGACTTCAGGGGAGGCAGAAAAAAAGCATTTGCTGTGTAGGAACAGTTAACATTTAAATATTTTTTTTTCTAGTTTTATTTTTAAATTTCATTTTTTTAACTTATATAATATAAATTTTAAATTGGTGCTAAATGGATGATAGATTTTGACAAAATTTAGTGATTTTATTCAGTCAACAAAATATTTGACTATTTCTCAAATATTTAAGGCTAGATGCCTTATAAAATAAAAGGATCTCCTAACTTCCAGGGTTTTATAGTATTATTGGGGAAATAATTTTTATTCTTAATCAGTGTAATGCCAGTGCCTTAACATGGAAAAATTAATGCCTCACTATTTAAAGAATTATTGCATTTGATGCTAAGCAAATATACCTTTGGTGATAGCATACTTCTTAAAAGTTTTGATTCTTTCAAAAGTGTCTTTAGTTGTTTAACTTGTGTATGTAGACTGAAAGGGGGGGAAAGCAACCTTTTTCTTTCCTTTTTTTGTCATTAAATGATGTTTCCTAAGATTTTCTTTCACTTAAATTTTGTCAGTTTTAGCAAACATGAAATATTTTATCTCTGTCTTATTATTCCTTATTACAGAATCCCCCCCAAAAAACTTTTTTCCTTAAAGCAAATCCACACTAATGCTGTGTTCATATTTTCAGATCCATTCCAATTAGCTATTATTAGAGTAATAAAAAATAATTAGGTGGGCATAACCCTTTCCTTTTGGAATATATGGTTTTTTTCAGCTCATGAAATTTTAGTCTTCTGTGTATGTTGTAATATATTCTTTCTATATTTGATTCTTTCCTAAATCCTCATTTCATCAAATCTTAGGCAAAGTGTTTGCTCACTCAACCATAACAGATAACTTTGTTTTTCCCAAAAATGATGTTATATTAATAATAACTGCAAAAAACAGTCAAGAATTAGAATGTCGGGGTGTCTAGGTGGTGCAGTGAATAGAACACCAGCCCTGGAGTCAGGAGGACCTGAGTTCAAATTCGGCCTCAGACACTTGACCCGCTTAATAGCCGTGTGATTTGGGCAAATCACTTAACTCCAGTTGCCCTCCAAAAAGAAAAAAAAAAAAGAATTAGAATGTCCCTGTATAATCTATATCAAATTGTTTGCCTTCTCCATGGGGGGAAGGAGGAGATGGGAAAGGAGGCAGGAGAAAATTTGGAACTCAAAACTTTCAGAAAATGAATGTCAAAATATTTCACATGTAATTGGAAAAAATAAATTAAAAAATAGAATTAGAATGTTTCCAACTTCTTGGGAAAATGAAATAGCCAGATGTGGCTACATATTTCTGTTTCTAGGTATTAATATATCATTTCTGACATACTAAATCTTTGCAAACACATACAAATATTGTTATCTTGATCTAAGGGAAAGAATCAAAGTAACAAGTATAAGAAATTGTTGATCTGGGGAGCCTTTGTCAATTGTACAAGTACTTCATTCAACCTAATAATATTACAAGGTGTAGAACTTGGAGTTGGCTAAGGGGTAATATCTCATGAAGTATAGCCATGCCCATGGACACTTTGCTGAAGAAATACAGGGAACTCAAGATGATCGACAGATTGAAACTTGGGAGGATGGACTGTTGTTAGAGAAGGAGATGTGCCTCCATGATCTGTAAAAGCATACCTACATTTTTGTTCATCATTTATTGCCGTCTCTTAGATTTCAAGTAGACAAACCAGGGTGCAGCACAGAGCATTTGTATCGAGGAAAGAGGGAGGGAAAAGGATAAAGGAATCAAATTGTGCTTGTCTGGGTAAGGACAGTCAATCAATAGCATTTATTAAGTACTTACTATCTGCCATGCTCAATGCTAAGTTCTGGGGATACAAAGAAATGCAAAAAATCTGGTCCTGCTTTCAAGAAACTCCCATTCTAGTGGGGAAGACAACATACAAACAACTATGTCCATACAGAACCAGAAATTTTTAGCATTTTTTTTATGTTATGGACCCCTTTGGTAGACTGGTAATGACAATGAACTCCTTTTCAGCATAATGTTTTTAATGCTTTTAATTTCATTTTTTAAAAGACGAAATGCAAAGAATTACAAAGGAAAATAATTACATTGAAATAGTTATCAATTTTTTTAAGTTCATGGACTCCAGCTTAAGAACCTCATAAAGAGATGGAGATGATCGCAGAGGAAGGTATTACTAGCAAAGAGGAGGACCAGGAAAGTCTTCCTGCAGAAGGTGGGATTTAAATTGAGTCTTGAAGGAAGCCAGGAAGTAGAATTGAGGAGGAAGAGCATTCCCATTTCAAGCAGTGAAAAGTCATGGAGTCAAGAGAGGAAGCAACAAGAAGGCCAATGTTGCCGGATTATAGAGGATGTAGAGGGGAATAAAATGTGTGACTAGAAAAGTAGGAAAAAGCCAAATTGTGAATGGAAAATTTAATATTTGTTCTTGGAGGTATTATAAAACCCCTGGATATTATTTATTGAGATATGTGTGTGAGAGAGACAGACAGACAGACAGATACCTGATCAGACTTGTGCTTTAGGAAAGTCACTTTGGCAGCTAGCTGAGTGGGAGAGACTAGATTAGAGTGGGAAGTGACTTGAGAGTGTTGCAGTGGCCTGGTTGTAATGTGGGCATGAGATTGCACTCAATCTGAGAAGGTACCTCATAGTCAGTATTTGGGAGCCCCAACTCCTGTGTGGGGATCTGGTCCTCTAATCAGAGATGCTGATTTGACCACTTACTTTTCCTGTGAATGTTTTGGGGCTCTTGTAAATCCATTATGTTTTTTGTAATCTGTAGAGTGAAATAAAAACTGTCCTTTACTTGATATACACTTGGTACCTTGAGGACTTGTAACTTGGGACTTCATTACTCACAGTTAAGCAAACCTAGCCATGTACATTGTGCATATACTAGCTTTTCTTGGAGCATACCCAGGTGAAGGTAACAAACAACAAAGAGACAGAAACCTTCTTTGGATAAGCCCTCAGTTTTGAACCTGGTCCATCCAAGTCTTTAGCAGTCCCTAAACTGTGAGTTACACAAAACTAGAATAAACCTTACTATGTGTTATAAATTTTATAATCCCAGCGCTCTAGAGCTAGAATTGAAGCTATGCTTCAGCAGCTAGGTGGCTCAGTGGATAAAGTCAGGCTTGAAGTCAGGAAGATTCTTCCTGAGTTCAAATCTGGCCTGAGATACTTACTGTGTGACCCTGGACAAGTCACTTAATCCTCTTTGCCTCAGTTTTCTCATCTGTAAAATGTGCTGGAGAAGGAAATGGCAAACCACTCCAGTAACTTTGCTAAGAAAACTCCAAATGGGGTCATGAAGAGTCATACTCTACTGAATAAAAAATAACAATCAAATATATACAAGGACAGAACTTAGAAAATAGTTCTTGTTATAAAGTTTATAAAAATGATCCCTTATCTTAAGCCTACATTTTAATGAGTAGGTTCGCCACCACTATATTTGATTTCTTTGTAATCAAAGGAGCACCATACTAATGTAAATGTATTTTAGTGTGTTTTATCAAGGTATATATGAAATAAGAACCAGAATGTCATTTTAAACCTTCAGATAAATGCAACTAAGTGACTTCTAGATTAAAATTTGGCATATTTAAATGATACATTTATTTTCAAAAGTATCTGAAAATCATTGATAATTTTTTTTGGTAATTTTATAAAAGGTACTGTCATAGAACTTTAGGATAATTCCAGGTTATACACTAAAATTAACTGACCATAGTCAGTAGTGGCTACCCTATTATATAATCATTCAAATTTTCCCAGTGCAGTAATGGACTCCCTAGTGGCATACAGAAGTATTGAACCTCTCAAAATCTTTATTCCTTAGTAGGAAATTTGGTGCTAGAAGATTTCATAAATAATTACAGAGAGAAATTAACAAAATAGGACTGAGCCTTTTCTCTTTACAGTCAGAAGAGGATATCCTTCTACCAAAATTAGATCAATACTTCCCCCAAATTCACTGTCTGTACTGTTGAACTTCACTCTCTAATTTAGGCAGGCTGATGGAACTCTTTGAATATTTTCCCCTAGCATGACTATCTACTTTTTTTTTTTTTTAATTCCTTTCTGGCATAGAGCATGAAATGCTGAAAGATATCATTCCCAATCACAAAGTGTGCTATATAGGCTGCCATTTTTGTTCCTTCTTGACTTAACTAAAGTATACCTGTTAATATTTTACTCTAGTTAATTGTAGCAACTGGCTTATCTGCTTCAGCTGACTTGCCAGAGTCAGGTTGACTGCCTTAACTCCCCACTGCATTGCAAAAAAACTAAAAACTTGTTGACCACTAATTGGTGGGATGTGAGATTAAAAGCCTACTCCCATTTTGAATAAGGATATACATATAATTTTTACCTAATTAGTACAGTTAATGCAGTTTTTCTTAGCAAGTTAAGGAGGCATATTGATTCAGACTTAGTAAGTAAGTTACTAGGTAATTATATAAATGGTGTGGAATAGCCTGAAAGAACTATTTCCATCTCCAGAAAGTCAGAGCAACTGAATTCTATCCCAAACTATGGCAATGGAAAAATAGTATAACATCTTTGGGACTCAGATTCAAAATCTCTAAAATAAGGAAATTGAGTTAGATAATTTTTTCTTAAATAGGTATAAATGTCTGACATTACTTGGAACTACTTGTAAACTTTTTTATTATATAATACTGAAATGTACCTCAGTAATAGTAAGGGGGAAATGGGAGGGGGAAAAGGACACATGAAATTTATGAGGGTTTTTTTAAAAGAAATTATAAGTTCTAAGATAAATGGTCTAGGGATATTAGGGAGAAAACAATCAACATACTTGTGTGAACTTTCACCTTTCCCCATCTGGATTGCCTGACTTAGCCATTTTTAGCATGTTTTCTTTTGTTTGTTGGTAACATACATTCCCACTCTTTTCATGAATGACCTTTGTGGCCTCAGAAAAAAAGTCATGGCAGATGTGACTTTAGGTTCTGACCCACAGGATATTTCAAGTCTTTGGAGATTTCCAGGATTCAGGACACTATTGAAAACTGTCCCTTTTTTTCCCTAAACATTTTCCATAGCAGGAAAATCTAATTTTCCTTATAGTTTTTTTAAAATTTCACATTTCCTTTAAAATAGTATTTGCTTGACCCTGGCTCTGTGTGTGGCATAGCTATTTTCATACAGTGGGTTTGACTTTCAAAAGCCTACAATGCTTCCTCTGCCACTTAGGACCCCACTGGTCTAAAATTTTAAAAAGCAGCATCTGCACTGTTAATCAACAGAGCAACAGCTTTCCAGCATTCTTACAAGGAACCAAAAATCCGTCACTGTTTTTCTTTTACTATGTCATTTCAGTGAATAGATAACATTTTAGAAAAAGATTATCAACACTTTGAAGCAAAGTTTTTTTGTTTATGGAACTGTGTCAGTATTGTGGAAGGGAATACATTTGGAATGTTACCAAAAAAAAAAAGAGTGCCCCTATTTAAGACATTCCTGAAGCTATGTTTAGTGTTAAAAATGTAATTCATACGTACAAAAGCAGTGATTTTTACTTGGCATAATACAAATTACTAAATTGTTTAACTGTGGTGGGGGGAGTAACCTTACTTCAAAGGGGTTTGTACCAATTACAGATGGTTAAAATAAAATGATGACAGAAATATTAGTAACAGGTTAGACAGAATGATTCTTAAAATTTTACAAAATATTCTTCAGAATAATTATGCAAATTATGTAAGGAACCAGTTGTTCTTCTGACCATTCCTTTTTCTACCAATAACTAAAGACATTAACTGCCCACTATGAATAAATTAATAGCTTCAGGTATAATAGAAAAACAGAAAATATTCCTCAAGCCTGAATTGTCATATGAACAATAAGGTACCTATTTTTTTCCAATAGTTTTAAAGGTGTTATTCAATAATAAAATGTTTATATTGAAGAGGCATTTTTGCTTGCTATAGAGGAATCTCTAATTTTAATATTAACTTTTCAACAATTTACTTGTATCAGAAATCATCTTATCATCAGTTTGTCTTTATAATTTTACATGCTAAAACTTTTGAAAGTCTTCTTTGATGTGTTTTAAAGCATTTTTAATAAACCTTTAATTTTTTTCCAGAAATTTATGTGTTTATGGTTTACATAGAAGTAAAACTTTTGGAGTTTAAATAGGCTATTATACTATAGAATTAGTAGTATATTCTTAGCTTACAATTGGTCTATGCTATACATCAAAATAAAGTTGTGACCATAAAAATTTTATTACCCATTGGTATTATCTACTGTAGAAAAAGTTGTTATCTAGCAATAATATGTAAAACAAATATATAAATATGTTATATTTCATATAATATATTTAAAACAAATATATATATATTTTATATAATATTATAAAATAACTTTGAGGGTGTCATAAATATTCCAGATACAAATACTGCTTACTTTAGCATTAAGATGAATTCAACTGATAGTCAAATGAATTTATACTAGTTTGGCATTTGAGACAAAATCCAGTCTACCTGCTGTGACCCCTCCTTTCTTGAATGCATGCCTATAACAGCAGACGGTTGGGATTTGGAGTGAAGGTCATCAAACCACAGATGTTTTTGCAATGAAACTGTGAACCTACAACAAAGTCTCTGTGCTACAGGAGATGATAGATGGTATTTTCATTTTGCTTTACAAAAGGGTCAAAGTGGCATGGAGAGTCCATAACAGTCCAACAGAGAAGTGTTAATCCTAAAAGGAAATTTATTTGATAGCTTCAGGGGAAGTTTTGTTGCCATGAATAGATCCTCTCTGTCAGTTTGTAAAAATATTGTTTGTAAGATGATGTTATATGTCAGACAGTCAATATATGTGTTTTCATAGAACAGAGTAGCTACTTAAACAGATGTATAAGTAACATACAGTAGCATAATGTGAGTATTACACTTTCACATATTTTTAGGTTAAATATCTCTCCTGGTGGGAAGATAAACCTAATTATAAAAGTTTAGGTTTTTTTTTTTTTCCTTTGTAATAATTTAGAGTCTAATTCATTTGTATAACTTATGGTACAGGTCTTGACCTTCTACTTCTAATTCCTCCTGGGCTTAATCTATATTTTTATAATTATTTTTTAGACATAAACATGTGATTTTTTAGACAACAATTTTAAAAATTTGCTGCAAAATTATTCAGTAAACTGTTACATACTACAAATATTATCAGGTTATAAACTGCCATAAATTATGTCAGTTAGGTGCTGCTGGTTTTGGTTTACTCTCTCTCATCCTTCCCCTACCCTCAAGGCTCCTT
This sequence comes from Pseudochirops corinnae, assembly GCA_028646515.1. Classification (NCBI taxonomy): domain Eukaryota; kingdom Metazoa; phylum Chordata; class Mammalia; order Diprotodontia; family Pseudocheiridae; genus Pseudochirops; species Pseudochirops corinnae. The sequence continues at coordinate 81,943,993 of CM053589.1, forward strand.
TGCATAATTCCATTAAACTGATTGTATTGTGAATGGTGGATTTAATGGCAGTGTTCTCATCCTACCAAGCAGGACCAATGAGGTATGTTCTTTCTACTGGGCAGCAACAAAAGAAAAGCTCTCCCACCAGAGAAGAACATAAAAGGATTTTTAAAGTGTTTGTCAGAGATCCCATATCACTTTCAAATCAGCCTTTAGGAATTTGGTTAGAATGCCAATAATGTTTAGTAAGTTCAGATAAAAAATTTCATACCCAAACATAGTGCATTTGGGTATTCTAACGTAATCTTAAAGCTATTCTTCAAAGGGAAGAGCATTACATCCCTATAAATGTGTAAGCACATAATGAAAATTTGTGGAATACCCTGTGATTTTTAAAATTCCAAGAAGTTGCTGTTGCATGTTGCTGGGGTCTTTGGTGTTTGTTTTTTTAACATTATGTTTACTGCACTGTCATTTTGATTTTTTAAGATATATTGAAAATTGAGATGACTGATAGGAAGTACTTCTAAATATCAAATTGCCACATGCAAGTAATTCTTTTTAGTCCCCCTATGAGAATGGATGTTTTTATTAGACGGTGAGATTTTCAGATTTAGACAAAATAATCAAGAGCCATTAGAAATCATATAATCCTACAGAGAATTGCTTGATGGGGTGGATTCACATTAAGATGGGAATTAAATATTATCATAGAATATGATGGAATTAAATATAATCACAGAATTAATATTCATCAAAGAAAACATCCTTGTCTTGATCTTTAAATTTTTTAATTGAGGGTAAATAATGTTTTTAGTTATAGGAATCTTTTTTTTTTATCCTATATCTTAAGTTCATTCATTTTATACTTTTGACTAACCCTTAGACTGTAAGGCATAATATTTTTTTAAAAAACAAATTTTTGTACTAGTAAGCAGTCCTGAAATGTGTAACTTGAATTATTACAGATACAACTTTTTTAAAAATTTGCAACTTTTAATATCCTCTCAAAGTATCATAGAATAGGAAGAAATAAACTTCCCCAAACTCATTGAAGTTTTGACTTGGAGAAACAATTAGAATTCAACTCCACAAGCATTCATTAAATGCCTACTATGGACAAGCCTATGTTCCAGGTGCTAAAATAAAGACAAGTAAAGAAATATGGGTTCCTGCCCTCAGGGAGGTTACATTCTCTTGAGGTATACAACATAAGCAGCCCAGTTTGAGTAGTGCAAAAGATTAATTTGTTCAATTTATGTTACTGTATTTATATGACACTTTAAAGAATAGTATTTCAGTCAACTTTCCTTTTCTCACCCATTCCCCTTAGCTATTCCTCTCAACTTCTTTTGCTTAGAGCAGATCCTGGCTAGCCCCAGATTCTGTGTCAAAGGCCATGACCCAGATGTCACAGCAGCTCGGCCTCTTCTCTGAATAATTATATGGAGTTTATTGTTTGAAGAGACAAGCTTGGGGGCAGTGCAGTCACCCTGGAAAGCCAGACCCATGAGCTCCACAGACGGACTGCACCAGACAATAGACTCGTAGGTTAAATAAAATCCAGAAGCATAAAAGATTAAATTAAAGATGGACATTTGGCCGGACACCAAGTTATATACTCTTCAAACTTATTATCTTTATTTCTTTCATCCTTCACATTTATTCTGGATTATTCTTACTTCAGTTAACATGATACTTATAGGTATATAATTTTAAAAATCATAATATACACAACCTTAAATCACTTTAGTTACACTACAATCCTTATAGAGTTTTAGTGTACTTGTTAAAGTCTGGATCAGTTTTACTGTTATTTAAGTGGCCATTTATAAAAGTAGCAATTTTTAAGTAAGCATAATTATTATGATTTTTTTTTTTAATTTGCAAGGCTGTTTAGTTGTTCCACATGTATACGGGCAATCACCACATTAAGGGACGGTATTTTTTTTCATGGAAATGGAACTGTCTATACATTGAATAAAGGAGGTAGTCAGTTGTCCTAAAATTATTTCATTGCCTTATCTACTTTCAGACTTAAGGCTTTCCATACATGCCCCCCCCCCCAAGGAATTTTGAAACCAGCTTGCAAAAGGAAACACTTTCTTTTTTTTTTTAATCAGTATTGAATTAAAAGGCTGCTGGTGCTGGAGGTAAAAGTACTGTTTTGGGAAGGAGGGAATTTTTTTCTCCCCTTGGTTCTGACCTGAGATTCTCTCTTAATTTTATCTAGCCTGTCCTTTTGTCTCTGCTCTGGTTCTTTTCAAGGCCTTTGGAGCCTCACAAACATGCAGCAACTGAAAGAAACAATGGCAAAGTTTTAATGACAGCAATATTATCCTTTCTTGTTGCTACAGATAAGTGCTTCCTACATCGTTGTTTCCTATTATGCATTTTCTAGGAAACTGAACTTTTGATATTACTAGTTAAGGAGGTCTAAAAATTTCTGGGTTGAGGTTCATCAGTTTTGCAGTCTTACCAAATCAGTGTATTGTCTTACAGTGTTTTGGGAGTAAAAAATAGGGTCTGAAAAAAAATAATAAAATAAAATAAAAATAAACAAAAAATAAATTAAAAAAGAGGGTCTGAAGATTCCCTATTAAATCTACTCATGATCTCTACCTTGTAAAATAATGAATGTGTGAAAATAAAGAATTTTCTAAAATAGTATGAGATACAGTTTCTAAAGCAAAAGTAAGTCAGTTATTCCTGATGATAGCTCTGAAAATGCTATTTTTTTCCCTGATTTTTGGTATTTAATTTAAAACTATAATTTTTATTTTTGGCTAAGGCCATATAAGATTTCTTCCTTCCCAGGAAGCCAGCTAAAACAATCTCTGAGTCAGTTTGTCACAAAGGCAATTTACCCTGTACTAAAAACTAATATTCAGAGCTTATTGACTTTTAATTAACAAATACTTGGTACAAACTTGGCGATCCACTTTGTCAGACCATGCTGAGAGGGAGAACAGCTAAATTGAAGAACACACACCAGAGAACTTTACATGAGCACCATCTAGTGGCAGAAAGTGCAATTCACTAAATGAAGAATGATGGCGAAAATGTTCTTTGGGTTTTCGTTCCACATTTTTCTATGATATTGCCTCAGAAGTATGATAGAGCAGATCTATTTTGCTCAAGTTCTTACTGGGGTACTTGAAAGGTTATGGAAAGAACTGGTTAATGTATTGAAGTAATATTACATTAAAATATATACACATATTTGTATGTGTGTATGTATATATTTACATATGTAGATATGCATATATATGGAATTAACCAAATGAGCAATACATTTTAAAGTAATAGTAATAATAATTCAGGGGGTCAAAGTGGATAGAGCATTGAGCTTGGAACCAAAAAACCTTCTTCATCTTCATGAGTTCAAATCTGTCCTCAGGACATTTACTTGTTGTGTGACCCTGGGCAAGTTACCTAATCCTGTTTGCCTCAGTTTCTTCATCCATAAAATGAGCTGGACAAGGAAATGGCAAACCACTTCAGTATCTTTGCTAAGAAAACCCTAAAATGGGTCACAAAGAGTTGGACACAACTGAAACAGACTCAACAACAGCAAAAAATAATAATTCATATTTCTTTAGTGCTTTAGAATTTACAGAGATTTTATTTTATTAGTCTCTATATTTTCCTTGTTTCTATATTAACCAAAGGTACATGTATGACTACCACATTTAGTTAGTCCATTGTACTTAATTGCTTACAGCTTTTTATTTTGCTCTTCAAACTCCTTTCTGTTCTGAAACAATTCACTTTTACATTATTTAATTCCGTAATCTTACAGCACAAATAATTTTTCCTACTATGTTAAACAGAATTACTAGAGAGAATCTTTTAAGAATCATTCACCCTTTCTTTATACCCAATGATGGTGATGTCTGTCATCTGTTACCAAAATCAGTCAATAGGCATTTTTAAGTGCCTACTTTGTGCCAGATACTGTGATTGACACTGGAGATACAAGGAAAAGCAAATGATAGTCTTTGCTCTGAAAGAGTTTGTAGTCTAAGCAGGGAGACAACATGAAAAAACTGTACAGACAAGATTTATACAGGATAAACTGGAGATAATCAATAGAAGGAAGAACTAGTATTAGGGTGGATCAGGAAAGGCTTCTCATAGAAGATAGGATTTTCACTTGGACTTGAAACCAGAGAAGACAAGAGGTGAAGAGGAGGAATGAGAGCATTCTAGGCATAGGAAGCAGCAGTTGAAAATGGCCAGTCTGTAGATATTAGAGTATCTTGTGCAAAGAACAACAATGAGGCCAGAAATAACCCTGATGATGATAAATGGTTTTGGAAAATGTCTTTTAAAAATACATTTGTATTGATATCTTTTGGTTTTTATCACTTATATTTCTCAAGTTATCCCTCCTTTCTTTGCCAGACAGCCATCTTTTATAACAAAGAATGAGAAAAAAAAAAAGGAAGAAAAGAAACGTTAGTGAAACTAACCAGTACACTGGAAAAATCTGACATTATCTATCAAGTTCCATGTCCATAATCTCCTACTCTTCTGCAAAGAAGAGGAAATGACTTCTTATGTCTTCTCTGAGACCAAATTTGATTATTATAATTGCACAGCATTCAGTTTTAATTGATTTGTTGTTCTTTCCATTTACATTGTCGTAGTCATTGTGTTTATTGTTTTCCTGCTTTTTGCTCACTTTGCACCAATTCCTACATCTTCCTAGGCTCCCCCGTATGTATAATATTCATCATTTCTTACAGCACATTTAATGTTCCATTATGTTTAAGTACCACATTTTGTTTAGCCATTCCCTCATGGTTGAGAATTTACTTTGTTTCCAGTTTTTTGCTACTATAAAAAGTACTGCTATAAATACTTTAGTGTAGATTGGGCCTTTTTATACTGACAGCTTTATATTATATACCTAGCAGTGGAATCTCTGGGTCAAGGGGTTTGGACATTTTAATCTTTGCATACTTTAAATTGCTTTTCAGAATAATTGGGCCAATATGTGGCTTTCCACAACTTCAAAACTAACTTCTTTTTTGATCATTTTTGCCAATTTATTGATTGTGAGGTGAACCTCAAGGATATTTTGATTTTGAATGAATTTTTAAAAATATATTAAGCTCTAAATACATGTAAAGTGCTACACTAAACCTTGGGGTTACAAAAAGAAAAGAAAGGCAGTCTCTGCTCTTGAGAAGCTCACAATCTCATGGGAGAGACAACACATATAGTAGGAGTAAGTAACAAGTCATATGGAAAAGTCTAGTAGTCCTTAGGGTACAGCAACAAAGTGGATGCTATCTAATCCAACATATACCTGACCAAGAGTCAACTCCAATTTCCAGTCTACCCACTATGTAGGTGTCAAATTGATATTCCTAGACTGTAGTTCTGACCATGTCACTTCCCTGTTCAAGAAGGTTTAAGTGGCTCCTTTTGCCTCTGGAAGAAGATACAATTCTTCTGTCTGCCATTTTAAGCTCTTAACAGTCTAACTTTCTAAATTGATAGGACATTACTCTCTATCACATGTTCCAGACTCTGGGCAAACTGGGCTACTTGTTCTTCTATCTATGACCTAGCTCCTGCTTCCCTGCTCTCCTACAGGCTGTTCTTTCCCCCTTCCTCGGTCCCCAATGTCTAGAATGCTCCCCCTCCTCACTTTTCCCTCATAAAATTTCTGACCTCCTTCAAACACAGCTTAGGCTACAAGGTTACACTCCTTACAGGACGGACTTTTCCTGATTTCCCCCAGGTATTAGCTAGTTCTAACCACCACACTCTCTGTACCCCCCTCCAAAATGTTTTCTTTATTTTGTGTATATTCTATATGATTTATCTATGTATATGTTGTTTTTCCCTTAGTAGATTGTATGCTCCTTGGGAGGGACTGTTTTGTTTTTGTGCCTGTCCTGTAGTAATTGCTTAATAAAGGTTTATAAAATTGAATTGAATTGAATCTATAACATCCTCAACAAGTGGTCTTCTAACCTTCACTTGAAGACTAATGAGGGGTTTAAGTACTTGTAAAGTACTTGTAAATTTTTTAAATATAGGGTTTTATCATTATCTCTATTAAATTTAATCTTAACAAGTTTAGCTTAGTGCCTAGCCTGATATATTTTTCTCACTCTGTCATTCAACATATTGGTTAGACCACTCAGTTGTTATCAACTGTGTATTTTACAAGCAAGCTTTTAACTAGGTAATTGATAACATTGCTAAAAGACTAAAGGCTTAAGCATAAATCTCTGGGGAATTCTAGTGGAGTGGGACAATGTGTCATCAAAACCATTAAGAATTTGAATCTTTGGAACAAGTTATTCAGTTAGTTCTAAATCTACCAACTGTTCTATCATCTAGCTTACATCTCTCCATATTTCCCATAAGAATAATAAGAGCATGACACATAACAGTACTTGACACGTGGTACATGATTGATAAATGCTATTTTGATTGATTGATGAGGACCTTTGTCAATTACTTTGCCGAAATCTAGGTGAGAAGGAAAGGGAATAAGCATTTATCTAATGCTACTATGTGCCCGGCACTGTGCTAAAGCACTTTACAGATATCTTATTGGGTCCTTTAAACAATCCTTCAAGACAGGCACTTTTATTATTCCCATTTTACAGTTGAAGAGACTGAAGCAGACAGATTAAGTGACTTCCCTAGGGTAACCCAGCAAATGTCAGAGGGCAAAGTTAAACCCAGGTGAAGACTCCAGGCCCAGCATTCTCCACCATCCCACTTAGGCACCAAAAGATGTACATAAACTAAGTGGATAAAAATGTAGATAAACTAAATCTGTAGTCAGGCTGATGGGTGTAAGATAGATCCTCAAAGTTGCTTTAAATTTTCATTTGTCTCCTTACTAGTGACCGGTAATTTTTTCAAATGGTTGTTAATAGCTTGCTTTATTTTTCATTTGAAAACTGTCAGTTCACATACTTTGACCATTGATCTATTGGGGAATAGCTTCTGTTCTTATATATTTGATTTGGTTCCCTATACATCTTCTATATCAGACCTTTATGAGAGAAACTTGCTGCAAAGATTCTCCCCTACCTCTCCCCCTCAATTAACTTGTTTCCTTCTGATTTACACACCTTAATTTCATTTGTGTAAGAACTTCAGTTTTATGTAATCAGAAAGGCAGCTAGGTGAAATCATGAATAGAATGTTGGACTTGGAGACAGGAAAAACTGAATTCAAATCCTGTCTCAGATTATTTACTAGTAAAAGAACAGTAGGCTTTTATTTTTTTAATTTTTAATGTTATATCAACAAATAACTACTTCAGTACTCTTCAGAAGAGAGCCACCACCACCATTTCAAGTTTCTTCTCCCCCAACCCTCATTGGGTCAACACCTCTCCTAAAAGTGCCTATGGACTAATCTCACTGTGGTTAAAGTTCCTTCTTCCTCTTCATTGGGTTATGGATCCTCTCCAAAGAGAGACCTTCATGACTAGTACTTAGCTTTAAATTTTCAGTTGTTCTTCTCACTTTTCTATTTGCGTCATATTCTTCCTCCCTCCAACTTCCTGACACAGGTCAAGATTATTTTGTGCCTTTGCAGATCCTTCTAACTGATTTTACATTGAAACCCTTCTTCTTGTTTTCAAGGAGCATTTTATTCTCCCTAAGACCTTGAAGAGTGAACAGATATGTTCTTGAGTCCCTTTACCTACTTTTCTAGAAAGATTAACTCTAACTTTGGACTGAAAGACAAATATGTAATTCACCACAAAATTTTCTTTGCTCTTTAACTGGGCATTGCAGGAAGTGAAATCATCAGTCCTTGTTGTTGAGTCATTTCAGACTCTTTGTGACGCCATTTGGAGTTTGCTTGGCAAAGATACTGGAATGGTTTGCCATTTCTTTCTCCATCTCATTTTATAGATGAGGAACTGAGGAAAATAGGGGTAAGTTACTTGTCTATAGTCACACAGCCAGCAAGTATCTGATGCCCAAATTTGAACTTAGGAAGACTCATCTTTCTGACTTCAAACCCAGCACTCTATCCACTGCACCATGTAGCTGCCCCAGTCCTTAGTCCTGGACTTTTAAAGAATAACTTATCACAATCTCTCATGCTTGGTGCCATAGAAACATAGGCTTTAAAGTTTAGCAAGAAGTAATGGAAATTTTATGAGCTGAAAAAGACTGTCTCTTTGATGGTTTTATTTATTTTTTTGCAAAATCAAGAAATGTTAAAATTTGTACTTGGCTCTAAAACTTTATAATAGTGAGTATCCAGATACGGTGCTAATTTATATACTTTTAAATTTTTTTAAATACTGAAATCCAAAGTATTTCCAGATAATATATTTTCCCCTTAGAAGACATCTTGTAATTAAATGAGAACATGTACATATGATTTAAAACTGTCTACACTATTCATCTATTGTATAATTTTATCCTTTGAAACATACTAAACATTTCCAATAAATAATGAAAATATTTTTGAAAATTATTTTTGAAATTCTAATTCTTTCAGCTTTCATATTAGAAGAGCTAATATAGGCCCTGCAGAGGGAGCTAATAATCAGTCATTACAATAAATATATCTATCATCTGAATAGATGGCCTGGTAAGTTTATTTTAGGGCTAGAAATGAACTTTTTATTTTTTGTTTTTTAAAGATTGGAGAAAGCATTCATTTTTGTGCCAGCTTACTGCTAAGCACTGAATACAATTGTAAACAAAAAGATAGTCCCTGTCCTTGAGAAGTTTACATTCTTTTTTTTAATTTTAAAAATGTTTTTGTTGATATCTTCTGGTTTTTACATCATCCTAATTATCCCCATATGCTTTCCCCTCCACTTCCCATATAACAAATATGAGAGCCATCCCATATAACAAATAGTATTTTTAAGACAGAAAATGAAAGAAAAAGAAAAAATCAGCACAGCTTATCAGTACATTGAAAAAGTCTGAAAATATGTGTAATGTGTAACACCTGTGGAACTTCTGACTTTGGCGGTGTCCTCTCCATTTGGGTCATGTTTGATCTTTATAATTTTGTTACACTCACTTTTGATTTTTTTTTTTTGCATGTGATTGTTTTTGCATTTGCTTTATAGTATTTATGTATGTTTTTTTCTTGGCTCTGCTTACTTCACTCTGCACTACTTTATACAGAGTATGGACAATAAAAGAAACATCTTAGGACAGATTTCTATTCCCCCAGCACTTTGGCCTGAGTAGCACTTCCAAAGCATAGTGGGAAAGTAGGAAAGATAAATAAACAGGGGTGTCACCAAGTAGCCTCAGGCATGATGAACTTCAGACCATAGCAAAAAAGAGAATTCGTCATAGTCTTGCAAGAGGCTATTCTCAGGGCAAGCATACAATTACTCCAAGTCCTCTCACTGGGATTCATGAGTCCAATGCCTTCCTGCTGTTCCTTTGGTTGTAAGTGTTCAGTGGTCCTTTACTGCAAGCATGTATAGGATAGCTCTGTTATTTTACAGAGAGAGATAGAGTCCTTCCTACTCAAGTGGGTTTAAATGATTTCTCCACCTCTGAGGTCCCAGGCAAAGAAGTGCTAATTAGTTGGGAAACCAGAAGCACATGCTTTGAATGGTTCCAGGCATAGAAGATGTTGGATTGGGAGGATTCCAGAAAAGAGAAAAGAAATGAGGAGAGGGTGTGACAGGTTAATAGCTTACTGAATTAAAAAAGATCAGGACAAAAAGTCCCAGAGGTATTTCTAGACTACAGCTATTAAGTAAACTGGCTTCATATTCTAATTTTAGCAGACCCCAGGGCTCTGAGCCCTATAACATACTGTCCTAAGATGCTAGAGAGGGCCTTGGAGAGCTACTCCTCTGATTCTCAAATATCCAGAGGAACCAAGTCCTTGTATGTGGAGTTCAGCACAAAAACCTAGGGGTGAAACCAAGCAGAGCCAACTGTTACCCCATCCAATTTCTGGAACTAAAACTGAAGAGATGAGTAAATCAAAGAAAACACTATTTAGTATCAAAAATTTTTACTAATCTAACTCCATAACTAAAATCAGAGATTCAAAAGAAAATATATATATATATATATTTTTTTTTTCCACAAGGATTGCATAGATACATAGAAGAAATGAAGCAAGAGATAAATTATATAAAAGCTTCTGAGGAAAGAATTGGAATGGGAATGAGTGGTTCAGAAGAGAAAATTATAAATAAATTTTAAAAATTTAAAAAAATAAAAAAATCCCTGAAAATTATAATAGACCAAGCAGAAATCTTGTTCTCTCCAGAACAAGAAACATTAGAACAAAATCAAAAGCTTAAATAAAGAATAAAGATCTGACAGTTGAAAAAAAAACACCTGACCTAGAAAACAAGTCAAAGAGAAATAACACGAATCATTTGTATTCTTTGTAAATTATGATTTAAAAAAAAAGCCTAGACATTGTATTTCAAGAAATCATAAATGAAAATCACTTGGATCTGTTAGAGTCGGAGAACCAAATGAATCTAGAAAGAATCCATCAATAAGAAGCAAAATAAACTTCATAATCCTGAAAGGTGTTCATGGAGAAGAGGAGGGGGTTTTACAAAGAGAAAAAAAGAAAAGAAACACATTAGAATCTAAAGAAGTGCTTTAGATTGCCTTTTAGACATTTGGGGAGTATTTGAACAATTGTGGTGTATTAATGTAATGGAACATTATGTGGGGAATGTCAAGAAATAATTTCAGAGAATCCTTTACAGTATGAATTAACACAGTGAGGTGAGCAAAATCAAGAGAACAATTTATAGAAGGACAAAAATATCATAAAGGAAAACAACTTTGAATTCCGATGAACTGTATCTCCAGAGAAACTATGATGAAGAATGTTACCTTGTTTCCTCAGAGAGAACTGATGGATACAAGTTACAGAAAGAGACTGATATTTTTGCACATGGTGTAGGGCCAACACAATATTCACAGCACCCATGGTGACTATGAATATGCTGGCATGTTTCTGAATCACAAAATATAACAGACTCTCCAGATATAAGACAGAAGCAAAACATTTGTTCAGACACCAGAAAACCAAATCCCCAAACCAGAAAGCCGAATCCATCATAGCAACAAAGAAGTTAATACACCATAGCACAGTAGGGAGCCACACCATCCTTTAGCCTTCCCACAAACACTCACAAGCCTAGCTGTCTGGTTGCCTGCCATCCCCTCTCTCCCATCTTCTAGCTGCTCTGACTTCCAGCTTCATATGGGCTCTGCTCTACCCTTCAGCAAGCTCCTCCCATCACAGGCTCCATGTGACTACATTTGGCCTATTAGGGGGCAGGGAAGATCTTCAAATTCCCATTACCATTACATATGGTTATAGTGTAGATTCATTTTGCTTAACCATGCTTATTTGTTACAATTTTTTTTTTAAATTCCCGTCTTTTGGTTGTGGGTTGGATTAGCAAGTGATGCCAAGAAAGGGAACCATTGAAATACTTTAAAATATTCACAGAAGAGAATAGAAAAAAGTTCAGAAGGAAATACAATCAGGACAGATTTGAAAGTAACAGTACTTATTTTATAGATATATGTGTGTATGTATTTTTTAAAGCAAGCATTTTTAAATAGAGATTCACGGTTTCATATAAATTCCTCAGTTGTGTTCTGTGTGTATGGAAGTGATTTTTTTTAAGGGTTAAAGTTTAGACTAACAAAAATTTTTTTCAATGATAATTGGACAATGATAATTTACCAAAGATAAAGAGACAAATAGTTGAGTCAGTATGTACTACTGAAAAAAGGAGGAGGAGGAGGAATATCACATTTGGGGAAGAAATTTTATGTCTCCAAAAAATTTCTTTAAATCAAAATCCCAGAAAGCTCTTGGAGTAACTTTGTAACTCTGAAATTTGTTTCTATATCTGTTCTTTTCTCTATAGATCCAAGAAGGAAATATCATGTGAGGTTGATGGCATATAACAATATGGAAGATGGTTATCAGGCAGACCAAACAGTCAGTACTCCAGGATGTGTTTGTAAGTACTAAATTTCCATGAAATAATTTTGCAAATCTTTTGTAAAGGCTATACTTTTTTTTTTTAAGAAAAGAGTGAGTTTTAAGAACGTTTGATAGTTAAAGAACTTTTTTTTAAAAAAAGATCTATTTCTGTTTTGGTTTGGTTACATAGAAGTTTAACTAAAGAAAGTAATGAGAAATGGTTTTTCAGTTGCCTACTAATATATTTAATCGTAAAACTAATTTTGTCATACAGACCACTGTGCAGTTTTACCAAGATCAAAAAATATGTAGTTCTTAACCACAGGTCCATTGTTTACTGACTCTCTGAGTGACTTTGGCAAGCCTCTTAATATATATACTCTATTAGCAACATATTAATGTTTTCTGTTTTCTACTGTAAGTAGTGGTTTCTCCTTTATTGGGCATTTAGAAGAGTAGTTGAGGTTTTAATGTGAGAGTGTCTGTATATCTTCTTGGAAGAAAGATACAAAACTGTCTTTGAGAGGTGGTGGTGTTGATTTTGCTGTAGTGTTAACTGAATTTTTTGTGGCTTATAGAACGGTATTGTCTTTTTTAAAAATAGCTGTTCGCGATCGTATGGTTCCTCCACCACCACCACCCCATCATCTTTATGCTAAGACTAATACCTCATCTTCTATCTACCTGCACTGGGGGAGGCCTGCATTTACCTCTGCACAGATAATTAACTACACCATCCGCTGTAACCCTGTGGGCCTTCAGAATGCTTCTTTGGTTCAGTACTTCCAAACGTATGTAGCTTCTATCAATGGTTTATTCTTTCTTTTCCCATTTGCACATACCTGTTCAGTCACCTTTAATTAGCCCCTAATATTCATTTTGTGTTTTCTGCTTCCTGGCCATATTTAGTCATTCAGTATTGTGTTTACAGTGGGTTGGTCACTCTGCTGTATGCCCAACCAAAAAAAGGCAAAATCAGGTCCTTGTTCTCAAGGAGCTCACCTTCTAATGGAGTGTGTGTGTGTGTGTGTGTGTGTGTGTGTATGTGTGTGTGTGTGTGTGTGTGTATACACACACAATGCAAATAGAAAGTGATCTCAGAGGGATGGTACTAACAGTGAAAAGGGCTAGGAAAAATCTCCTCTTGGAGGATATGATTTGTCTCATTCAGCTCACGTGGATGGAAGATCAAAGATCGTTGCTATTTCTGCCATAAATGGAGGGGCTGAATTAGAACTAAGAATGTATTAAAGAACTGTTTTGAGAGTCAGGAAATTACTCAGTGTGTTATTGGATTTCTTTGTTGTGATTACTTGACAGGTTTAAAATATTTAAATCAATGTCAGGTTCACTAGATTATGTATTATTAGTCAAGATACCATGATTATTTTTAAGTACTTGAACGTAACATCTTTAATGGGAAATCCCCATCAAAACAAAGGATTTTAATATTGGTGTGAGCAAAAGATGACATACCCCTTATTTTAGGCTTTCTTTGTTGTGAGACGTTGTAACAACAAGCACCCTAGCATACCTAGGGCAGCTACTAGCACAGGTTCTTAGATCTGCTTTTCTAAAGGAAAGCAACTCAAAATGGGTTAACAATCTTACTTTAATCAAGCATATCATTTAACTAGTTCAGGGGGAA
>CM053589.1:81958080-81975362 GCA_028646515.1 Pseudochirops corinnae
GAAGTGGAAAAGAAAAAGGACACTTCTTACATACACAGCATATGCAATAGATCAGTACCTTGCCCCTTCAGCTGCTTGTAATATTTTCTCCTTGATCTGGGAACTCTGGAACCTGGCTATAATATTCCTAGGAGTTTTCTTTTTGGGATCTTTTTAAAGAGGTGATCAGTGAATTCTTTTAACTTCTGTTTTGCCTTCTGGTTCTAAAACATCAGGGCAATTTTCCTTGAGAATTTCTTGAAGGATGATTTCTAGGTTCTTTTTTTTGATCATGGCTTTCAGGTAGTCCAATAATTTTTAAATTATCTCTCCTGGATCTATTTTCCAGGTCAGTGGTTTTTCCAATGAGATATTTCACATTGCCTTCTTTTTTTTTTTCATTTGTTTATATCTGTTTAATAGTATCTTGATTTCTCATAAAGTCATTAGCTTCCATTTGCTCCAATCTAATTCTGAAGGAATTATTGTCTTCAATGAGCTTTTGAAATTCCTTTTCCATCTGGAAAATTTGACTTTTTAAGGCATTCTTCTCCTCACTGGCTTTTTGTGCCTCTTTTGCCATTTGAGTTAGTCTATTTTTAAGGTGTTAATTTTCTTCAGTCAGGTTGATGACTCTCTTTTCATGATTTTCTTGTATCATTCTCATTTTTCCTCCCAATTTTTCCTCCACTTCTCTTATTTGATTTTCAAAGTCCTCCTTGATCTCCTCCATGGCCTGTAACCAGTTCATATTTTTCTTGAAAGCTTTTGGTGCAGGAATTCTAACTGTGTTGTCTTCCTCCCATTCCATGCTTTGATCCTTTTTGTCCCCAAACAAGGAATCTAAAGTTGGATTGCTGTGCTTGTTTTGCTTCCTTTGCCTGCTCATGTTGCCAGTCAATTAACTTGACTTTTGAGCTCTTTGCCACAGTAGAACTCTGCTTCCAGAGGGGAGAGTTTTGTCCCAAATCGCTGGGGTTTTCACAGCTGTTTGTTTTGGTTGCCTCACTTTCTCTAAGCAGCATGCAAAAGAACAACAGTTAAGAAGGCTGATGGTGCAATTAACCCTGGACTGAATTTTGAAAAGATGAAGGCAAGGGACTGAAGGGAAACTGATAGTGTATGGTTGAATTTGTCAAGAATATGAAGAGAAAAAAAAAGAATATGAAGAGAAAGAAGTAAAATCAGGATGATGGTGAGAGACTGAGAGATGTACTGATAGACAAGGAGTTTAGAAGGAACAAGACAGAGGAAAAAATTAAGGAAAGGAAGTTGTCAGAGGATTTTTAAGAATTCTGGATTATGGAGGTAAAACAGTTAGTTGATAAGCTAAAATGGAATAAAAATAGAGATCAAAGAAGTCTGGGAATTTGATGAATAGACAGACCTGATTGTTTTCAAAAAGACCTTATCATGTAGATTGAAGTCTCTAAGTAGCAGACATCCAAGTCGATAGGAATACTGAACTTCTTGAAAAAGGAAGTAAATGATTGTGATGAGTTTGGCAGGTGATGAAGATGGATGGAACAAACCTCAGATGGAAAGGGCTTGATGAATGATGGTGGCAAAGGAACAATCTGGAATAGTGAGGAATAGGAATATGCCTGTTTTTATTCCTGGCCAGTACTTAAGGGGGGTGTGAAAGAAGGAATGCCTAGTACTAGAAAAGTAGCTTAAAATGGATCCCATCTCACAGGATCCTAGTCTTGGAGCTGTAAGGGATCTTAGAGGTTATTTAAGCTAACCCTTACATTTTACAAATGAGGAAACTGAGGCCCAGAGAGTTGAACTGATTTGCTCAATATAAAGAAGTAGTGTTATGGTAGTGGTTTAAACACAGGTCCTTCAAATATAGGGCTCCTTCTAGTCTACCGAACTCTTCCTTGTTTTCTGGGAGAGAACATAAAGTGAAGATATTTGAGACAAAGGAGAATTGTGAATAATGGAGTGGTCATTTAGGGGGACACAATGGAATAGGAGGGCAGAGAAGGATATAGGCTTTTGGGGCTGGGGGAAGGAGTAGGGTTAGATGTATATGGATGAATTATAAGAAAAGGTAGGAGTGGTAATTCTAACATCAGTGGGGATAAGGAGAGAAAAGCAAAAAAGGGAGTTTGGCCACCATAGCATAGAGGAATGACCAATTGATAGGAGCTTCTCTGAAGTACTGAGATGACTAAGCAGAGTTAGTTTCAGGCCTCACTACTTCAGATTCCCTTCTGGGAACTTCATACTAAGACAATAATGATGAGGCTCACCCAGAACATAACCTTGAAAATTGCAGTTCCCAATTAGTTCCCAATATTTGAGTCCCTAGAAGCAGTGATTCTCTCTAATACTTTTTGTGCCCTAAGGCTGGGGATTTATGATGAATTAAGGCCTTCCCTCAGACCAGGCATTCTATTACCCCCTGTACCTATGGGTCATATATAAGGAGAAGAGAACCAAGTGGGGCTCTGCTTTTGTCAGGAGAGAGGGGAGAGAGGAAGGTTCATGAGAGCTTTAGATCTAAGCACTGCTCTCCTTCAAGACTAGGGCTTCATAAGTCATACTATAAATCCCATTAACACATTAATGACAGGTACAAATTCATTCATTTGTTTTGGTTAAACAGCTGTTTATGACTTGCAGCTCCTCATTCATAGAAAATCAGAGACTTCAGTATCTAGTCCAACTCATTCACTTTACAGGTGAGAAAACTGAAGCTCAGAGATGTTTAGTGATTTGCCAAAGGTTCTTAACCCCTTTCCTGAGATGTGACATCTGCATCTTTCACTAATCCCTAATTAAAAGCAATGTACCACAGGCATTTGGAGCTAAGTATATTAATTTTCTTCTGAAGCTGTTTTAATTAGTGTACTGGTTTTCTTATTGCCTTTAACAATTTTAGGAACTATCTTCTTCAGTAAATTTAATGTAGTCACATAGTTCAAAGCAAAATTATCGATAGCAAATTAAAAATAAAATAAAATTATTTTCAACTAGGTTACGACATATAATAGTACCATATATACACACACGTACATATACATGACAGAAACAATGGAATGAAAACACTAAACTCAATTGTGATTGAACAATGCCTTGAAAGCAGTAAACATGCAATAAATTCTTGTTAAAGTGCATAGGAAGAAGAGGAAGAGGAAGAGGAAGAATAGGAGAAGTAATCTATTCAACTTTTTCCCATTTGGTGTCCTGGTCTCTTCCTTATCTCTTTTTCATGGCATCTTATCTTGCCACTATCCCTTTACTCATGCTGCTATTGTTAAATAGAATGAATTCATACCACTTTCTTACTTTTTAAAAATTAATCTTAAAAGGACCATGTCAAGTCCTATTTTCTCCATGAATTACATGCCAGTACATTTAATATATTTAATTTAGCTTGTCCTTGTTTATTATCTTAAATTGTGCTCTATTTTTGTGTTAATTTCTAGCTCCCTGATTAACTGTAGCCTAACTGAGCAGCAGCATATAGACTATATTTTAAAATATAGTTGTTGTCTGTTATCCAGTAATAGACATTTCATGAATGGTGAAACAATTTTATAGAAGACAGTTGTATTAGCCCATAAATAGAATAGATAGTTGTTTTCTTGGTATGATTTGAAAGAAACAAAAAGTTTCTTATCATCAAAAATAACATTATGACTATTTTACTAAATGCTGCCTGAATTTTCCATTATTAGTAAAAAAAAACTACATCTCAAACTACTTGCTCAAGGTAAAACACTGTATTTCAAAGTATCCCTTATTAAAAATGAAATGTTTTGGATGGCATTATATCATTATTAGTCATAAGCGCAGTGGCCTAGATTAGTTTATATTAACTCATAGTTACATAAAATTTACATAGTGATTTACATTTTTGTACATGATCTCATTTGAATCCCTAACAATACTGTGGTAATATAGGTATTGTTTTCTGCATTTTGCAGATGAGGCTGAATGTAAGTGACTTATTCATGGTGTAAGTTTATTCACTAGTAAGTGTAAGAAATGGGATATCTAACACTGACAAGCAGGATTCTATTTTGCAATGTATATAGGACACAGGATAGACATGCTTTCATTAAAAGGAAAAGGAAGAGACATCTGGCCGAGATGGCTACTCGAGGTCGGACCAGACTGCCCAACTCCTTGATGCCCTATACCTACTCCAATGAAACTTGAAATTTAAAACAGAACAAATAATGATCAAGAAATCAAGTGAGAAATTCGTTAGCCAGGACCTCAGGGGTATTAGGAAAAGGTAAAACTAGAGCCAGCACAGACAAATAAGACCATAGCCTCCCAGTTTAACAGGTCAGGGATACTTGTAGCCTTCAAGGTTCTGAGTCTGTGGTAGCAAAAAGAGTCTTCCCACCCTCTGTAAAGCACCAGGGAGACCAGAAAGCCCTGGTGTGGAGAACTTGACAGCCCAGTATCAATCTGTAGGTCATTCTAGTGCTGTCAGATCTACCCCATTCCCTGGCCCTCTGTCCTGGGATGCCATGAAACATCCTAAAGATTCAGTCTCAAAGATCCAAGGAGGCTTAATCCTGAAAGGTGAAGTTCAACTCAGCAATCCAGGTTCCCCAGGGCAAAACTAAGCAAAGTTGGCCACCCAACCCATAAGCAGTGCAGAGGGTTGAGTCTGGTCCTGGCATAAAGCCTCAGTTCAGGAGCTAATGTTGAGCAAATTAAATAAAACATTGACCAAAATAAATATGCTTGTAGATCTAGAGATCTCTAAAGAGAAGTTTCAAGTGATTGCACAAGAACTCTAATCGATACCACACAAAAAATGGATGTGCCATGAGGACCACATGAATATCTAGAAGAAACAAAGCTGGCAATGAAAAGTAAAATGAAAGCTCTTGAGGAAAGAATTGCAAAGAAAACAGCTTAGAAGGGAAAGTGCTAGACCTCACTCAAGTAATGGAGTCCTTGAAAACTAGAGTAGACCAAATAGAAATCAGCGATTCTATGAGATAACAAGATATATTAGAACAAAATCAAAACATTGAAAAAAATAGAAGAAAATGTAAGCTCTTTTCTATCACATACAACTAATGTTGGAAACAGGTCAAGGAGAGAAAACTTAAGGCTCATTGATTCGATTCCTCAAAAATCATGATTTGAAAAAAAGCCTAGACACTGTATTTCAAGAAGTCATAAATGAAAACTGTTCTGATCTGTTAGAATCAGAAGGCAAAGTGAAGATAGAATCCACCCTTTACCACCCCAAAGAGAAAAATCCTGGGAATGTCATAGCCAAAATCCCGAGCTCCCACATCAAAGAAAGATTATTTCAGGGAGCCACAAAAAAGCAGTGGAAGTATCAAGGAACCTAGATCACATAAAACTGGCAGCTTCTGCTAAAAACAAGAAGATATCTAGGAATACAATATTCCAGGAGGCAAAAGACATAGGCTTACAACTAAATTACCATGCAAAACTGACCTTCAGTGTGAATTTTGAAATTTTCTGATGACTAGGGTCTTTGAAATACAAATACAAGAATCAAGAGAAACTTAGAAAGGTAAATTTATTTTAACAATTGGAAGGAACTCTATGATAGATAATGTAGTGCTAACTTTTAGTAGGGGAGGAGTAAGTATCTCTTTGGAGCCTTAATGTCTTTACGGAGGGAATCAAATAAGAGAAAGGGGGCCTGGGATGGATTGATTCTGGTTTTTGGGATTAAGACAGGAAAAAGAAGGAAGGATAAAAGGAATGAGCTATTGTAGAATGGAGGAATAAAGTAGAGGAACTTGTTCTTTCTCATAATTTGGGTTGTAAGAAGATTATAAAGACATAGGGGGAAAGGGTAAGGTGAACAGGCATCAGAAGAACTTTACTCTTCTCAACAAGACAAATGAGGTGTGAAAGTACTCCCAGTTTGGGGCAAAAATACATCAAAACCAAAAAGCATATATATTGCCAATGAGATACCCACAGTGGCTGCTATGAATATGCAGATGTATTTCCAGGTTTGAATCACAAGATATAACAGACTCTTCTTCAAAGACAAAACCAAGATATTTATTCATATGCCAGAAAGCCAAATGCACTATGATAAAAAAGAAGTGGATACACATTATCAATGTAAGGAGCACTGCCATCCCCCTCCATCAGGCCTCCCCACAAACAAGGTCCCTTAGGCAAAATGCCCCTCTCTCACCCATGCTACCTCCTCTGCCTCTCTCTGCCTCCTATCTCTCAGCTCTGCTTGACTTTCTGCTCTCTGCTTTCTGCTTATGCTCTTTAGGATAAACTCCTCCCAAGCACTGAGTTCCATGTGACTCAGCCGTGGACTGGGCCAGAATTCAAAGCAGGTCACATGGGCCTATTAAGGCACAGGGAAGATCTTCAGATTTCCTTAACATTATAGCACATAAGAGATGATAATATTGAAAAGCATATAGTGTCAAGCAAATTCATCTGCCTAATCCTGAAGAAAGTATTAAAAGGAAAAAAGAAACATACTGCAATATAAGTGAGTACTCATCATTTGGGGAGTAGCCGAACAAATTATGCTGTGTGAAAATAATGGAATATTGTTGTACCATAAGAAATAGATAAGTTCAGAGGAAACTGGATAGTATGAAGTGACGCAGAGTGAAGTGACAGAACCAGGACACCAATTTATACAAAGACAGCAATGTAAAGAAAAACATATTTGAAAGACTTCCTTCTGATCAATTCTGTGACCAACCTAATTTCCAGAGGACCTATGAATGAAGCATGTTACTAACCTCCCAAGAGAGGTGATGAAATCATTGGTTAAAAAGAGATGTACACTTTTTTGGACATGACCACAGTGTAGATTCATTTTGCTTCACTATGCTTATTTGTTACAGTGTTTTTTCGTCCTTTCTCTTGGTTTTTAATTGAGTGGAGGACGGGAGGGAAAAAAAAAGAAAGTTTAGCAATAGTGATGCCCAAAAAGGACTGTTGAAACATTTTTTTTAATGCACAGAAGGAAATTCATAGGAAGCACAAATAAGAAAGTAAGGTAGAATTTATTATATTATATATGTTATAGGGTTAATATATAATTTATTAGATACTTTCAAGGGGTATGAAATGAAAATTACTGATTTTATGTACAGTCCTCTTTTGTGTTCTGTGTATATAAAATTGTGTGTGTGTGTGTGTGTGTGTGTGTGTGTGCATGTGCATATTTAAGTTTTGAACTTAAAAAGTGAAGGGGAACAAGTCTGGAACGTTAGGTACTATTGCAGGGAGCAAACTCAGACGAGGCTTCACAGAGAGAAATGGTGGATGTTACTGGATACCTGGGAAGCTAGGGAAAGAGGTCAGCTTAGAAAAGGTAAATGACAAAAACTAAAAACAAAGAATTATTACTACTTCACAAGTCGTCATTCATTGTGAACAGTTTTGCTATTTTTCTACCCCTAGTTAGAGCAGGTGAATTATTTGAATTATAATTTTAGGGCTTAAAGAGGATTTAGCTCATTTGATAAAACTTTTCCAGTTTTTATGTGTTGTTAAACTGTAATTTGGGAATTCTTAAAAAACAAATTGCATCTGTCATATGAATAAGACCTGATTAGAGGAATCATGTGAATAAACTGGTAGAGTTTACATAAGAAATGATTGACCATGGCCAGATTCAAATAGCTTATAGATGACTGGTTTTATTTCATTTCTTCCAGCCTCAGTTTCTTTTTTTTAATTTCCCTCTCATCTTCTCTGCTTTACCCCACCCTTAAAAAATGTGAAAGCAAAAGAAAGAAAAACAAAATCCTCATAATAAGGACACCTACTTAAACAAAATGAATTTCCACATCGGCCACATCCAAAAATATATGCCTCATTGTGTTTCTTGAATCCATCAGTTCTCTCTCCAACATAATGAGGTGGAGATTAACTCAAATATTTTATGAAAAGTAACATTTCAAAACTGTAAGAGATAAAAACCTGTTGCATGCATCTACACTGTGCCACCTAGTGTCCAGTATGCTTAAATACATTACCATTACCATTTCTAAGATATTATTTTGCAGAAGTGATGCGAAAATATTTGCATTTCCTTTATCTGTAATAATTTTGTCATGTAGTTCTTGTTTATATAGTAAATTTGGCCTTGTCCGAAGCCTGATCATCTTTTCCATGAGGTGGCATGATTTTGATTGCTTTTTTTTTACAATATTGTTATCTCCTAGAAAGTTGCAGAGGGCATATTCACATTTAATATATTGTTAGGCAATGTGTGAATTTATTTTGCTTGACTATAAATGTTTGTAACCAGTGTTTCATTTTCTTACTTACTCGAGGCAGGAGGGAGAGGGCAGAACTTTCTTTGAAAAAAAAAAGTAAAAATATTGCTAGGAAGCTTTCACATATATTTGTGTAAAATTTTAATTTGGATCTTTATAAAACTCTAGAGAACTTTAATTGTCTGCAGTTTTGTGATAAGCAAAGAATGAGCTAGAAATTCAAGAGAGCGTAGAGAAAGCCAGACTGATAGAATTATAAGAATTCACATTTATGTAGCACTTTACATTTTACAATTTGCTTTCCTCATAACAGTTCTATGAGGAAATAGTGCAAAGAATATCCCCAATTACAGATGAAGAAACCAAAATTGTAACAAAAAGGTTATGTGAATTGTCCAAAACGTAGCTGTTAAGAGCCGGAGCCAGGACTCGGGATCTTCTTGGTTTGTGGCTCTTCCCACCACATAGCTCTGAAAGCATAGTAAGGTGAACTAGAAGTGAGAGGAATCTTCTCCAGAAAGGCAGGTAAGAAGAAACCCAGACCTGATAGAGTATCAACAGGCTCTGACAGAGAGGTGCCAAAAGAAGAATGCTTCACCCTGCTGTGGGAAGAGAATTACTAGAGTAAATATAGTGGGTCTAATAAAGGATAGGGAGAAAGGCTGGATCTGTGATTTCACTGGCACAGAGAATTTCCAGATAAGCAAACTATCCCTCCATCAATGCAAATTGATTCTTTTCCTGCATTTTATAATACTAGAACATTGTTCAAACATTAACATTGAGAAGTTAAGTGACTTGCCTTAAGTCACCTAGTTTGTGAGGTGGTATTGGAACCCAGGACTTCTTGGCTCCATGGCCAGCTCTCTATTCACTATGCTATGCTACCTCTCAACCGACAGATATAACTGACAATAGATTTTGAAGTTCACAAAGTAATATATCTAATCACATTTGGGCTTCACTACAATTCTGTTAGATAAGTACTTCCATTATTGTTATTCCACATTCCCAGATAAGTAAGTTGGAGTTTAGAGAGGTTGTATCCATGGTCACACTGACTGTCAGACGTGAGATATGGATCAAGGGTTTCCAGATTCTGAGTCTGATATTCTGTCCATTATACTCTGCTGCTTCCCAGAAGGAGAAAAGTGGAATGAGAACCCTAGAGCTACCTCTTCCTTTTTCAGTGTATTAGTTGCACATTGCCACTAATTATGTTAAGCTACTATTCCTTCTTTCTCCCTCTCCCTTCCTGGTTTCTCTTCCTTCTCCTCTTAACTGCATGTCTTCCAAGATTTTTCTTGATATTCTATTCCTTTTTTCCTCTAAATTTATTCCCTCAAATCACTTGTCTGTTTTTATGATTTCAGTTATTCTTCTTCTGAGGATTCCCAAATCTCTTATCTCCAACTGACTTCTCAGCTATATTAAGTCCTTTATTTCAAATCTTTTCATATTTGCTAATATTAGTAAAGTGCCTTGCAAACTTTAAAGCGCTATATTAAATGTTAGGTTTCCAACTGGATATCTCAGTTTGTAAAACTCATCACCTCAAATTCAACTGACTATAATTTAATTCATTATCTTCCCTTCCTGACTTTTCCTCTCTACTCCCTCTCAGAAAACAACAGAAACCCAGCTTCCTTTGCCAGATCCCTTACTTTATAACAATGATGTGATACTACTTTTCTCCTTTTCACTCAGAACTCAAACTTTATAATAAAGTTTGACTTAACTCTCTGCCCTTTATATCACTATACTCACCAGGACCATTTTCTTTTATATAATTTCTCCTTTCAAAATTGCTTTCAAATTGGGCTTTATTCTCCCTTCCTACCGACAACATCTTAATAATGCCCTCATTATCTTATATACATGTTTTTGCAGCACTATTCTTAATTGATTCCAGTGTTTACGCATCTCTAAACTATCTTGAATACTTGTTTCAGACTGTCTTCCTAAAATAACATTTTGAGGGGCGGCTAGGTGGTACAGTGAATAGATTGCTGGCCCTGCAGTCAGGAGGACCTGAGTTCAAATTTAATCTCAGACACTTAACACTTACTAGTTGTGTGACCTTGGGCAAGTCACTTATAACCCCAGTTGTCCTACTTTTCCCCCCTCCAAAAAGACCAAAAATAAACAAACAAAAAATAACATCTTGATTAAGCTTGTGAAATTGCAGGGAAGGAGTCTATCTACAAAATGACTAATTTAAAAATAAAAGACATCAATAAAACATTTTTTAAGAAAAGAACAAAGCATAGTCCTTCCCTTTGTGGATTTGAAAAAAATGCCCATTTCATCAAGTCTAAACTCATCTGAGAATTTGAGGTCCTCCTAAATATAGACCTGCTGTACCTGTCCAATCTTCTTACCAGTACCTATTTTATGATGTCAGCTCCAATCACTTTGATCTTCTCATTTTCTTTTGCACCCATGTTTATTCCCTACTTTGTAGTTTTGTTAATGCTACTTTTCCTTCATAGAGTGACTCTTTTGTTCCAACAATGCAAATCCTACCCATCCTTCAGTGTTGTCCCATAAGCCTTTCCTGTCCATTCCTACCCAAAGTAATCTCTCTATTCTCTGAAGTCATCATTTTTAATGTCTGATTGACCCGGTTTACTACTCAACTACTTTCTTTTACATATTATCCTGTAATTTTATCATGCTTTTGTCATTCTTTTCTTTCTTCCACCTAGTAAGCTCTTTGAGAACTGAAACCTTGTATTATATTTTTTTAATCCTCCAAAGTTCCTTTTATAGTACTGAGTATATAGTAAATAATTATGACAAGTTGCAGCATGTCTAGAGAAGAGCACTCAGGATAGCAAGGAGATAAAAACTATGTGATTTAAATATTGGTTGATGAATTGGGAATGTTTGCCCTGAGTAAGATCAGACTTAAAAATTGGAAAGGAAAATTATCCCTTTCCTCAAATTATATGAAGGATCGTTACATGGTAGAGTAGTATTATACTAACTCTTCTTGGTCTCTGATGGAACAAAGAACAAGGGGTAGGCATATTTTAGTTCAGTGCAAGGAAGAGTGTAATAACAATCAAAGATGTCCAAAAATTAGTTTCTTGGTAAGATAATAAGTTCTCTATCACTAGAATTGTTCAAGAAGGTACTGGTTAATTTCTTATAATGTTTTTCAGTAGTTGGATTAGATGACCTAAGGTCTCTCCCATTTCTAAGATTCTCTCATTCTGTATATGGACTACTAGAAAACAACAGACAGACCAACATTGTATGCAGCGAAGAATGAATAATTCATTTTGAGTTGAGACCACCACTTAACCAAGTGTTTAAAGGCAGAGTCAAAAACAATGAATCAACATAGAGAGATCTATGTGCATAATATTTAAAGGACTATTTGTTACTCCTGTTCTTCTTAAAGACATTCCTTAGTATACGTGCAGTGCAGTTCTCACCATCAATATAGTTCATCATCATACTTAAGGAACAGTAATCTATAGATTTATATGCATTTTGAGGGGAATAATAGATAGAGTGCCAGGCCTGGAATCAGGAAGCCTTATTTTCCTGAGTTCAAATCTGGCCCTAGACACTTCCTAACTGTGTGACCCTGGACAGGGACTTAACTTTATTTGTCTCCATTTCCTCATCTGTAAAATGGGCTGAAAAAGGATATGGCAAACCACTCTGGTGTCTTTGCCAAGAAAACCTCAAATAGGGTCATGAAGAGTTGGACACAATTGTAACAATCAAACAACAAATATGCATTTTGGGAGTGTTGTTACTGACGCTGTCTTCCTATCTGGTTAACTCAACATTAACATTATTACTTATGCAAAGAGTAGAATAGAACCCTAAATTGTTATAAAATTCCATGGGTAGCAATTTTATTTTCATATTTATTTTAATTTAAGCTAAAATTGCTTTTTCTGGATTTTCAGAATGACATTCCAAATCAATTTGAAATGAAACTTCGCCATGATACAGTTCTTGAAGATTCTTACAGAAGAATCATAGCTGTGAAGAGAGCAGACTTCCTCAAAGATAGGCTATGGATTGAGTTTGATGGTGAAAAAGGATTAGATTATGGAGGAGTGGCCAGAGAGTGGTTCTTCCTAATATCAAAAAAAAATGTTTAACCCTTATTATGGGTTGTTTCAATATTCTGCTACGTAAGTGTCATTATGATAAATAAACAGGATAAAAATCACTATTATAATACCTTAGAGAAAAAAATGTAAATCTTTAGATTAATAATGTTCTCAGAAAGGAATTATTTCACTGTAAAATACACACTCACACAATCAGTAATTACCACTGTCTTTTAAGGAACAATGGTTTGAATCTCTAATGTTGATTACAATGAAAGCTTTTTTTGTTGTTGATTTTATTGGAAATTGAAAAATTATTGATTACATCTACTATGAAAAACATGTCTCCATTTTTTCTTAAGTAGGGCTACTGGTAATGTCATTCAGCATGAAAGTCTCATATCCTTTTTGATCCAAAGAAAGAATGTATCATGGTAGGCCAGGAAAGAAGAAATATGCAACAAGATCTATTTTAGAATTGGTGTACTCTTCTAAAAAAAAGACTTTGTAAACCTAACTGTGGTTCTAATAGAGATAAAAATTCCTATAAAAAACTTCCAATTATATCATTAGCTTTTTTTAAAATAGGAGAATACTTAAAATATTATTTTCTTTACAGGGATAACTATACCTTACAGATAAATCCAAATTCTAGATTGTGTAATGAAGATCACCTCTCCTATTTCAAATTCATAGGCCATGTAGCTGGAATGGCAGTTTATTATGACAAACTTTTAGATGCTTAGTATAATTGATAACATCCAAATATTGAGAACATGTGTCATTCTTTCCATTTTAGAAATTATTTTAAATCTCTTGTTTGAAAGGTTTTTTCATTCATCCATTTTACAAAATGATGTTGCATAAGCCAATAACACTTCATGATATGGAATCTGTGGTAAGTCTATTTTAGTTTTTTTTGTCATTTGTTATTTTGGAACAGTAGTTTCAAAATAATTATTAATTTGAAACGGAACATTATTAAGAATACTAGGATTTTTTGTTTTTAGGGAGTTGGAGTTAATGGAGTTTAAAGTTCCAAATACATATCTGTTAACACATTTCTTATTATGAATGGTACACATTGTGGGGAGCCAAAGAGGCCTGATCCAGGACTCAGATAAAAACCTTAGTAGTATACCCTAATGCCCCTCGAGGTGATGTGGCTTGTAAAGGCTGGCTCCCTGAGAGATCTGCCAGGGGTACACTTAAAAGTACTCTTGTTTGAAACTCTTAATGTCAAAGCCTTTGCCCCCAGACTTCAGTCACCTAAAAGAACATGTTCCTTATACTATTTTAAGTCAAAATACTTGACTCTTGGGGATTAGTTTCTATGCAGATGTCTTTCAGATTGGCCTGATCTCCGGGAGCATCCTTTGTCCTGTAGATACACTTTGATAAGAGATAACTGACTTTCTCCATGGTTTCCTGGGTCCTTGATAACAAAGCCTTATCTTATCCAAGCTACTTCCAGGTATGTCAGACTATTATATTGATAATAAAATTCCAGGATATGATTAGGATAAGAATACTTGTTTGTCTTTTGGATCCTTAAAAACCTTGTTCAAAGAATCAGTAAATGGAGTTCATGGTTCTTCTTTGAACGACCCACATGGCCTGGTCATTTCTTATTCACATCTCTGATCATGCTTAGTGCTGGACACTGAGCTGCCCATGACAATACATCTTTAAGATAGAAAACTAGGTTGTGTCCTCAAATTTAGTTCAACAAACATTTATTAAGAGCTTACCATGTATAAGGCTCACTGCTAGGCACTGGGACTATGAAGGTGAGAAACGGTATAGTTTCTGGTCCTCAAGGAGGTCACACTTTGAAAAGTGGGATATTAGAGACACACAAATAAGTATGACCTAAAGTAAAATGTTATCAAGACCATGGAGTTAAACAATTATATAAGAAAATTTGAAGAGAAATTTCATCTTGGGGGGGTAAGAGAGCCAGGGTGGGAATGGGATGAATCAAGAAAGCCTTTGTAGTTCAAATGGCACTTGACCTGGGCCTTGAAAAAAGAGGAATATTTCAACAAATAGTGAAGAACATGCATTCCAAAAATGTGGGAGATATCCTGAATAGATGCACTGAGTTGGGAGAGTGAAAGACAAAACAGGGAATGGCTAACAGTCAAGTTTGACTAAAAAGTAGAGTTAATTAAAGGGAACAGTGTAAAGTAAGGTTAAAAAGGTTGGATTTTGTGCAGCTAAAATAAAATCATAAACACATTGTATATATTTTTGGCTGAGATAGGGAAGAAATCATTAAGATCCACAGAAATCTGAATTTTTGCAGTAGCCATAATTTATTCCAGATAATAGAGAACCTTGATTGATAAGTTAAAAGTTTGTATTTTGTCCAAAGAACAATAGGTAACCACTGAATGTTTTTGAGCAAGGGAATATCATGAATCAGAATTGTATATTAGGTTAATTTGGTAGATGATAGAATGATTGATTGAAAAGGTGAGAGACTGGAGGCATAAACAGAAAAACACTAACCAACCATTTAAGGGGAAAAAAAGGGAGGGGTGTGTGTGTGTGTGTGTGTGTGTGTGTGTGTGTGTGTGTCTTTGTGTCTGTGTATACATCCCAAGACCTTTGTAGTCAATGAAATGCATTTTTTGTTACTTGCATGTTAGATATAAATGAAAAAAGTTCACCAAAAGTAAAAGTCCATATACTTATTGATGGCGCTAAGATGAAATTTTATTTGTAGTTGCCACATTTGGCTTGGGACAGGGCAGAAATTCTTAGGCAGCATCTTGAATTTTTACAAAAACTACTATATATATAGGAAAATTTTTAGAACTAATACACATATCTAGTGCCATTTATCACAATAACTGACTACTGAGGTCCCTAATGCTGCCTTGCTGCTTCTGAAAGCCCTTTTTACCACTGCCACCATGGATTTAGCTCTTGAAGACTTCTTTAATAAGGTGTTTTAAGTTTTAGTAATCTTCAACTTGTATACATACCTATTATTACATTTTATATATATATATATATATATATATATATATATATATATATATATATATATTATTATACATACCTGTAGGCCACTGGCCATTTATATTGAAAAAGCAGAAAGATAGTGAATCCTCATCTTCTACTACTCTACAATACCCTGTCACCCAGCTTTATAAGTATGTATGTGTATAGATATAGGTATATGCATCTACCTGTGGATTCCAGTAGTCTTATGCAATATTATTTCAGGTAACCTTTCTTAAATACACATTTTAAATATTCAGTCATTTTCTTTAAGGACAGTGAA
The DNA here is from genome assembly GCA_028646515.1 of Pseudochirops corinnae. Taxonomy (NCBI): domain Eukaryota; kingdom Metazoa; phylum Chordata; class Mammalia; order Diprotodontia; family Pseudocheiridae; genus Pseudochirops; species Pseudochirops corinnae. Next base: position 81,973,662 of record CM053589.1, read on the forward strand.
TATTATAATTCACTAAGATGGATTCTTGAGAATGATCCAGCAGAACTGGACCTGCGGTTTACAGTTGATGAAGAACTCTTTGGACAGGTTTGTAAATGTTAATTAAGTGAAACAATATGAATTGTAAAATCAGTATAGAGAGGGTAAAATATACACATGCTATTCATTTCTGTGTTCTGTGGAATCTCCTTCCCCTCTACTTAATGATATCCTTTTCTTAAGTGAAAAAAGAGCTTTCTAAAGGAAAGGACAAAATATTTTGTTACCTAAGTTCTTTTATCTAGCATCTTAAGTTTCTTTAGTTTGGACTTTTAAGAAGTAATTTAAAGCACTGTAATGTAGCTTAAAATGCATGTTTTGTGATCTGTTTTCTCACAAAATTAAATATATTTAGATATACTATGTTTATTTTTAGACACATCAACATGAATTTTAAAATGGTGGATCTGAAATAGTTGTCACCAATAAAAACAAAAAAGAATATATTCAGTAAGTATTTTACTGTTACAAATTATATCCTTTTTAAATACCCAAACTAGAAAAATGAAACCTCTTCTTGATACTTGTGGGTAGGATTCTTCTTATCTCTAACAGTTTCTGTGTTATTTTTATGCATCAGTGATTTATTGTAATGATAAACTGTTATTTCCTTTCTGCCTTTCATCAGTATTTTTAAGTTTGAATGAAGCTCTCCAAAGAATAGCTTCAAGTACCTATGTAATTAATTTTTTGGGATTGTTCTATTTCTCCTTTTAGCCATCATAACTATTAACTTCCTTCTCTGACACAATCTCCTGGGAAGTATGAAGATATGAGAGCTAACCCAGAAGGACTCAAGAGGTCATCAGATGCATTCCTCTAGCTCCCAGTAGTTCATTAATTTAAACCAAGTTTCTTAACCTGAGTTCCATAAACCAGTACATTTTAGAGGGACCATGTTTTGTTATTTTTAAATATTTGGAAACTATTTTGATATAACTGCTTTCCTTTGCAAGCTTATATATTTTGTTTTATGTATTTAGAAGTTTATTATGAGAAAAGGTCCCAGGCGCGTCACTAGAACTCCTATCTAAATCATTCTGTTTGTAGAGGTCTCTAGGGATTAAGGATACCCAAGTCTTTGTGAATAGTTGCTATAATGTTTATCTATGTTCATTGTAAAAAGTTTTCTCCCATTGGATTAAACTACTCTCCTACTATAATGCAAGCCAATTTCTTCTTATTTAAGCCTTTGTTCATATGGGGTATATCTGGTAAGTAACTTTGTTTTTTGTTGTTTTTTCTTTTATTTATTTATTTTATTTTACATCATTTATTTCCATGAGATATTTTAGTTTGCATCATTCGTTTCCACGAGATTTTGAATTACATATTTTCTCCCCATCTTTCCCCTACCCACCGCCCCAAAACAGCCATCCCAGTATAGTTCCCCTCCCACAATCTATTCTCTCTTATGTCTTCCCCCCTCACCCCTCTGACTTTTCGGTAGGGCAGGATGGATCTCCCAACCACAGTGCCTGTGTATCTCAAGTAGTTAATTAATAATAATAATAATAATTGCATATATAGAGAGAGATATATATTTTTAACATTTGATTATAGAACTTTAGATTCTAGATTCTTTCTCTTCCTCCCTCGTCACCCACCCCCACTGGAAGGACAAGCAATCAAATACAGGCTGAACATGTGAAATTACGTAGA
>CM053589.1:81975862-81997691 GCA_028646515.1 Pseudochirops corinnae
GGAGCTTGGATTAAAACCAAGAATCACCTACCCAGCAAAATTGAGCATAGTATTCCAGGGGAAAATATGGTCATTCAATGAGGTGGAGGACTTTCAAACATTCCTGCTGAAAAAACCAGAACTGAAAAACTGCTTGGTACTGGCTAAGAAATTGAATGGTGAATCAGTGGAATAGATTAGGTACACAAGACACAGTAGTCAATGATTATAGCAATCTACTGTTTGATAAACCCAAAGACTTTGGCTTCTGGGATAAGAACTTATTATTTGACAAAAACTGTTGGGAAAACTGGAAAACTGAGCAGAAACTAAGTACAGACCAAAATCTTAAATTGTATACCAAGATAAGGTCAAAATAGGTACACTACTTATACATAAAGGGTGAGACTATAAGTAGATTAGGAGAAGAAGGAATAATTTACCTATCAAATCTATAGAGAAAGGAAGAATTTATGACAAAACAAGAGACAGAGAACATCATGAAATGTAAAATGGCTAATTCTGATTGCATTAAATTGAAAAGTTTTTGCACAAACAAAGCCAATGCAATCAAGGTTAGAAGGGAAGTGGAAAGCTGGGAAACCATTTTCACAACCAGTGTCTCTGATAAAGGTCTCATTCCTAAAATATATAGAGAACTGAGTCAAATTTATATAAGTCATTCCTCAATTGATAAAAGGTCAAAGGAATAAAAAAGCAATTTTCAGATGAAGACATTAAAGCTCTCTATAGTCATACGAAAAACTGTTCTAAATCACTACTGATTACAGCAGCGGTTCTCAACCTGTGGGTCATGACCCCTTTGGGGTTGAACAACCCTTTCACAGGGGTTGCCTAAGACCATCAGAAAACACATATTTCTGATGGTCTTAGGAACCGAGACACCGCTTCTCCAAGATCTTGTAAATGCTGAGGTCTCAGAAGATGGGCATGGCGGCAGAAAGGAGAAAGCAGCACTCTAGAATTTTGAGCTCTGTGTAAGCTTGATTTAGCTGAAGCAGGGCAAATGAAGGGGAGGTAGAAAAGTTGTGAGCTGAATTTTAGTAAGGATACTGATAAATGTTTAAAGGTGGGCAATCAAGATGATAAAAGATTTTGTGATCAAAGTTTGCAATCTGGTAAAAGAAACTAGGATTTTAAAGCGTGGGGTAGAGAAAGCTGGGGGTAGAGTGGAAAGTATATGAAGGTTTATTATACAGAAAAGGGATTTGTTCAGCTTGGTTCCAGATGGCAGAACTGATAACAACAAATTTAAGTTACAAAGAGATAAATTCTGTTTGAATGAAAGGAAGAATATCCTAAAAATTGGATCTACTCAGTAGTAGAATGGGCTACCTCAGTAGATAGCAGGTTCCACCTTAATGGTTGGCTGACATTTCCAGCTACCTTTGTAAACGGTGTTCTTATTCAGGCACGAGCTGGACGAAAATTCCTCTGTGGGCATTTCAATTCTCAAATTCTGTGAGGCTGTGATTTAGATTAACAGACTGAAGGATGAAAGGGTATTGAGAAATTAGAGGCTTCAATGCAGGCCACTGAGCAGAAGAGTGACAGGACAATATCCTGAAGGAATGGTGAGACCAGGGAAGATTTTCTTTATTTATAGCCAACAGGAGAGATCAGTTCATGTTTACAGGCTGAGGGGAGGAGAGAGTGACTAAAGATGCATAAAATACAAAGGATTACTGATAAGGCAATGGGAAGAAGAGACAGGAGGGAATAGAAGTGGGGGTACAAGTTGATGGGTGTTTGCTGAATCCGAAGGGTAAAAGGAAATGAGTGAGTACACTAAGCAGAATATATCAGTGGAAAAGAAACTTTAGAAATTCTATGTGATAAATTAATTTCCCTAAATTAGTTCCTTAATTATGTTAATTTTTAAGATAAGTTCTAAAAAATAAAGATTCATGTTTTCAAATATCCCTTAATATTTCTGATGAAAAGTTCCAAGTTGTTAAGGAATTAACAAAATTCAAATCAGATGACCTTAACCTGTCAACAAAAATCACAAAAGCAGGTGAGGTCAACTTGCCAAAAGTGAGATGGAAAGGGATAGTACTGAGGGCTTGAGTAACAATCAGAGATCATCATGCACAGGCACTTGGGATAGCGGTTTTAACGGAGTATTAATCTATAAGAAATGAACCAAAGAATTTAGAAATATAAAAAGATTTTAATTCTAATAGATTTTTTGTTTCCCCACTTCTAATGCTTTCTTTAAGCATATCCAAATCCTGTAAATCATTCTGGGCATAGACCAAGTCTCACTTCTTCTATGATGACTTATCAGCCCTATGCTGTGTCCCTTAAACTAATCCAGTTTTCCTTAATCTCTATCTCAGGGCTATAACATTCAGAGTCACAGAATGTTATGGCTTGGAAGGACTTTAAAGATCATACAATCTGACCCCCTCGTTTGCTTAAGGAGGAAATTAATGCTCAGAGAGATAAGTAATTTACTCTATGTCACTTAGCTAGTTACTGGCAGAGGGAATCTAAGGGTCCCCAAGGGGGAGCCAAGATGGCCGAGTGGTAGGAATGATGTGTCCTTGAATTCCTACACAAATCTCTGAATAGATCTAGAAAATATACCAGACCAAATTCTGAAGAAATTCAGAAAAAGTCACAGTGAGTGAAAGCATCGACTTTGTAGGGTTGTTGTGGGGATCAAATAAAATAGTGTTTGTAAAATGCATTTAGCATAATACCTGGCACATAGTTAAGTACTATATAAATGCTTATTCTTTCCCTCTCCTGAGTCATTTCTCCAACCCAGGTTGGCAGACGAAAAGATATTGGAGATGGGAATAGCATTGAGCCAGTAACATGCCAAGAACACAACGTATTGAGAAAGGAATAAAATTCAACTCAGAAGCAAGGAGCCTACAATGCAGTCCCTCTGAACCAATAGACCTTTCCAGCTGGCTGACAGGAGTTGAATCCAAAAGCAGTCTACTCTTGTCCAGACCCAAACTCAGGACAGAAAGTTGCAGAGCTTAGATGGGAGTGGGGAAAGGGGGTTACCAATCAGACTGCCCTGAATCATATCTCTCTGGGAACACTGTGGAGCTCCACAGTATTTTTGAAGAGAAGGTGTGGGCTGGTCCTGTTGCTGCTTACTTGGGGCCCTGAGTATTATGTTATTCTAGGATATTAGGAACAGGCTGGGGATCTTCAAGCTCCCAGTGTTCCCAGAGAGAACAATGATAAATGACTAAACAAGGGCAAACTGTTTACATTCAGATATGTGGAAATGATAAATGTATCCCCTTGGAACTCTATCATCATCAGGAATCACAGACAGAGTTCATTTAGACAAGCCCTGGAAATGGACTAGGACATGGGAGGAGGGCCTGAAACTTGAACCTCATTCTCATCTGAAATGGTCAACATAATGAAGAATACACACATAGAGTTGAATAAAGAAACACATTTCACTTAACGGAGAAGGAGGGAGAGGGAACTTGAGGAAGGGAAGATTAAGGGAGGGATAAGTCCTTAGCAAAATAAACTCTAAGAACTAACAAAAATATTTATAGCTCTTTGAGGTGATAGGGAATGATAATTTGTGGGGGTACTCACAAATTGGAGAATGGAGGAACAAATTATTATACATAAATGTGATAGAATACTAGTATGCATATCTCTTATCAATGTAATGACCAACCACAATTTCAGAGAACAAATGAAACATGCAACTCACCTCCTGACAAGTGAAGTAGAGAATGCAGAATGAAACAAATATTTTTCTGGACATGATCAAAGTGGAAATTTGTTTTGATTTACTATACATGTTTGTAATAGGTTTTATTTTTCTTATGTTCTCAATTGGGGTGATATAGGAAGGAGAGAAGACAATTTGACTGATTAAAACAAATAAAATATATAAAAAAATTAAAGAGATGAACTAATATCCTCTTTTCAGTAAAAAAAAAAGTGGTAAATTAGGTAGACAGAATACTACATATACAGTCAGACATGGTCATTGTGTTGATTAGTTTTGCTTAACTATTTTTCTTTGTTATAACCGAGGATTCAGTGGGGGGAGGGGTTATCTGGAAATGGTTGTGATATAAAACAACAGATATTAATAAAAATTTTTGTTATTTAAAAAATAGAATACTGTTCTCCTAACTCCTAGCCAAATGCTCTTTCTGCATGACTACTGCTGCATGTATCTCATCTTCCCATTAAACTGTAAATTCTTGAGGGTAAGAACCATGTAACCATGTGATTACTTTTTCACTATTCCCCAAAGTACCAACCACAGCACTAGGAACATAATAAATGCATAATAACTAATTACTTACCAAGTCAAGCATTCTCCTTTATTCAACAGAGAACCTAGATTTCTCACATAGGTAATCTTTCCTTTTCATCAATTCTCTCTTCACAGATTCTCCTACTTTGCCTTAAAAGAGCTATTCATATTTAACTCTTCTTTGCATTAGTTCATCAATTTTTGAAAGGTTTTGGAAAAGGATCAGTTGGAATTCAACAAGCAGTTTGCTTACCAACAAGAGAGGAGAGTCACAGATTGTCAGAGATTAGACAATCTATTTATGCTAAGAAAAACTAATACAAGATTTTGGTTGGAGCAGAATGCTGTGCTCCAACAGTACAGAGGGTTAAAGACAAAGTAAACTAAAAGGAGTACAGGAGAGTCAGTGTGGTGAAAAGAGCACTGTTTTTAAATCCAAGTTCTTATACTTACCAGTTGTAAGACCTTAGGTCCATGTAGGTTTGATGCAAAGACCACTGATAGTGTTGTACTGTTATAATATTTTCCTACAGAGATACATAGGATTTTGAAACAAATTATCACAGTAATTAATGTCACCTGATGAAATATTTCAATTCCAAAGTTTATATGTTATCACTGTATTTGTATTGTATTCAACATGTTACAAATTGTGTTCTTAGAACACTGGTCAATTTATTTCACCCAAGTCTCAGTTTTCCTTATCTTTAAAAAGATAATGATATGTGTATTAATTATTGGGGATTTTGTAAAGAAAGCACTTTGTAAACCCAACTATGCTATATGAACATTTATTATCACTTAACGAAGTCAAAATCTTTTGGAAAATTTTAGTATGAGATAATAAGTTCATATAAACTGTATTAATCAACAAAGGGAAAAAACCAAGGTTTTTATGACTGGTTTAACTTACAAAAAGAGACATTTTAAAACAAATTTTCAAATAAAAATGTGCAAATGAGCAAATAAAGGAAAAAGTTCATGAAGCTGAAGCAAATATCGAGATCTTTAAACAACATGGAAATTACATTTTTAAGTATCCATCAAGGCCTTCCCTATTCTACAGAGAAAGACAGAAAAAGGGATCAAAAAGACAGCAGAGGACTAAGCTAAAAACGAATGAATAAAATCTGGTAAACTGAGGGGTGACGTCTGTCAACTGATTAGGAATTTTAGTACTTTCTTTTTCCTTAAAAAAAAGCACAATTCTGAAAAATACTGAAAAAAAAAGGCCTATGATGCCAAAAAAACACCTAATCCCTGACTTTTCTTAATATGTCTTCCCCAATATGTAATTTTTAAAGAATTATGAGTATAAATTGTTAAAAAAAAAAACCAAAAGCATATGAAATGATTGCAATCCAAGTTAGTATTTAGATTGCAAAAGATAAACATTATCTTGCAAAATATGTCTGATTATCCCATATACAACTCTATTATAAAAATACTACAGAATAGATTGTTCAGAGATACAGGTTAAATTTCTCAGTGAATTTTAAAAACTAACCCATTAACAAGCTGTTGATTATGGAGAGTTAGAAATGTGGTACTGTACTATGCTGCTGTAGTCTGGTAACTTACTAGCTAAGTACATAAGAAATGAATGTATATAGTCCTTTCACAGCTTTAAACACTATGGTCTTTTCACTTTAGCACTGATTTAATTTCATGACTTCCTTCGGCAAATAGCTGACGTTACTAAATTTTACTTTAATATCAACTTGTTAAAAGTGAACACAGACTTAGAATATCAGAATTCTTAGGCAACTAATGGGAGTCATGAGAAATATTCTGGGCTCTGCTTATTTTAAATGAGCTAGAATATATAATTAGATTAAAAATTATTGACAAACAAAAGATATGTGAAACTTCTTTTATCAGTATCACTGCTACATTTATAAGAACACTGATATTTTACTTTTATAATAAGTCCCTGCCCTAACACTTCAGAAAGATCCAGCATAAATTGCCCTTAACTATCACAATGCTATTTTTAATTTTTTGATAAAAAAAAAAACAAGAAAATCCATTTAATATTTAAAAGGAGATACTGTACAATATAAAGCTCTGGTGGGGTTTGCAACTTTAAAATATTCTAAAATCAAATGGGTTACTCTGAAAATAAAGTGGAAATGTTTGAGGTTACAGCAAAGATTTGTGTGTTCACTGTTTACATGAAAACAAGTAATCAACATCAACTTCTGTATTTTGGTTCCTCAATCAATCCTTCTAACAATGGGAAGTGAATTTCAGAAAACAATGCAAGAATTATCCAAAAAAAAACCATACAGAAAAACAAAACAAATTGAAAAATTATGTGGCTACTACTAAATCAGATATTTTAAGACAGTACTTCCTAGAAATATTTCTAAGTTAACTTCCCCTGTAGATCATGTAGAAATATAGAAAATGATATAAAATAAAAATATAATGTGATTAAGAAACTCCATATATTGATCTTACTTTACCACTTTAATTGCTTTCCTTTTGGGGAAAAAAATTTCCCTCTCTCTCTGTACACACACACACACACACACACACACACACACACACACACACAGTACATACTTGGTTGAATTACCCACTTAACTCTAATTTGTCTCCAAAGAGTTAGTTAAAAAAAAGGATTTCAAACAGAAATAGAACTAATCATAGCCATCTACAAATGAGTCACTAAAAGTCCCAAATGCTTATCTTTTCTCTTTCTTGTCCCAGTGGGCTATAGGTACTAAGTAACACTATTTTTAATTTGTGGAAAGAATGAAAAAATATGCATAAGACTATGGACAGTAACAAAAACTGTCTAGAAGATATAAAAACAGAAGGAGAAAAAATTGCACTAAGAACCTAATGGTTTACCTAATTGTTTAGATAAATAAATTTATTTTTTACTTTCCATATAGTTATTGGGAGTCACATGGCCATACTATAGACAGAAAAAAATTATCTTTGGAAAATTTATGCTCTATCTTCCAGAATTATTTCTTACAAATTAAAAAGAAAGATGTATAAAATTTTCCAGGGTTTCAATGTCTTCCAAAGGTATAGTATTGTTTAATCTACTTTAATTCTCCTAATCTTAAAACACTCACACCAAGTAGTATTGAAAAGTCAAATAAACTTTATCATTTTTTGGCTGTTAAATAAGTTAGAACAGAACAAAACACCAAAGGAAATTTATTAATAAGGTAACTACGACATCACAGAGAATGCCTGCTATTCAAAAATCAGATCCAAAGAATTATAATTTGAAAAGTAATATTGTTGAAAGATTGAATTACAGTGTAAAATAAAAATAAGGTTGATCTAGTGGCTAATGAAAAGGGTGGAAACTTAAAATTAACTTAAAAAACTTAAAATATGTGCAAATGTAAATACCATTTTATTATTTTTCTGTCATAAGCATGCAATGCAGTATTTATTTAATCTATCATCTCTATCATCTAATAAAAGCTTATTATGTAAAAAAGTAGGTCCTCTTATCTTGAAATATTTAAGTCACTATTTTTATGCATCTAGATAATTTTGCATTGCATAATTAAATAAAAAAAATCATCAAGCTAGTATTTATGCTTTGCAAAGCAAAGCTAAACCTGAGGCCCCAGGAATTATTATGCCACTTTTCAAAGAAAAAAAATTGACTGAAATAAGACTAAACTTGTCAATTATAATTAAAAGCTTCTTTCATTTAAGCCATAAAAACTCTTTATTAATTAAAACGCCAAGAAGTTTTAAAAAAATACATCTCTCTTTTCAAATAACATAAAATAGCATGAAATACATATACATATATATATATATATATATATATATATTTCTGACTATAAACTTCTTGATCATGGAAAATTTGCTAAGCATAAAAACTATGAAAACTTTATTGAAATTCTAACATTGCTTTATTAGAGATTAGATATAAGATACAAGAAACTCCCACATAAATATTCATGCCAACATTTAAAAATTTACTTCAGTAACCAAAGGAAACTTACCTTACAACAGTGTTTCAAAGTATTAGACAATTCTTTTTTGAAATAACTTCTGCTTTCTTTTGGAAAATTATTAACTTTGCCTTCATTTCCAGCTGTGAACTGAATGTGTAACTGAGATGGTCCTGCCATGGAACAACTGTGCTTAATCCTAGATAAACAGCAAGAAAGATTTGGATAAGTTCCTTCCAATGAAATACTTCTTTATAAAGTGTGATGGGGTTTGCTTGTCTGTAAATTTAATCTTTCCAATTCTCTTTCAATATTTATCCGACAATCCACATTTGGGGTAGATGGCAGGCATGCAGATGTTCTACGGATCAACTTAATATACTTTGAACTAGAATTAAGTTTAAACTTCACTGTTGACATTTCTGGTTTACAGAGCCCATTTGCTGTTTCACTCTTTAATAAAGATGCTCTTTGCTGGTTGAAATGCAGTGAAACGCAAGAACAGCTGTCAGATGATTTTTCACAAAACAACTGATTAGAACTATTATTTGAAGTAAAAATGTTTTCTCCAAATGAATCATTCACATGAAGTGGCCTAATGTGTCTAATTTCCCCTGGAGAACCAATGGATTTAGATAGCCAAAGTCCACTGACTGCTGTAGAAAGAAATCCTTTAGAAGTAGCACCATCTTCAATTTCTACAAGCTCACTGGAAGAAATAACGAACTGGTGAGAAGTTTGATAGGATCCTTTCCTTGGCAAAGTACTTGAGCTTCCTGGAGAAGCTGGTGGCATACTAGAAGGAGTCCTCGGGAAAATTAGTAAAGATGAGCAACATTTTAGTGGAATTTTAGATTTCTTTCTCCCTGGCAATTTCATCATCTCCAATCCTTGCTCCAAGCCATCCTGGTCAAAAGAAAGTATACTTCTATTTGTTGAAATAATTTCACGTGGGATAGTATTAATATTTGTCAAACTTTTCTTGGCTGTGCCTTTACAGTATAAATTCCCACAGAAAAAAGAAGCATCACTTGGAGGAAAGGTACTACTATCACTGAGGATACAGTTATGTGAATCATCAACACTTGTACATGATCCATTATCACTGCGATTGCTGCTAAAAGATTCATTATCCCTGGTTAAAACACTGCATGGGTTGTCACTAGTGGAAGATATTCTTAACTGGCTGCCATCATTTATAGCACTCAATTTATCATTCTCTGTGGCTCCACTATAAATTCCTTCCTTTAAGACACAGGCAGATGTTGCATCTTCACCAGCAGTTACAACACTGCCAGACTTTAGACATCTATTATGCCTTGCAGGCTGCAGTGAAATCTGTAGAAAGGTGTTCTTTTTGCTAATATTTTGAGATGAAGGCTCAGATGTTCCTTCCTGAGGCTTAGTATTTTCCTGTCTTTGAGAAGGTAAACTAGGAGTCAGCTTCATGTGAATAATGTTAAATGCTGAAATCTCTGTTGATCTTTTGAAGGACATGTGAACATTATTATCCAATTCATCTCCAGAGGTTTCCAAAAGCAAGCAAAATGCAATTGTAACCTTTGTGCCATTTTTTCTCATTTCTAAACATGTTAGTCAAAGTCATAACAAAGATCTCTGTCTGAAGACAGGCTAGAAGCAGCTGTATCACATGTGAAGACAAAATCATTTGTAGTCTTATTTAAAAGAACTTTTAAATGGTAACTTTTAAATCTGAAATAAAATAGCAGAAAACAGTTGTCCTATCAAGAAGCAAACAACTCATTTGAGAGCCTGGAGTTTCAAAAAAGTCTCAAATTGCTAGTAGTCAAAACACCTTCAGTTACAAAGCACTTGAATTCCAGCGACCTTTAAGCTGAGCTCAGCTGCAGCCCTCTGCCTCAAACACGGTCAACCGTGTTTTAATTATACTTTCTCCTATTTGCATGAATGGGTAACACAAGAACAACAATCCACTAGCATTTCAAGTTTAAAAAGTATTTTTCTCTCTGGCTACACTAGGTGAACTATTTAACTATTTGACTCAATGTGCTGAAAGTTTCTCCAGAGGAATTTAACCACTAATATTTTTACCCAAAGGTATAGAATTACAGGAAGTTGGTAAGAATGAAGTCCCATGTAATTGAGTATCAAATCGAGGATTGAATTTCCAAACAGTAACTATACTAGGAACCCAGTCAAGTTGGTTAATACAGAGAAATTCTCACAGATTATAATTTTTAGATCCCAAAATGGAAAGTTTTAATAAGTCATGAATGCCAAAACAGTGGGGAAAACTAAAAGTCTGTCATTGATTCAAATAGGTAAGGATTTTATCTTCCAAATAACTTCATAAAGAGGTAAATTTAAGTTAAATTATCCTAGCAAATTTTATTTATCACAAAAATTAAAGTCATCCTGATAAAGACATTTTTAAAGAGGTTACCACTAGTTATTTTCTTCTGCAACTGGAATGCCTATTTCAGCCAAGCAGCACAGTTTTAAAATTATGCCATTTATATTCTGAATATCAAAACTGCCAAGAACAGGTCAAAGTAAATATTCCATAAAAATTCATATTTGACCCTCTCTCCCAAAAAAGCATTTATACTTCCAACAGTTTCAACTCACAATATTTTCTTCCATTATTTCTCCAATCCACCCAGTAAAGAGTGTCATGCTAAGTTAAGAAGTTGAAAAAGGACTTAACACTTCAAATAAACATATCTGAATGCCAAAAAAATCTGACAGCCTGTAAAGAGCTCTTTGCTGGCCCCTAGTGGCATATGGAATCAGCAGGATTTGCAGTCCAACATACATAAATACACATTATGCTGAATATTTATTTTCATGAACAAAGGATACATTTATTTACATCAGAGTACTAAGTCCTCTACTACAGTAACGTGAAATCAATTGCTGCAGTTGATAAAACTCAATAGCCAAGAACATTAGACCATTCATCCTTTCAGAAGTTATAATTAGACCATTTATCCTTTCAGAAGTTATAATATATTATTTTCAGCTGTTTGTTTAATCTTTATTGTATTATGAGCCTAGTGGTAATAATGTTTAAAATTTTACTTCCTAAAAAGTCATGGATCAAGTTTGGTGTTTTACTCAAAAGAAAAAAAATTTACTTTAAAAACAATACTCTAGAGTGCTTTTAAAATCTGTCCCTGATTTTTACAGTCAGAATGCCAATAAATAAAAATATATTAAATCCTTTATAAGAAACAAGTAAAACAGCTCAATTTTTAAAAATACAGAATGAACCCATATCATATTCTCTAAGGAGCCTATGCTAAGCAAATATATAAAACTTCAATATATTTTGTTTCAAAAACTATATAAGACATCCTTGAGTTTTTAAATAGTATTTTTAATCAAATATACTATGGAAAACAAATAAAGGATTATTTTTAAAGTTATATTTCTACTATAACAATATAGTAACTTATAGAATGGGTAAGAGTAAAAATGGCAAAGATAATTATTACATCATGATTTTGCTTTAGATAAGCAACTCAACCTAGTATCACAAGTTGCTTTTATTAAATGTGATTATTTACTGTTTTCTAAGGTGTTGTGCACTGAAATACGGGCTTTTTTTTTTTTTTTTTTGCTTTTTGGAGGGGAGAGAAGGCAGGGCAATTGGGGTTAAGTGACTTGCCCAGGGTCACACAGCTGGTGTTAAGTGTCTGAGGCTGGAGTTGAACTCAGGTCCTCCTGACGCCAGGGCCAGTGCTCTCTCTATTCACTGTGCCATCTAGCCACCCCTTGAAAGTAAATTCTTAAGCAGCTGAACATCATCATAAATAAGGCTACTTAAGTGCTTAAGTAAAATCAAAACTAGAAGCTAATAATTCCATATTTCTATTTGTTACTTTGTCTTCTACATTCATATTGATATCATCTTTTATTGTAGCAATTTGAAGAAATAACTTACAAAAATGGATTAAAGAGAAAGTACAAGATTAACACTAGCAAGGATTTGTGGTTTTGATTACCATATTTCCATCCACGGAAAAAGTGGAATGTCTGAGTGATACACCTTTTGAGTGTGGACACCAAATCAATATCAAAATTCTAAATCAGTTAATTTTCTCAAAAATAAAGAGGCCAGAGATAATTATCCATCAGGCTTGGTTCTCTGGTGTACAAAAAACTCTTTAGAAAGCAGCAAGTCTTGGACAAATAGTCAAAAGACTTTATTTAAGTGTAATCAAGTATTTACCCTCACAGAAGGAACTATGAGACCAAATATGTTCCAGTGAGCAAGGTAGTAAATATGTAAATGATGGAAAATTTGTAGAGGTTTAAATTAGTTTGACTCTAACAAAAGGCAAAATGTTTCCAGTTCTGGGCATAGACAGACATTTCCATTGGTTTCCAAGTCCTTTTTGGTTTGGGAGGGGAGGAAAGGTAATTCAAGTCTAAAAATCTATCTTTTAAGGAAGTCATCTGTTAAGTAAAAGTAACTAAGAACTTGTTGCAGAATGTGATCCTGGTCCCGAGTAAAAAAACTGGGGTGGCATCATGATCTAAAGAATAATGGCCAGTCTTACTACTAACAATAACTGACATTCATATATGAATTTAAATAAAACTACATAATTTTATCAAAAGGTGCTAAAAAGGCTTCTGACAAAATCCAGCATATGTTTCTATTAAAAATGCTAGGATTTGTAGGAATAAATGGACTTTTCCTTAATATAGTCAATAACAAGTACACTCATCCCTCAACATACGTGAATTTACATTGATGATTATCTGCCCACTGATAACCAAATGTGAATTTTTGGAAATTTGTGGCATAATGCAGAAAACCACAGATGATACATACACATAAAGAAAACTAAAAAACTTAATGTCATAAATCTATAAATACCGTATATTATTCATCTCTTTTATAATTTACTACCATAACTATACATACATAAATTTATTATAAACAGTTATTTTTGTTAGAAGTTTCAGTGCACTAAAGAGCTATGGGCTATATACTCTCTTTGGGACCACTTCCTTCCATACCCAGTCATGTGATTTTCTCTCCCAGTGATCATTGCATTTTGCTAGCAAGAGAAGGAAATCTGTGAATCACTTGCTGTAGCTATACCTGAGCAGCAAAGATTCTGCATAACATGTGAGATACTAATTTCTCACATAGAACCAGCAACACTTTTATGGGTGCAGTATATTGTTTTACTTCTTTTGTGTGTTAAATAATATTGTCAGAATTATTAAAAATAAAGTTTTAGGGTGAAGTCTAGAGTTATTTGAAGCTTTTCACATTCGTAGGGATTTCAAGGGATGACTGTATCTATATCCAAAAGCTAACATTATATTTAATGGGGAAAAATTAAAGGTCTTTCCAATAAGATCTAGGGCAGTGGTTCTCAACCTTCCTAATGCTGTGACCCTTTAATACAGTTCCTCATGTTGTGGTGACCCCCAACCATAAAATTATGTTCGTTGCTACTTCATAACTGTAATTTTGTTACTGTTATGAATCGTAATGTAAATATCTGATATGCAGGATGTATTTAAATTGAACATAATCCACAGGTTGAGAACCACTGATCTAGGGTAAAGTAAGGATGCCCAATATTACCACTACTATTTAACATAGTTCTCGAAATGTTAGCTATAGAAATAAAATAAGAGAATAAACAAGAAAACAAAATTATCATTTTTTGTATATATGATGGCATATTTAAAGAACTCTACAGTCAACCAAAAAACTAAATGGAAATAATTGATAAGTTTAGCAAAGGTACAGGATATAAAATATATACACATAAATCATCAGCATTCCTGTTTATGACAAACAAAATATAGCAAAAACAGCTAGAGTGAAAAAATTCCATTTAAAATAACTAGAGAAGGTATAAAATATTTGGGAATATGTTTACCAGGAACACCCAGGAACCCAACTATAAAATGCTTTTTGGAGAAATAAAGACAGACCTAAATAATGTGAGAAACATTAATTGCTCATGGGTAGGTGTATCAGCAATGCAGTATTCACAATGCCTACAGTAACTATAAATATGCTGATATAGTTATTAATCACAAAATGGAACAGGCTCTCTATATAAGAAATATAGATAGTGCATTCATTTAAATACCAGGACTGAGTCCCAAAACCAGAAAGTCAAAGCCAACCCAGTAGTGATGAAGTTGGCACATGTGGTCAAAGTAATAAACACCCACATCCTCAAGCCTTCAAACAGGACAGGCTACCTCAGGCAAAGATCCTCCTCTCCTCACGCACGCTACTGCTCAGCGTCCAGGAAGCTCACTCCCAGCAGCTCCGGCCCCTGGCAGTTCCTGCCCCAGGCAGTCCTCAGCAGGAGTCCTTAGCAGAGATTCTGGCCCGCTCAAAGCAAAAAGAGTTCGCAGCCAAGGCCACTGCCTCTGACGCCGCTTCCAATCCGCACGGCACGGAGACTAGCTTGGTTCGGGCGTTCTCTTGCTCCACCCCTTCCTGCTACGTCAGCAAGCTCAAGGGGCGTGGAAGATCTTCAAATCCTAGTATCGTTACAGTAGGTCAAATCAACATAATACGAATTACAATACTACTTAAATTAATTGACTTATTTTGTGTTGTGCTTACCAATGGAATATTTTATAAGCTAGAAAAATGATAAACAAAATTCATATGGAAGAAAAATGCAAAGAAATCAATAAAGGGCAGATAAAGGTATAACATTTTTTGAGGAACAGATAGCAATCCAATTTAACTGTAATGTAAAAAACATGGAATGGAATATTGTGGAAAAAGTGGCTCCAGACTATTTAGGGCACCTAAAATAATGTAAAGGAATTAGAATTTTATGTAGTGGACTATAAGGAGTCACTAAGATTTTTGCCCAGAATAACATAAGCAGATTCATGTAAAGATTAGTCTGGCAGAAAAGTGAAGAAAAGTTTACAAGAGGAAAACAGCAGAAAGGGAAGATCTATTATCAGGCTATTATCATATTCCAGGTAAGTTGTAATGTCAGTCTATATAAGGGTGGTAGCAATAGGAAGCCAGAGGAGAGGATAAAGGCAAGCGATGGTCTGGAGGTGGAACGATAGAACTTACCAATGGATTCAAAGATGAGAGGTTAAATGAGAGCAAAGAGTCAAAGGTTAAGAAAAATGTTTCAAAAACAGGAGAATGGATGAATGGTAGTGTCATTCTCAGGATAAAAAAAGAAAGAGGACTAGATTTAGGAAGAAAGAGAGCAAATTTCTTTTGGTATTTTTTTTTTTTTTTGCTTTATGGAGGTGGAAAGGTAGGGCAATTGGGGTTAAGTGACTTGCCCAAGGTCACACGGCTAGTTTTGTGTTAAGTGTCTGAGGTCAGATTTGACCCCAGTCCTTCTCACTACAGGGCTGGTGCTCTATTCACTGCATCACCTAGCTGCTCCATATTTTGGTATTCTTAAGTAAACATGGATCAATCTAATCTGTTATCTTGTAGGGAGGTAACATACTAAATAATATGCTAACAAGATCAATTGATTTGATTATCATATTACTGTCCTTAATTATCAGAGATCAGGATACATAAATTTTTATGCATAGAAAATGGCAAAGATGAGTTAGCTGCACTGGAAAGAAGGCATTTTTTTACACTGGGGACTCATAACACTGAGCAGAATCATACTTGTCTCATCTAGAAAAGAGCATTATGAAGTTAAGTTCCTTGCTTCTTCAGGCTGACTAGGATATTATGGAGATATACACCTTCAAGCCTAAGAATATCTACAATTACAAAGACTTCATGGTCTAGAACTGATTAAATAAAAACAGTTAAGAGTTTTGCTCCAAAGCAAAAAATTAGAAGTTTCCATTTCCTGAAGAGGAAAACGAATTTCTAGTCCCATGCCTGCTCTTTAAAAAAAAAATTTAATCTTGACAAACAAGAACAGTACTACAAAGACTAGAAAAAGAGGACTGTATAAGAAACTGACTCTTTATTATGCTTTTAAATATATGTTAAATTTGTCTGTGTCTTCTATAAATATAAAAAAAGTGACCAAGGACAGTCTGAAATAGGCTTACAAAATGATAACTCTGGACAATTGAACGATTTTAATATAACATTTTAAGTTTTCAGGAATCATAGTATTCAATTCATTATATTAAAATCATATTTTGGTTCAATTTTTCACCTATCTTTCAAATCCTTATTTATTCACTTATCACTAGTAGTGATACTGAAAACTGGCTCATCTTTATCAGAAGAACTAAGGAAATCAAGACAGGAAAAGAACTGTGGTTCTCCATTAAATTAAACCTCTTCAGAGAAACCAAAGAAGTGCTCCTGCTGAGGCTTGGGCTCCTGAAAACATACTGAATAATGACTGGAAGAATGGTGAACACTATAGAAATAAGGATGGGACTTTAAAGATTATCTAGTCCAAATTGCTCATTTTTCAAATGAAGAAAATGAAACTCAAAGAAACACTTTCTCTAGCCTATATCCCTAGCTGTTTTATAATATACTTCTGGGAATATTGTAATAAACCCTTGTCAGATGTTTAATCAGCAGAACTGAACACACCTGTCAGTATTTTAATAACATTTTATGTCTTAACTAACAATTAGATAATCAAGAGTAAGGATCACACCTAAGATTTAAGTGTGCTGGAAGAAGGAAATGGCTCTATAAAAGGAGGGTAGGGGATGATGTAAGAACACTGCCATGAACATATAAAATGGTCTTTCATATCGTAAGTGATCAAGTCCTTCACCTCAATTTTCTTAATGGCCACTGCCTTTTTCTTTGTTGCTGTCTGTTTTCATTCATGTTTCACACTTCTCTTACTGTTAACAGAAAAACTTACCAAACGATTTTCATCAAACACTTCAAAAAGAAGCCAGTGATGATGAGGATGGACCTAAGTAAGAAAAAAAACAAAGAGAAAATTTATTTTTAAAAAAGTAAGAAAAAACTCTTTGGTTCAAAGATATTTGACAAGTTAATGCTTTAAAATATTAAACATTTTACAACAACATCCTAATTAAGCCATTGTTTTCATAAGCATACTGAAAATTCAAAACTAGGACACAGTATTTACACACAATTATCAACAAGGCATATTATGAGACTCATAAAAGGTAATTGTTTTAACTGCCACAGCAAACCAAAATTTATAATGTAGTTCAGGGCTTATATTTTTAAATAAATTACTTACCTATATGATTACTTATTTTAAATTTCCTTGCCCTCAATTTTCTTTCATCAGATAAAAAACAGATTTGGGAATTAAAATAAATATTATGAAAATATCCACTAGCTTACTGACAGTACAGATTCATAAGGCCTCTTCTAAAAAAATCTCAAGAAAATGGTTCAAAAAAATATGATAAACTTTTACCTTGAATTGCTGGTTCTCATTGTAAGTGTTTATATTTGGTAGCATATGCTTTTTTAAAGAGTGTAACCAGTATTTCCTAGCTGGAGTATTAAGTTTAAATTTTTAAAGAATTTGCTTTCCTGAGGAAATTATCCAAAAGCACTAAATAATAACAATGCAAACAACAAAACACTAAAGCGAGGACAAGGACGTTGCTCTGGGTGAAGCCCCAACCATTTCCCCCGCAAGAAAAAATTCTAAATGATAACGATATTGTAGGACAAACACAGGAATGTTTTCTTATTAAATATTTATTTTCTAGGATACAGGATATAAAAGATTAAGATTTGATCACTTTACTCTAAAATATCCTTTGAATCCTTAAATGAGATCATTTAAGGATTAGTAAGATTTCTATAGGGGAAGAGGAGATGAAGGGAAACATCTAAGTTAAAATACAGATGTAGAATAAGCATTTGCTGTTTCAGAAAACAATAGGGAGCTATTAGGCTCAATTCAATTCAATAGACACTTATTATTCATAAGGAACAGTTCAAAATCCCAGAGTTACAAAGATAGGAAAACAACAGCAAAAACCTTTAAGGAGTTTATAAGACAGGAGTATAATAAGCTGAATTAAAGTCATCAGTGAGAGCCTTAAAGTCTAGAAAGAGTCGTTCAAAGTGGATGGAATCAGGAAGGACCTCAGTTCAAATCCTGCCCCAGACACTTTTTCAGCCTCAGTCCTATTCCCTGTATATAACACCAGGTAGGTGCTGTAGGGTTTTGTGAGGTTCAAATGAGAGAAGAAATATAAGTGCCCTGCAAACTTCAGGTTTGATTTTTTGGAAATATGGAGCCAGGGAAGTCCTTTACACACTGGATACAAAGCACTTACAAAAGTGTACTTAGGAATATTATGCTAGATAGATTGTGGGTGAGAAAGTCTGGAGTCAAGAACACCAGAAAGATTGCTGTAGCAGTAATCCAAGCATAAGAAGTTGATGATAGAGCTCAAGATGATAACAATAGGAATGCAAAGGAAAAAATGAACAAAAGAAAAACTTTGAAGCTAAAAAGTAATTGGTGACTGATCAAATATAAGAACTTCAATAACATCTAGGGGAAAAAGAAGGATAAGTAACCCAAAAAGTGATCTATCAGTCAAATGTTTTGGATAAGACCATAAGGATGGAGGACAAGTCACTTTCTCTAAACTTCACAACCTCTCAATTCTCTCCACAGAGTAGGTAGGTGGCACAGTGAATAGAGTGCTGGGCCTAAAGTTAGGAAGACTTATCTTGGTGAGCTCAAATCCGGCCTTAGATACCTCCTAGCCAGTCACTTAACCCTGTTTGCCTCAGTTTGCTCATCTGTAAAAAGACCTGGAGACAGAAATGGCAAACCACTCTAGTAACTTTGCAAAGAAAGCCCCAAATGGAGTCACAAGGAGTCGGAAACAAATGAAAATGACTGAACCACGATAAAAATTAGGTGAATAAGATACAGCAATTTCAGCTGCCAGTCTAAGACACTAAGAAATAACAGAACTAAATTGAACTTATGGCAAAGAGGGCTAATTCTTATCCCTAATTCATTCACTAAGCAACCCCTTCGTTAAGAGCCACCACAATCAGCTACACAAACCAACTCACAGGTTGCAACAGAAGTCAGTTTTATCACCTCCTCTTCCCTGCCCCCATAAGAGCAAACAAGGATGAAAGCAGAAGTCAGAGAAGTAATGGTGGAGATACAGGCCTGAAACATCAGCAAAATGTTACAACACAGTCTACAAGTGAACCAATGCTTTTTGTGGAAGAAGTTGATAAAGGAAGCAGGGGAGGAAGAAGACGAGGGGAATATGTGATGCACTCTAATCAAGTCAAAGGCTAACAATGAAAAAAAAAATACTCTTGTGGACTCTCAGCAGAAAAGAAGCTACAGGAAAATGAGTGAAGAAACAAATGGAAAGATGTAATTAGAGATAAAGAAAAGAGAAAACTCTGTTTTAGCGGTAGGAGAGGATAGCAGTGATAGATGCTCCCATGGGAAAAGCAAGATATTCTATGCAGTGAGATCAGGACCTTTCAATAGGTATAATCTGTAGGATTTAGTACTCAAAGAGATTGCTCATACTATCTCAGAAGTGGAAACAGAGTTCTTGGGGACAACTGACACCCAAAAGAGTGGGATGGCTTGGACCCAGAGATACTAAGCTAAGGAAGCTATCTGTCAAAATAATAGCAATAACAAGGAAGTCAGTCATCTTCGCAAAGAATGTATCTAAGACTCCTAAAATTGATCAAAAGAGGTGAACACTACTAACTTCTGTTGACTCAACTGGGCATAAATGAAAGAAGAAGGAACTTTAAAAGATTACAAAGTCATTTAAAACTCTTCACAATTAGGCCCCCATCTTCCTTTTCCAGCTTCAGAACCCATTTCTCCCCTTCTCAGAAACAACTGTCCATTACAATTGGCCTTCTTACTTATATCGACACTCTCCATGCCTTTGCACTAGCTGTCTCCCAAGGCTGGAGCTCATTCCCTCCTCAAATCCTATTCCTTGAATCCTGTTTCCTTCAAGGCTTAGCTCAAGCATCACCTACTCACGAAGTTTTTGCTTATTTGCCCTCCCTCATTCCCAAGTTGGTAGTTTATTCCTTCCAAAATTATTTTTAAAGAGAGAAAAAAAAAGGGAGAAAAAAATGTTAATAGGAGTAGGGAAGAGAGGAAAGGCTGAAGAACAGGGGAGGGGAGAGAGCGATTTTATATATGTGTGTGTGTGTGTGTGTGTGTGTGTGTGTATACATATAGCTTCTCATGCATTTGAATTCTTTATGTTCATCATTTCTTATGGCACAATAAAAATATGTTAAGGTATTTCCAAAATGATGAGCATCTATTTTGTTTCTACTTCTTTGCTACCACAAAAAGGGCTGCTATGAAAATTTTTGTCTAGATTATTCTTTCTATCTTTGATCTCCTTGGAGTGTATGTCTAACATCAAGAGTATGTCAGAGTATGGACAGCTATCATAGATTTTTAGCATAACTCTGAATTGCTTTCCAAAAATGGATGGACAAATTCACAGCCAGACCAACAGTGGATTAGTCAGTCAATCAATAAACAATTATTACATAACTACTATATGTATTGTGCTAAATGCTGGGGATACAAAAGGAATTCAGAATCTAATGGGGAAGACAACAAGCAAACAACTATGTACAAACAATAGCGCTATATGCAGGATAAATAGGAAATAAGCAACAGAGGAAAGGCATGTAGCATTAGAGGAATTGGGAATGGCTTCTTGTAGAAGATGGAAATTCTACTGAGACTTGAAGGAAGCCAGGGATGTCAGGAGGCAGAGAAGAAGAGGGAGAACATTCCAAGAGGTCAGGAAGAGAAAATGCCCAGAACCAAAAGATAGGAAAGTCTTGTTTGGGAATAAGAAGGAGGCGAGTATCACTGGATTGAAGAATGTATAAGGTATAAAAAGACTGAAAAGGTATGTGAGCAGAAGGTCATGAAGGGCCTTGAGAACCAAAGATTTTGCATTTGATGTTAAAGGTCATAGGGAGCCTCTGGAACTTATTGAATAGGGGAATGACACAGTATATTTATCTTTCCAAAGTATCTTCAATATTAACTCATTTCTCTTCTTTAAAGGAAGAGAATTTGATTCTCTCTGACAACCTGGAGAACAAAGAGGCATTCTTTTAGCCCTTTCACTTTCTTTTCTAGGCAGTAGGTCACTCGTGTACTTTGTACATATGAAACCCGGTTCAAAATTCTCTTCTAAAAATACTGAAAAAAACCATTACTGTCTCTTTAAGAACACAGAAGTTAAGAACTAAGATTTGTAAATTTCAGTCTTTGAAGTTCTTTTCCCTATGGACTCAGGATAACATGGAGTTTAACACTGCTCCTAGAAATCTGTGGAGAAGAAAGATAATGATAAGCTAGCTAGAGGACTTTAAAGTTTGCAAATAACTACCATATGTGCATCACATTTGATCCTCACAACCCTGGTAAGTAAATACTATGGTTATCCCCACTTTATAGGTGAAAGAAGGCAAGGAGAAACTTTTTTTTTCTTATTACAATCACCTTGTTATTCTATGAAGAAACACTATAAAGAGAATTTTATGGGTAGAGATAGACTATTAAGAACAAGGCCTTGACAGAAGTCAAAGATAATGCTTTCCTGTCATATCTGGAGAAAAATTGTAAAGAGAAAGGAGAATATTATTGTCGTTGTTTATGCAAGGATGGTAACCTTTTATCCTGCG
>CM053589.1:81998191-82018862 GCA_028646515.1 Pseudochirops corinnae
ATTATTATTAACTACATCCAAATGGGAATTAAGATATACAGGCACTGGGGTAGGGAGATCCATCCTGCCCTACTGCAAAGTCAGAGGGGCAAGGGGGAGGACATAGGAGAGAGCAGACTGGGGGAGGGGTTATACAGGGCAATGGCTGTTTTCAAGTGTTGGGTAGGGAAAAGATGGGGATAAAATTTGTAATTCAAAATCTTGTGGAAATGAATGATGTAAACAAGAAAATAAATAAATAAATTTATTTTTTTAAAAAAAAGATTTTACAACGAACTTTTTTAGAAAAATCATCAGAGAGTAGAGCCATTCCATTTGGACTGTAACATCACAGTCCCAGACATTTTTCTAAAGGAAGCTGAAATGACATTTAAGAAAATGAAGATGAGAAAAGCATGTGGACAGGACCAGGCATATTGAAAGAAAACTAGTCCTAAAAGGCATTGAGAAATCCATTCTCAAGGGATCTGAAGAAGGGGAAGAGACGAGAAGCATGGGGAAAAAAAATTTGAACTTTCTTACTCTCCCCCCCAAAAAGGAAACAAAGAAAATATCAGTAATTATCAGAGCATCTGCCTACTTTTCCATCTATACAAAAACTCATAAGAGTAATCTGCACACACACATCAAGGGTATTCTTGATGAGGGCACTAGAGGAGGACAGGCAATCTTTCACAAGCAATATTGCACATAAGATAATAAATATTTTACCATTAAAAAACTGACTGAAAACCACTGGAAATATAAGATTCTACTGCGTTTATTGTTTGTTGATGATAGAAGAACATTTGAGTAATAAAAGCAAAACACTCCCAAGGCATCTTCTGTCCCTATCAAAACTGTCCAAGATTCTGGTAAAGATACAACAACAAAGACAGCCTTCTTGTGATCATCAACATCACGAGAAATAAAAGAGGGAAAACACACACTTGGTCAAGATGCTTTCCATTGTTATGAAGAAGATTCTGCAGACAATCCAAGTTGAAGAAGGATTCTTTAGAGATGGTGAGGTCCACCAAATGGTCCCATCCACATACAACATCAAACCATGGAATACTGCAAAGCCTCCTAGATAATACCCATAATCACTATCCACACAGCAAAAAACAAGCGCATATAAAACATCTATTGTCTAGATTACCCTTTGCAGTTACAAAGTCAACCTAAGATCTTATCTATCAATGTATATAATTTTGACAGATACTGCCAATGTATAATGAGTCAGTCTAGAATACATTTCACTTAATGTATACAGTCAAATATACTGATATATTCTTTGTATCAGAAGATGATATTATATCTCACTGTCAGAAGGACAAGAACTTTGATGAATGGTAACTGGTTAATCACAATAATAATAAAAATAATAATATAGTAATAATAATAGCTAACATTCTCCAGCATTTTAAGTTAAACAAACTTTACAAGATTATACTATTTAATCTTCACAACAAACCTGTGAGATAGGTACTACCTAATTACCCACATTTTATAGATGAAGAATCTGGAACTCAGATTAAGTGACTTGTGTGGTCACACAGCTTAATAAGCATTAGTAGCAGAATTTAGTCCCAGGTTTTACTAATGTTAATTCTAGTACTCTACCCATTATACTATACTGTTTTACTCTACTGAGAGCTACATAGTCTCATCTGCCCCCCTTTAAACTAACATACATGTTTCCCCCTAACAAATAAGCATGGTCATGCATTTTCAAAGACTGGCTCTAACTATGATGTTTGTGGCTTTGAATGGAACTTTGGAGAGGCAAATAAACTGTGCAAAAAACTGTGGCCTTTACGATTATTAAATCTTTGACCTCAGTCATACTCTAACCAAAAATAACCAGTCCAGATTGTTCAACAACTACTACATGCAACAACTACTTAGTAGATATCTCATTGGAAATTTTAATGTTTATTCTCTTAGAAATCATTTTATATTTTTTCAAAAGAGAATACAAAAGCAGTAGATTTTATATTGTTTCATGTAGCAGTAAGAAGCAGCCTGGTAGAGTGGACAGAGAATGGATCACAAGGTCAGGAAAATCTGGGTTCAAATCTAACCTCTTGTACCTATTAGCAATGTGATGGTGGGCAAGTCTCTTGGCCTCTCAATGCTTCAGTACTTTGTAAGATTAACACTGTAGAGAGGGTGATAAACTGCAACGGGAGCAAACATTCTTCCTAGGAGGATACTACACTGATGAAATCATATATTTAGTTAAAGAGGAGGAAGGGCCCAAAGATGAGCCATATTAAATGGTATTATAATGCATTAACAACTGATAAAATAATCACAATATTGAATAATTAAAACAAGAAAACTACTCAAGACATTATTACTGATGTAGTATGCTAATTTGTCTGTTATAGGAAGCATGATCCTGTGTTATTTATTTAAATTTTATAATCTCCTGAAATATTTCACTGAAAGGGTTGAAGAGTGGCTTGATAACATTACCGGAATAGGACTGGGAACAGCTGCCACCACAATACCAATAGGCTGTGGAGAAAGGATTGGAGGATTTCCATTAGAAATACTAGTTACTCCATTGGTTGTAGCTCCTTCTAGTTTCTTTCCTGGAGACTCTCCTGGCAAAGGAGATTGTAGCTTCTGTTCCTGTTGTTTCTTTTGGATTTTCCGCTGCAACTGCTGCTTAGCATCGACAGGAGAAGGCAGAGTCTTTACTTGAGGCTGAAAGGAATTGCTTTCAGCAGTAGGTATAAAAGCAGAGGGCTGGGTGATTCCTTTAATTCCTGAAAATAAAAAAAAAATAAAAAAGCAGAAATTAAATGCAACCTCCTTTACTCTGATAACAGTTGTAGCCTGATAAATATGCAATCTGCAACTCAACACAAGGTATATAAAGCAATTCAACAAATAAAGTCCCTAATGTATGCAGTGCAGTGTTACATACAACCAGAGCACCACATCTAGAAATTATTCCCTTCAGCAATTTTTATACTTTCAAATTAAAGTACATATAGGATTTATGTCCAAGTTTAATATAAAAATAACAAAATATTGTTCACTTAAGTGAAACATTCTTTGAAGTAAATGATAACTTTTCAAGGAAGAGCAGTTACATTTAGAACTGTTTGAAGCAGAGAGGAACAAATTCTACCACATACGTTTTACAAGCTCATCAGCAGACAGCAGTCAGTGACCTTTAACAATCACAGTGACAGCTCATCTTTCTGTGGGGCTTTAGATTTTACTAAGTGTTCTCTTCAAAGCAAGCAATACAGGAAGTGATGAAAACTGTTTCACAAAGAAGAAAATTCAATCCATTCCACATTTTAATATAAGGAAAATGAAGCATATAAATACTAAACAAAACGCATGCTAACAATCTTCTCCTTAAAAATAAAGCAATTTTACGTTTAATACAATTGCACATGTATAACCCTTTATCAGACTGCTTGTTGTCTTAGAGTGGGGGAATTAGAGAGAGGGAAGAAGAAAAATTTAGAACTCAAAATCTTATAAAAATACAATTTTATAAAATGCTATAAATTTATCAAAACTGTCATCAGAAAAAATAAGATACTATTAAAGAAAAAAAGCAATTTTATGAAAATGTGTCTTTGAGTCTATGAAATGCGTCCTGTCACACGTCCCTTAAAAGTATTTCTAGGCCTGCTACTGCTACTACTGCAGAACGCAGAGGGCTGTACATGAATGGAGAAGAGACTGAAACAAAAAGCAAGGCAGAGAATTTTCACGATAGATCAAAATCATCATGTGAGAAAGCAGGCTTAAAAAGTGTCAGTAGATGAGCAAAGGTCTTTTTCATTCAACAATAATAAGAAAAATGTTGGAAAGAGGCTAGAATGAAAAGACAGGGAAAAAAAGCTGAAATCACTTAATTTCAAGAAAAACTAAAGTTCAGAGATAATAAAGGTCTAGGGGATACTAAATTATTTGAATTTTTATTCCTATCTGAGTGAGACTGTCATTTTTGGCAGGAAATCTGATTTAATTTTTTAAAAAACTGTTTATCTGGGGAAATGAGAGTAGGAAAGAACCATATATACCTTGGATACATCTGTACATATTTCAACACAAAAAGAAAATTCCATGATTTAAAAAGCATGTGTAAAAGATATTATAACATGTAGGGCTGAGAAAGACCAAGAGAAATATGGTTTAGAACTATTAAGCATAGCAATAAAGTTTCAACAAATTTCTTCTAGAGAGGTTATACATTTATTCTAATAGCAATCAAAAAATGTTTGCAAATTCTACTTTGTGGTTAGAGAACCACATTAAAACCAGTTTCATCCCATTATAGTCACTCTTCATTTTGAACCAAGACATTATTACTACCTTATTCAACAGAAATGAGGCTAACTTTTAGTTGCAAGTTCCTAATTTAGCTATGTCCAAATTATTTAAGTTCCTTACATAAAGAGGGTTTCAGGAATATCCTTCCTACAAAGTGTTCCTCATACTATTCATATTCCCAGGACCAAATTCTAAATATTATCCACTATCCCCTCTCCAAAGACAACTGGTTTACCATAAAGGAGAAAAAAAAGAAAAAGCCCCTTTCTGCTACAACTCTTGCCTTGCCTGACCAGATCTTTTATCTCATTGCCCCTGTATCAGATCTTTATTCTCTTCCCCTCCAGAAATTTTATTTAACTCTACATTACTTTAAAATTTGAAACCTTTGACCCTATTCTCATTAATCCCTACTTACTTGGCACTCTTGTCCTGGGCCACAGTAGATACATAGGAGAGGCTTGGAACTGGGGAAAGCCCTACTCACAATGACTGGCAGGTTGAACAGGGATAAGAAGAAAGAAGTAGAAATGTATTTCTGATTTCACAAGTTATATTTCTGAATGGATTTTCGCATAAAATACTGTTACAAACAGGGGG
Source organism: Pseudochirops corinnae (assembly GCA_028646515.1). Taxonomy (NCBI): domain Eukaryota; kingdom Metazoa; phylum Chordata; class Mammalia; order Diprotodontia; family Pseudocheiridae; genus Pseudochirops; species Pseudochirops corinnae. The sequence continues at coordinate 82,003,082 of CM053589.1, forward strand.
TTAGATTTCATATTATCACTATGTGGAGGGTATTAGAACTTAAACTCCAAGTACAACACTGTTTCTGTGGGGAAAATTGTGCTCTGAATTCTAAATGACCAACACAGATTCACAGATGGTAAGAACTAGAAGAAGTTGGTTCAATTAGAAATGAGGAAACTGTGGCCCAGAGTTTAAGCTACTTGCCCAGGTGAAACAGAAGGCAGCGGCAAATTTCCTCAAATTAAAAGACAGAAAGAGTGCTGCCACTTCTGAGAATATTCACAGACTCTGGAGATAACAGGTATCGATTGTTAATTTTCCTGTTCTATGTTTGACTGAAGCTATAATTTCATCAGTGGAGGGACTCTTGGTGTGGAAGTCCTCTAATAAAGCAGAGTAGCATCTTCTCTGCTACTCAGAGTCTAAGAGGCACCTGAGGAGGTAGGGAAGTGAAAGCATGAGCCCTGAGTTGCATGGCTGGGAGATGTCAGAGGGAGATGCCAAACCATATCTTCCTGACTCTGAAGCTAGCGAGCTCATTATCTACAATCACACTGTATTTCAATTAAATTTGTTGGGGGGGGGGGGAAGACACCCTGTAATTACTTTGTCACCATCTTCTGTGTGTTTGTGTATATGTATATATAATGTGCAATATGTATGTGTATGTCCATCTGTGTATCTATCAATTTCTCACATATACACACAGTTACTAGCCCTCACAAAGACAATTCTAAAAATCAAGCAGACAAAAATGCTTTCAGTAACTACAACATAAGAGGATCCAAAGTTGATTCTTTAAATAATGTATTTTGCATGTGTTTGCACATACATATATATTAGTTGTAATTCAGATTCAGGTCATACAGTTCAAATCCAAAGAAAGGAGTCAAATTATAAACACAGAATATCTTGCCAAAATATGAGTCCTAAAATTATCACAAAATAAGAGCAATAGAAACTGAATACAGCATTTAAAGTTTTTGATAGACGTATTTTGACAGAGAAAGTGACTCAGAGTTCGTAAGACACTAGATAAGCCACCAGAAATATATGGGATATTTCTTAAGACTACATTTCTGTTTGATATATAATTTCATAATAATATGCCATGGAATTAAGATGGATTTAGCTTGAATGTGAATTGACTTTTCATGTAAACTGCATTTATTTTTTTTATTTCCAACAATAAACTGATTAAAATTTGACCTACCTTTCATAAGTATGCAAAGTATAAACTATAAAGTCATGGCTTAAAATAAACACAACAGAATTTAGATGTGTAAATGGGTGCTGTCCATTTCAAAATAATGACATCAGGAAGCTATACAATCATTCCAATAATGTTGCCATTGTTCATGACATATATGAAATTTTGCCTTTATGCTCACCACACATTCTTCTGATTGTCCTCAAAAGTGGTGAATCTTCATCTGCTAGGGGTGCATTTTTAAAAACTGGCTAAAAGTCAGAGACAAGTCTAATAAATAAGGTGAATGCTCAAACTGGCCAATACAGTTCTTAGATTAAAAAAAGATGTGCTCATAATTAGGCTAATTTTATCATGTGTCTTACAAAATAGCTCTGAAGGCAATTCCAAAAGACTTATAAAAATATTTTGTATTTTTAGATTAGTGTATAGCTTTCTAAACAGACTCATTTAAAGGTGAAATTTTTGAATGCATAAGTTCCGTTATTAATAAGTTTAAAAATCAATCTCATCATGCCTTTCACATTATATATGTTTGTATCTATTGAAAATAAGCCCCTCTCTCAAGGAAAGTGAAAGTCATCATAATTAAAAACAATGCTTTCTTAGGAAGAAATTTATTTGAAAACAAAAACATTCTTTAAATCTAGCAGCAACAATGCTAATAAGAATTAATGAAATTCTATTAGGTTAATCTTAAAAATTTTCATATAGCAGCACAGCAGCACACATACACAGAAACAGCTTTGCATACTAAGAGCTACATTTTATTCTACTATCCATTTTTGAGGCTTACAAACTTCTTGAATTCACTGGTTAATCACAAGAGAGCACTCATAAAATTATCTTAACACTAAAGGGATGAGTCAGCCCCTTCTGGCTAAAATCTTCTTTATATCAATTCTAAATATAACAGCTATTTTTGACTGGTCAAGATCCTTGGGTTAGTTTTAGCTTTCTAACAGTAGTTAATTTAGTACCTGCTGGTGCTGCTGCCATTACAGTTAGAGCTGCCATCGATTTGGTGCCTATGTAGTGACTTTTTACAAGGAAGCGAGCTAAATCCAAGACTGAATCAAATGGCTGGCTTAATACTTTCTGGGCCCACTCACACACAAGGCGGCAGGCAGCAGAGATAACTTCCTCATCAACAGTGTGGAGTTGCCCGGAAGGTTCGGCTCCTTCCAACTAATCAAAGGAAAAAGGAAAAGTTAACTTTCAAAAAGCTCAAAGAAAAATTCTAATCAAGTACATTCAGAGAACATGCATCTTCAATATATATATAAACAATAAATCAAAACCTAAGATTGTTGTATAAAAATAAAATTAACTGATTACTATAGCCATGAAAATGGTACGTTCATGCTCATAGGTATCAGAAATAATATGACTGAGGTTATAAATTATGAAAAGGGGTATGTAATAACATTTGCATATTATACTAATATTTTCTAAAACCATTAAAATTATTATGGTCTATTTTATTGTTAATTGCAAAAAAAGTTATAGGCTATAGTGCATTGTGTCTCTCTGGAGAGTTTATTTTAGTTTCTTAAAGGCATTTTGGTGCTATTTTTGCTTAAATCTGACTATACTACATGAGCTTCAGTGTTGATGTTAAATTGTCCATTTCTAGTAAAAAGTCAAAAAGAAAAAACAGATGTCTTACCCCATCTCCACTTTTATGAAAGTCAAGGTTGGGCAGTGTTGGCATATGAACAAAAGCTTTTTTCCTTAGTCCACTGTAGCAATATGTAATAAAGAGTTAAGTGCTAAAATACTCTTCAATAAAAATGGATTACTTTCAATATTTTTCAGGTAATCATGAAGAAATCAAAACATTATCAGTACAAAGTAATGTCTACCTTACTAAAAGCCTTAATGAAATCAAATTTTCAGCATAATGTGAATCCTCTTAAACTGAAATGGACATGGTAAAATTTTACTCATCTGAAATCAAACTAAACAACTGTCACTAGCTATAAATTTGTGGATAAACTGCCCTGTTAAGTTGTGCTAATTCAGAGAAACTGGTTAGCAAGGGAGGAATAGCCAAATGGAAACCTGGCACAAAGAAGGGAAAACTCTCGCTGGGGCAGTTGGCCAAAACATCCTCTAAAAGCGTCACAAGGCCTCTAACCTCCTCTCTCCCCTCATGCTTCTTCGACTAGAACACTTAAAAGGCTCATCTTTAAGACTGATAAAGACACATCTGGGCACACTTGACTATGTTCAGGAGTCCAGGAGGTGAAATCCTTACTAGGTCCAGAAACAATAAATGGTTAATAAAAAACTGGACCATTTAAAAAAAGTAGCACATGAACAATCTCACTTTTTCTTTCTTCCCATTTGTCCCATATTAGCTAATTTTTTGGTTATTCTGTCAAAGACTTAGCTATGTATTTTCTACATGATGCAAGACCTCCTTCAGAAACCTTATCATATATTTTAATGTTTCCCCACGTTTTACTTGCATATTTTTTCACTATTTCTACATTTTGTTCACAATTACAATGTAAGGTTTTCTTCTTACTTGACTTTTATCAGTACATGTTTTAACTGCCAGGCTGAACATTTTTTGATGCCAGTATTTCAGTTAGTGAATTTTGCTACAGTGCTTATAATGTTTAAGTTTTTGTAGCAAGATGCTTTAAGTTTTCTAAAGCTATGAAGGAGTAAGAGGATGAGAGTGTAAAGATCAGCATTTCTCTTTCATTTTGTGAATGTGTTAGATTACTTATTGAACTATGGGTATCTCAAATAGCTTTACCTCTAAGAACATGAGATCAGATCGCTGAGGAATATAAATACAGTGTTCAGGCAAAGCTATCTCACTATCCTGATAGACAGATGAACTAGTTTTTTTTTTCAAAGCTGTTCCTCTAGAATTCTGTTGAATGATGGCTAGAAAAACAAAATTCACTTTTTTCTGGCTGTCTGCATTTGCTGACTTAATTTTGTTTCTGAATTTAGTTAGTGGTTGCATTACAACAGCAGATGTTCTATAGGCAAGTGGTGAGGAGATTACTGAAAACTGTTCTAGTAAAGGATATTTTGATTTGCCTCTTGTGCCCAGGCGGCGTGCCTTCATATTTGGAAAGACGTTTTTCATGATCTTTCCAAAGTCAGCAGCACTTAATAGATGGTAACCAAGATTGTCGCAATAGCTTCTGCAAAAGAGGGAGGGGTGGTTTAAATAATACCATAACTTAGTACTATGTAGCATGGAGGTGCCTTGAATACCATTCTGATCCTTTTTTTCTTTAGAGAGCTAAACTGATTAGCCAAAGTCAATTATTCCCACTTTTAACTGACATAGATTTTATTTATTATTGCTACCTATAACAGTGAGTCACCTCAGGGCAGGCAGTCGATTATCTCCACACAGTTAAAATAGGATTTTCAAACAGTATTCATGGAACCTACAGACTGTGTTGAAAAATAGTGCTGTTACAGAGCTTTTCCTTCTCACTCCAAAAGTCTCTTCTCCAATAAATATACAGAAAACAAGACCGTAAGATTTAACAACTATTCATTCAGTGTGCTGACCAAAGCAAATTACATCAAATCTCTACTAATTCATTTGCCAGTGTCATTAATCATCTTCTTGTTTTAAACAATCCAGAAAGAAAATATGAACAAACTAGTCAAAAAGAAAAAGGGAATTCAACACGTAAGTACCAGGCCAAAGAAATTCAGAACCAAATGTACATAAAACTAAATCTGACTTTAAAGAAACAAATGCAAGATGAAAGTTATCTGAGCTGAGAAAAACAAAACAAAAACAACAAAATGAGGTTTCAAGGAAATCAAGGCAAAAGAAAAAAGGACCAGGCAATTATCCCAATGAGAAGTTTAATATACTTGCTCTCTTGTTTGTATTGTCTGGATTTGGTAAGACTTGGTTGTAATACATCAACTATAATTATCTTTAGGTAATATAATTCTACATTTTTAGGTTCTTAGTACAGTTATATGAGAAGCAAAAGGAGGAGACGTAGATATGAGCAAGGTCAATGCAAATTTTGTCATTAAGATAGAATTTATGAAACCTAGTGATTTTAGACCACTATAGCTAGATATGGTAACAGATGCTTATAATCCCACCTACTAGAGAGTCTAATGGATCTCTTGAGTTTACAAATTAGGAGACTCAAGGGGCTAAATTGATTGGATGGCCACACTAATTTTGACATTAACATGAATAAGGAGGTCAACTAGACTGTATGAGGGGGAGAATTGGTGCAGGGCAAAAACAGAGCAGGTGAAAGCTTCCATGTTGATCAAAGAGGGACAAGGTCCAGGAATAGCCCTTGCACTTCCAGTCTAGGTGAAATATGGAGAGTCAGTCTCAAAAAACACCAAACGATATGAAGGTCAGAATTCTGTTATTTTTTTTTACTTTGGCTCCCACTAGAAAAATAAGTTATAGATCACCAAAAGCCATCATTATTTTGATAAAGACAATGGTTTTATACTTTGAAGGACAGTATATTCTAGGAAGTAGATATTACATGCCATTTTGTAAATATACATTAAATAATTAAGCTTAGCGCCACAGTGGGGACAGCTATGTGGCACAGTAGATAGAGTGCCAGGCCTGGAGTCAGGAAGACTCATCTTCGTGAGTTCAAATTGGGCCTCTGATGCCGTATCATCCTGGGCAAGTCACCTAACCTTGTTTGCCTCAGTTTCCTCATCTGTCAAACAACTGAAGAAGGAAATGGCAAACCACCCCAGTATCTCTGCCAAGAAAACCCCAAATGAGGTCACAGATATGATTGAAATAACTGAACAACAAGGTCAAATGGTAGACAATGCCAAGAAGAAAACAACAGTTATGACTCAACATCCTACGTTAATAAGTAAAGCATATAGCATTTTATATATACATATATATAAATATACTATATAAATATACATATATATATACACACACACACACATATATACACACATACACACACATACACATATACACACATATCCAGTATAAACAAAATGGGTAAAAAGAGACAACAACGGGGTCTTTTTTTTTTTTAATTACAAAGATTTTCATTTCCTGTGTTAATCTCATGATTTTTACAGAATCTTAAAAGAGCTAAAAGTAGCCTCCCAAGATCCTCTAAGTTTGCGTCCAATAAAGAAATCCCTTCTATAAAGCCAATGGACCTCTCTAGGCATCAAGATTCTTGAGTTCTAATTCTAGCTGTGCCACTAGTTAGGTATGTGGCCAGAAGTTAGTCTATTAACATCCATGGAACTCAGTTTGCTCATATGTAAAATAGTTTGAAAGACATTATATCTATCCTTTCAGCTTTAACATTCTATGATTCTATGACTGAGTGACCTTTGAGGTCTCTTTCATCTCCAATATTCTTTCAATATATGGCAGATGGTCATTAATTCTTTGACCGAAATACTGCTAGGTCATGGAATATACTGCTTCCTTGGGTAGCCAATTTAAGGAACATTCTTCTTTATTACTGAACCAAAGTCTGTTTCCCTGAAACGTCTTCTGCTAGGTCCTCATTTTGTGTTCCAGAAAAAAAACTAAGCCTAATTCAGCTAACTCAATTTGGTCACTTACTATCATTTTTAAAGCAGTGCTATAAAGCACAGGGTCATTTCAGGATACCTAGAGATGGTTTGTTTTCATGCTTTACAGCTTAGATTGCATGTGGATTGAACAAGAAATGGTGTCACAACACCTAATTCAGTGTTAACTTCTATTTATGCAGTATATTCAGAGTGAGAGACAATATGTTCACAGTATAACATACTGTTATTCTTAAAATGAGATCATTTCCTTTTTTTGTTTTGTTTTGTGTCTTTTTGGAGGGGGGAAAACAGGATAATAGGGGTTAAATGACTTGCCCAAGGTCACATAGCTAGTAAGTGTTAAGGGTCTGAGGCCAAATTTTAATTCAGGTCTTCCAGACCTCAGGGCCAGTGCTCTAATCACTGCACCACCTAGCTGCCCCAAATGAGATTTTTTTTTTTTTTTGGTGAGGCAATTTAGGTTAAGTGACTTGTCCAGGGTCACACAGCTAGTAAGTGTCAAGTGTCTGGTCAGAGGCTGGATTTGAACTCGAGTCCTCCTCACTTCAGGGCTGGTGTTCTATCCACTACACCACCTAGCTGCCCCAATCATTTCCTTTTTTTAAAGGGTATGTTTCATGATCTAGGTTTTAAATTAAGCCTAAAAATTTCTTAACCTGGTTCATTTCATTCTATTAAAATAATTAAATTTATTACCCATTATATTTCTACATAATACATGTATTTGAAAGAGCCTTAGCAACCACTGTTATACTTTACAAATTATTTAAGGCACAGAAGAAGTAGTAGGAAGTAGGAAGGACAGTGTGATTACGGGCCGCAGTGAGAATGGAGAGTGTGTTTAACAACTACAGAGTAGCACATGACACATAACTGATAAGGAGACTGTAATTAGAAAGAGGAAGCACTAAGTCATTATAGTATCTCAGGATTGTTATGGTCCTAAGTGATCACTAAGACCACAGTATTACTATGACGATCTGTAGTAAGTGTCAAATTCAGTTAAGTGGAAAGGGAAATGTGTAAAGAGTAGAAGGAAAGGACTATGAGGTCAATGATTTGGATGGATCATCAACATGGGTTGTAAGGACTGAAGTAGAAAGAAAAGCTTAAAAACAAGTGCTAACTTTATCCATGGGGGATATATGCTCCAGGTATGTCCTGGATAATATAGAGAGAGTGAAAAAGCGGGAGATGTAAGAAACACGTTCAAGAGGCAGGGAAGTGAACACCAGCCCTGGAGTCAGGAGGACCTGAGTTCAAATATGGCTTCAGACACTTAACACAAAACTAGCCATGTGACCTTGGACAAGTCACTTAACCCCAACTGCCCTGCCTTACCCCCTCCAAAAAGATTTAAAAAAAAAAACATGCTCACTGTCTCTGCTGGTATTTTTTTAAGAATGAGCATGGTATGTGACTAATATCTATTCTCTTAGATATTTTAGAAAAGTGGTAGGAATAGAAACTGGACTGCACTGGATTAAGGTCTATGTGGGTAAGGAAGTAGATGTACAATAACCACTCATAGTTTGATCATGAAAGACTAGAAGTATATTAGGATTTTGAGGAAGATGTGGAATGCATGGGCATATTTATGTGCTATATCTTATGGCACGATAGGAAAAAATACTGGACAAGGAATTAAGAAATCTGGGTTCTCAATCCAACTAAGACCTTGGTTACTAAAACTGCTGGGTCTATTTCCTCATCTGTAAAATGGCAGGGAATTGGTCTGTAGTATCTCTAAGGACCTTTCAGCTCTCAAACCCCATGAAACTACTCTCTCTTTTCCTCTGAGACAACCAAAGGGCAGATACAGAAAAAGAGGAATAGAAAAAGGGGAAAATGGAATTTTCTTCCCTAGTTCAGGTTATGTCTGCTGTAGGATACTAGGTTATATTCATTTCTGGAGAATCACCATAAAAGACATATCGAAAAAAGAAGCAGATTAATCCCTTCTAATTAAAATGATTTAATTATGTATTTAGAGGGGAAGAAGGGAAGAAAAAAGTTACTACAAGAGGAAGCTACTTGTCCTTTCGGGGTGGGAAGAAACTAGGAGACAGACACAGACCACCAAAAGAATGCGACTAAAATGAACCACCAGAGAATCATATCCTAAGGTTTTAGCTTTTGAGGAAAAAGTGGTGAAAGGAAACACATCATATACCAACACCTGGCATGAAATGCAGCTGTGCAAAGAACAGTCGCTTTGGAGTCAGAGGACTTGAACTGAAATCCCTTCTCCACCTCTTGCTACCTCTGTGGGAGAAGTCTTTTTAATCTCTAGGAGCCTTAGTTTCCTTATCTATAAAGTGAAGGTTGGATGAGATAACCTCAAATCCCTTCCCATTCTAAACCGATGACCCTATGATCTCTCCTATTCTACCTTTAGAGAATGCACAGTAGTTTTTAGGTAACAATGTAAAGAATATATTTTTATCATATTATTAATAATATAAATGTAAATTTTCATGTTAAAAAAAATTCTCAGAGACATGTTACAATTACATCTAAAGGCCATATCACTTATATTTACCTATCATTTGTGAACAAAAATTGGTTTTTGGTTGCATTGTTTAATTCCAATTACAGAAAAGAAATTATTTTTTAAAACTGAGGCAGAACACCTTGCAGATGCTTACATATTTAAACATTTCATTTCTAGATATAGCAGTTATTACAAATAAATACTAGACATCATTATGATGTTTAATAGGCCTAAGTAACATTTATCTATCAATCATTCATTATACATTTGCTGTCTTAATCGTTCTATGAAAGAACAGTATATTAATATGATTAATTATATCATTAAACTTCTGAGGATTTATTTTACCTTGGTAAATACACAGATACTTGACTTGGGTGCTAAGTGATGACAAGGAGGTTAGTGGAAGTTACATGTGCACATGAAAAATTCAAACATTTCTTATTCCTTTGAGAAATTAAGAAATTATCAACAAATAAAATAATTATAGGAAAAAGAAGTGTATGAGTGAATAAGTGTCATGTAGTCAAAATACAGTCAAATTTTTAATAAGTAAATATAACAGTTTTCCACTGAGCATTTGTAATTTCACAGACTGGCAGTTAAATTGATTTTCTGGGTTGCTAAATCAAGAAATAAATTATTTAACAAAAAATTCATCTACAAATCATTTTTACACTTCTTTCTTGTGTGATAATAAGAAAAATAATTGGTATTGCTGCTGTCTCTTTTTTTATTTTTGCTGAGCATTTACATATTATCAGAGATTTAGGAATGGTTCATTCCATCAACTTTCCCTTGGTTCACATTTGAAGATGACAAATCTTTTTAAGTAACCTTTGGAAATATACTCATAGATGTTCAAAGATGATTAGATTACAATTTAACAAGTATTTACTTAATGCCTACTTGCCACATGTAAGTTATTGATGGACACACACAAAAAAAAAAAACAGGAAAACAATCTCTGCCCTCAAAGAGTTTATGCACAAAGAAGACAAACAAGTAAGCAAATAAGCAAATACAAGATTGTCTGAGGAGGGAGAAAGCACACAACAAGTATGAGGCAGGGGGTACTGGGACAGCTGTGGGATGCAGTAATTTCTTGCAATTAACGTATGAACTTTAAAACACATAAAGTTCATATCGTAGGATCCAAAAAATTTAAAATCAAACATCTTAACGAATTATAAAGCTAGTGAAATAAATGTACTGGTTAAAGATAACAAAATAGTTAAAGACAATATTAAAGGGTCAGCCAAAATAAAGTAAGTTAAGGAGGCTGTTTCTGTTAACATTACTTTTCAAAGGGAGATCAGCAATAGCTGACATTTCTTCTGTTTCAGCTCTCTCAGCTGACAAAATAACTTGACAGCTCTTATCTATCAATCTGCATTAAGTGCCTACTAAGTGTCAGGCACCATACTAGGTGCTAGAGATGCAAACAGAAAGAATGAAACAATCCCCACTCTCGAGTTTTCATTCTGACAATATGAAGAGCTTCAATAAGGACAAATATAAAAGATATTAATACAAAAATTGGGTCTACTCTGTGAATTGCAGGAATGTTGATTTTGAGTTTCAGAAGATTTCATCTTATTTTAATAGGAGGAAGTCTGGTTTTTAATTAAAATCTGTATTAATCTTAATATAAACTTCAATTTAAAAATCAAGTTTAGAAATCATCCTATGTAAAAACCCAAACCTCCATAAAGAAACATACCTTATTGTCAAGAAGTTTGGTGTTATTTTGGTGTACTTAACCTAAATCCTTCTTGCTGCGATTTAAATCTCCTAATATTTTCTAAGTGGAATTTGAGAACTTTGTCACCATACTATCTCACGTGTGTGTGTGTGTGTGTGTATAAACAAACTTTTAGTTTAACAGGCAGTTTCTTCAGTCTATTTTCTAACCCTTTTATATCTTGCTATCTATCTACTGCAATCTTTCAAAATTTTCACAGTTGTCAAGTCATAATAGGCCCAAACTAGACAGTATATCTACTTGCTATCATTCCAATATATCAAAAAACTACAATTTCACAAATGTGGGAATTCTCTCCACCTAAGCAGATTCAAACTGTGCCTTGCTAGACTGCTTTTTTGAGTTGTGGTGGTGGTAAAAATGCCTAACTTGGCAGCAAACCTTGGTGTTGTGCACTTCCAAAGTGCTATGCTAATCCGCGGATGAGAAATTTAGTTGGTTGTTGAAACCTTTCTATATTGGTGGAACGAACCAAAACTTATACTCCACTGGCACAGCCTTTAAGAATCTTAGTGTCATTTCTACAACACAATGAAACACTGGGGTGGGACTTGACTAGAGACGTACCTGCCATATTCCTGTATCAGCAACTCAATAGCATATTCATTTCTTAGCAACAGTCATATTGCTTAATACATGTCCACTATGATTCACACATTTTAATATCTCATAAATGACTTAGCCTACATTTAAAGTTTGTTTTTACACATTAAATGAACTGTTCTTCACCAGTGCATGTTGGACTTTGTTTCTAATCATTTTTCAAATTCATCTCTATCTTATGAGGAAGTGAGCTATTCCATTCAAGTTTTGTCAATCATTTTTAACAAGAATCCATTTTCATTTAAATTACTGATAAAAAGTTAAAACCGATTATTTTCATTATATTTTTAAAAATTAAGGAACCTCTGCAGAAGCCCCTAAATTCTCTTGAAAAGGTAGTCTAGGGTATAGTATTTGTGGTTAAATAAGGAGACTAGGTTCTAATTCTACCTCTGATTATCACCAGTGTAAAGATGGCCAGGTTAATTATTCACTTTAGGTCTCAGTTTCCTCTTCTGCAATATGAGTTGGATGAGTTAATCTTGAAAGTCCCTCCCAAACACAAATTCTAGGATTCTGTTACAACTCACACCATTGTGTTAAATAAGTTCTCTTAGGTTCCTTGTTCCTTTAAATGAGGTTGGGAAATGTAGGATATCTAGGTTATATATTTGGGGGAATTGGCAAAATTACAGACATAGCAATTATTTGCAAAGCAACTTGCACACAACAAGCATTTAATTAAAATTCACTAATTATTTATGGAACTATATACCTACTCTTCCCAAGCTACATCAACACTACTGGCACTGGTTTCCTCTTTTCTCAGTTTCCATCATAAGCTGCCCACCTCCTCTATTACTATCACATGTTTCCTGACTTGCTTCTTTCTAGAACTTTATTTTCTATTTCCTTCCCTATGATCATCTCTGCTACCTTTCTGTATGGTAATATTTCTACTTTTTGAAAGGTTTATGAAGCTTTGTAGGGATCCTAAATAAGTTTGTGAACTTAAAAATCCCAAAAGTCATTATTACCTTCAGTGCTTAAGATTACACGCAAGGAAGAAATTCATAATGAAGTGTTATAAAAGGTCTAGTCTATGGTACAGCAGCACAAAGGCCGAGCTTCAGAACATTAGGGATATACCTCTCCCTCCACCAAAAACAATAACAACAAAAACCCCCATACCCAACCTAGTTTCCCTTCATAATCTATTACAAATCTGTCATTTATTACTTTATCCAAACCTTTTTTGAAGAATTTTTTTGCCAGTAACTAGGTTCCTCAAGTTTACTACCTGCTGTGCACTTCCATTTATTTGTCCCAAATTTCTCTCTTTAAAGTTCCAAAAGGTGCCCTCAAATTCTGGGAATTGCTGAATAAGTCCATGTTCATCCATACCATTCATGATTTTAAAGACTTCAGCTTGGTATTCACTGATAATGAAGCAGATAACAGTATGTGAGAACTGTATAATACTCAAATCCCTTTATGTATCAGAAGACCCAACACCTGCATATAGTACTTACTTATACTCATCATAGACTTCCTGCTTAGGTAATGAAGTCTCAGGATGTTCTTCTAACGTATTTCGAATCCAGGAAAAGGCATGCATTTGCTGGGCACGGCTTGATGACGTGGAACTCTGATCACTGGTCACAAAACAAAGGTATGTTTTAGCTAAAACAGTGCCTCACTTTGTGACTTTTTTAGACAAACCTAAACTTTCTACTACAAAATAGCCTGAAAATAAGAAATAAGCAAACCAAACTTATCGTAACTGGTCAATTCCTGATAACATGTAGCAAGGAAGAATTCTTCAACTAAGGTAATGGTAATTCACCATTTCCACCTCGTTTTTACCTCAAGTAGTAAGGGCCAAATATCCTGAAAAGATTATATTTTTTGCAATAAAAAATTCATACCAGTGCTTCCCTAAATTGACCAAGGGATGCAGAACAGACAGTACATAAATATGATTAAGTAAAAATGACCAACTAGAAGTTTTGGTGACAATCTGTTTTGCCTGAATTTGCTAGACTGTCAAATTTTGGATAAACTGACACAAAGTCAATTAGTTTTTAGTTTCCTAGAACTTAGGAAAATACACAATATACGGAGTAATTGTACTAGAAATCTAGCTAAAATAGAATATATGATAGGAAACAAAATTCAATATCAAGCAGATCTTTGTTACGCAGTAATTTCATTAAAAATGCTATAAAATGGGCAGTAGCAATATGATATAAGAACATCAACTTTGTGCTATCAATTTGAGTTCTACATAAGAAAAAACTTCTTAGTTAATTTTAAAAAACTAAACCATAACATCTGATCTTAAATGAATTTTAATTTCATTTTCTTTCTTATATAAAGAAGAAACTGAGACATTACCACTACTGAAAACTACTGCAGATAAAAATGAAGAAATATTTGAAAAGAAAAAGTGGACTGCTAAAGAATAGGAATATGAAATTATATCCCAATAAACATATGAAGATAGAAATAAATAAAGATTATGAGGGAGAAAATGCAAAGAAGATTTGCGATTATTGCCGGCTAGTATTAGTTTTGAAAATTAAAAGGTGTTTAATAATAGAGTTGCATGGACTTCAGAAATTATCCAGTTCAACCCTATATCTGAAGTATGAATCTTCTCTACAGCAATCCTTAGCAAATGCTCATTTGGAAAAAAATAATTTTTTTCTAAGTCACCTGGTTTTTTCTTGAAGACTTGTAGAGATGATGAACTCACTGCTTCTTTGAGCAGTGGGGAGCTCTTATCAGTAAGTTTTCCCTTATTTTGCTTCAAAATTTGCCTTTATTTAATATCTGTCTTTTGGAGCTAAACAACCTAAGTCTAATCTTTCTTCTACGTGATAACCTTAAAATATCTGAAGACAGTGATCATCATATCTTCCTTCAGTCTTCTTTTCTCCCCTCAGACTAAAAGTCCTTCATCCACCTCATCATCCTTCTCTGTATAAGTTTCCAACTAATCAATGTTTTAGGACTTCATAATCCCAGTTTAATCTTATAAGACTGAATAACAATCAACTGAAAAAGCCGTAATGCCTGAAATCAATAGTAGCATTGTACTGAAATTTTGGTAGATAATAAAGCTAACCAGTCAAATTAACTACTTCACAAAGCAACCTGTTTTAGTGCTAGGTAGTTATAACTGTTATAATGTTCTTTATATTAAATTAAAACCTGCTTATATTGTTTATCCATTGTTACCAGTTAAATTCTCTGATATGATATATAACCACTTTTTTTTTTATCACAAGATAGTCATTCAAATATCTGAAGTGAGCTATTATATCTCTCCTTAGTCTACTCTTTTACAGGCTAAACATTTCTTTTAATTTTTATCCATCTGACATGGTTTTCAGCCTCCACACTTGAGTCACCACACTCTGGACCCACTCTGAACTATATATCCCTCTTAAAATGTAGTGTTTGGAATTGAATACAATACTCCAGAATGATTTGTGACAAGTAGAGTCCCATAAAGAAGACATTATTATATCTATTAATGCAGCTCAAGATTGTTAGCTTTTTAAATGATCACATTAAATAACTGACTCATATACAATCTAGATTCAAAACATCGACTTCACAGAGACAAAACTGTGAGGAATGGTCAGACAGGAGTTTGTAGGGAAAAACAATTGGGGGTTTGGTGAATATCGAGTTCAATACGTGATAGGACTGCCAGCGTCCAGAGAAATAACCACTTCTGAGAAGAAACCTGGCAACTGCTTCTAAGGGTGCTACAGTCCCTCCTGCCTCCTCAGCCATTAAAGACTCAGAAAAAAGGGGGGCAGAGCCAAGATGGCGGCGTAGCAGCAGCAACTTATCGCAGCTCTCATATAGCCACCCCAAAATACCCATGGAATAGGACTCTGGACCAACTCTAGGACTTCAAAACGCACACAAAGATACTTCCCACTAAAGTCAGCTCGGGCGAGGAACCATATCAGCACTGCCATCCGAAACCAGCCTGGCCTGAAGCCCCGGCTGTGCCCCGGGGGCGGCTGGGCGGGAGGTGCACAAAAGCCTCTGAGGTGAGCCGGATTAGCAACAGCTGCGAGTGTGGATTGTGAAAGGGGGAGATAAGCGGAGTAGGGATTGTGAAAGGCGGAGATAAGCGTCCAGCAGAAAGGTCTCCAGAGCGGAAAAGCGAAAAGGCAGAGGTTTTGCACCCGCCTCCGCATTG
>CM053589.1:82019362-82035997 GCA_028646515.1 Pseudochirops corinnae
GCTTCCATTTGCTCCACTCTAATTCTGAAGGAATTATTCTCTTCAGAAAGCTTTTGAGATTCATTTTCCATTTGGCAAATTCAACTTCTTAAGGCATTCTTCTCCTCATTGGCTTTTTGGCCTCTTTTGCCATTTGAGTTAATCTGTTTTTTAAGGTGTTATTTTCTTCAGTCAGGTTGTTGACTCTTTTCATGATTTTCCTGCGTCATTCTCATTTCTCTTCCCAATTTTTCCTCCACTTCTCTTATTTGGTTTTCAAAATCCTTCTTAAGCTGCTCTATGGCTTGTAGGAAGTCCTCATGTTTCTTGGAAGCTTTTGGTGTGGGAGTTCTGCCTGTGTTGTCTTCCTCCTGTTCCATGCTTTGATCCTTTTTGTCCCCCAAGAAGGAATCTAGAGTTTGATTGCTGTTCTTACTTTGCTTCCTTTGCCTGCTCATGTTGCCGGTGAATTACTTGAACTTTTAGCTCTGTGGAACTCTGCTTCCAGGAGGGAAAGCTCTGTCCCAATTCGCTGGGGTTTTCACAGCTGCCGGAGCTATTGAGAGGCTGCCGTTTTTTTTGCAGCCCCCACCGGCTTTGGCTCACTGAAACTGCAACTGCAACCCAGGACCACCACCCAAGACCACGATCTGGATCCAGGCTGTTCAATGCAAGAGCACTTAGCCTCTGAACAATTGCTTGACCCCCCTACAGTTTGCAGGCTGGGAGCTCTGAAGCAGCCATGTGGAGGCGGCTGCAGGGCCTCCACTTCTGCCACTTCCTTGCCCTGGAGGCAGTTTGACTGGATGGCTTTTCTTCTCCAAATTTCACTGAGTTCCACTGACCTTTCACTTTGTCCTTGTTTCTTATGGCTTGATTATTCTGGAAACTGCCACAGCTGCCACTGATCCACTCTTCTGAAGGCTCCAGCTGCGGCTCATCCTGGCCACCCCCGGGGCCAAGCTGGGGTTTCAGGCTGGGCTGGTTTCGGCTCCCAGTGTGATGTGATGAACCCTTCCTGCCAAGCTGCTTTCTGTGGGACATTTGTTTTTTTGTATTTTTGTGAGTTTTGGAGCCCTAAAATTTGTCTTAGAGTAATATTTTATGGGTATTTGAGGTGGCTATGTGGGAGCTGCGGGAGCTTGCTGCTTCTACGCCACCATCTTGGCTCCATTCCTCCATTGTAAAAATCTTTGTAGATCTTTTGCATATTTTATGAGTACACATATAATTATGAAATAACCTCCTTGAATAATGAAACATTAACTGCCCATTAAAATATAATAATTTCTGATTCAGAGATTTTTTTGTTCACCATTATCTTCCCCTTTCCAAATCATTTCTTAATGAAAATATTTATGATAAGCATGTGAATCTAAGTAGGCTGCAAGTCCTTGACATCTTTCATTACTATTTCGTTATTCTTGAACTACATTTTGCAACACATTTTAAGTCTTGCCTTTCTTCTGCTTTTGCAGTAAGGTCACCGAGTAACAAAATACATATTGATTTAATTTGGAGGATATTATTGAATACTTTATAGAATATCTCAGTCTCTTATGCAGTTTAATACATTAGCTTCAGTTTCACAGTGATCTTTTTGAAGTTATTCATCATGAAAAATAAAAATTGGCCAGATGTCCCATGAAAATGAAATTTATTACCTTTGAACTTATATGAAAACTGTCTTTGTCACCTCATTTATTTGCCTCTCCAAGGAGCTTTCCATTTAGCTATAACCTCTTTTTGTCTTCTGGTTTTGCTCATAGAGGAAATCAAGATTGCTGTGATTCACTTACAAAGTGAAAATGAAAAAAGGTCTGATGTTTAGAATGCCAGCAGCTAAATTAACATTTATAGTCTAAAAACTGATTTTTAGCACTTTCTGCCCTTTCCCCCCCTTTTTTCTACCTGTACTAAAGAAAGGGAAGCTCTTAGGATCAAACATCATGTTGTTTTTTTTAATTGTTTCATGTTTGGCAGTAGCCAAATAATTGATTACCACATAGCCAGCCCATTGGCAATAAAATTTTCCTCACTTACCTGGGCTGTTCCCTGGAAAGCAAACCCGGTAAGTCCTGGAAAACTATTAATTTTTCAGCTATACAAATTCACTTCAGAAGTCCATTTGGATAACTTCATATATACCCATTTGAGTAAGCAACCATTTTCAACTCTTTAATATTGTGCAGTATAATATCAGTCACAAAATCTCATTGTTTGAAAGGTATCTGAAAGTCCGTTTAGTTCAAGCTGTACTTGACCAACAATCCCTTAGACATCCTCCTCAAGAAAAGACCATCCAGATTTTGCTTGAAAACTTCTAATTAGAGGAAACTCACTACCTTCCAAGACAGACCCATTCCACTTTTCAGTGGCTCTGATGGTTATGAAGTTTCTCCTTACGTAAAAAGTCTAATTTTCCTTCTTAATAGTTTCCACTCTTTGTTCTCAGTTCTACCCTCAGAGCAAAGCAAAACTAGTGTAATCCCTCTTCCATTTGACAACCCTTCATTTATTTAGACATGTCCATCCCATTCCCAATGTCATTATCTTTGTGCTAAACGTACTGAGTTTCTTCTCTCAACTGTTCCATGTTCCCTGTTAAAGGATACTTTGTAATCTTACCAAAAATACAGAGGATCTAAAAACCTTCTCTTCATGTTCATAATAGGATGTAGAGACAGGACCAATAAGTATCTATATGGAGAACATAAACAACAGAAATATATTCATATGTAGATGATCATAAGATGACAGAGATTGGAATGGGAAGGGATCTTAGAGATATCTAGTTCAAACCCCTTATTTTATACATGAAAAAATGGGCTCAGAGAATATAAATCTCTTCCTTAAGATTATAAAGTAGGAGGCAGCCATCAAAGTTAGATACTTTAGCCAAGAAATTTCTGAAAGGCATTCCATTCTAGTATGGATATAATTTCTTTTATTATTATAACTGAACAATTTGTGAAACATACTTAGACTCAAAATGACATACAATGAATAGGTTCTACCACTTACAGTTGTATGATTTGGGCAAGTTACCTAAGCTTTCTAAAGTTCAGTTTTCTCATTTATGAGAGGGATAATATGTCCTACTTCAGAATACTTTTCTAAAAGCACTTTGAAAACTAAAGTGCCATGTGAGCACTAGGTAGCATGATAAGCACCAGAAAGACTTAACTGCAAGGCAGACTCATGTAAGTTATAATTTCATACCACAGACCCCCTCTCCTGACCATCACAGTACCCTCCCTGCCAAAAATGTGATGGAAGTGGAACTTCAGTATATCTTAAACCCAAATTTTGGTTGGGAATCTATAAGATAATGTCTTCCCTTCTTGTAATCTCCTTAAAATCATTAATTCGGCAAGCATGTATTAAAAATCTACTGCATGTATATAGAACTCTATTGGATTCTTCCTTTATAAAGCTTCTCTATCCTTTCACCCCCAACCGTCTGGCACTACTCTGCACAAAATGGGAATACAATATTTGCCAAGACATGGTTATCATGTCCACCTCCAAGTTGTAATGATTGAAAGTCAGATATCAGTTTAAATGTAAAAAAGATCATGCGTGTGATCTAGAAATCACCTAAAGAATGAATTGTTAATGTCCAGTATCAGTTAGATAGAAACAACGTGTGATTCGTTAGCCTGTCTTAAGCATGTGACATTTTACCTGATGTATTTCCTTCCCTTAGCATTTCAAAAGATCTGTGGTTTTAGCATATAACTAGAGCAAAACATAGTCCTTCCATGTCTTAGTAAATAGTCGCATATTGTTTTGGCCAAAAGAGTTTGTGATCATATGGCCAGTCCTCTGGTGAGGAGACTTGTTCTCTTTGGTCTGCAGCATCCATTTTCATGAAAGCTAATAGTTTTGAAGCATTTCCTGCTTAGTTGGACCTACCAGTACTTTATCTTCACACCATGATGTGGCATCAGAGTGGAACTTCAGGGCAATAATTGAGAATCATAACTAAAATTTAATTTGTGTAATTCATGAAATTTTGGAACTTACTTGACTGTTCTTGATTGTCAGGAACAGTGTTGCATTAATTACATGGAACAGAACCAAATTCAGTAAATCCCTTAACATTGTCCAACTATAGGACAATGTTTGTGAATTACTCTTTCTATCCTAAACACTTTAAGTCTGATTTTGTTTTCCTCTTTCTAATAGGTACCAAGAACTAGGCAGTTGGTGACTTCCCCAAGTCCAATGGGTTCTTCAGATGGCAAAGTCCTTCCCCTCAATGTACAGGTGGTCACCCAGCACATGCAGTCTGTGAAACAGGCACCAAAGACTCCTCAGAATGTTCCAGCCAGTCCTGGTGGTGATCGTTCTGCTCGGCACCGGTACCCTCAGATCTTACCCAAGCCAGCTAACACCAGTGCACTCACCATCCGCTCCCCAACTACTGTCCTCTTTACAAGCAGTCCTATCAAAACTGTTGTGCCAGCTCCCCATATGAGTTCCCTAAATGTGGTAAAAATGACAGCAATATCACTCACACCCAGCAACAGTAGTGCCCCTCTTAAACATTCTCCCTCTATGAACAGTACAACTGGAACAATAGAAGAAGCAAGGGCTGTTCCCCATATCAAAAATGGTTCTGTTGTTTCACTTCAGTCTCCTGGATCTAAGAGTAATGCTGTGGGAACTTCCTCTGTAGAAATAAAAATGGAACCAGAGATGTTATTAGATGAAAATTCTATACAGTGCCAAGAGAACTCTGATGTGTCTAAAGCTGCTAAAGTGACCCCTCGTGGATCTTTGGGGCAGAGAAATAATTCAGAGGGTACAGGGCTGAAACCCTCAAATGAAGGTGTAATTGAAACAAAAGCAACTAAGACCTGTGACCAGAGGACCAAATGTAAAAGTCGCTACAACGAAATGCCACCAGTCACTTCAGGCAGTAATCACAGCACTCTCCCGCTCTCAGCTGCCCCTCA
This sequence comes from Pseudochirops corinnae, assembly GCA_028646515.1. Lineage (NCBI taxonomy): Eukaryota > Metazoa > Chordata > Mammalia > Diprotodontia > Pseudocheiridae > Pseudochirops > Pseudochirops corinnae. Next base: position 82,024,306 of record CM053589.1, read on the forward strand.
GAACTTACCCTTCACCAGCACCAGTTCACCATCTAATGGTGACCCCACTAATAAAGACACAAAATTATGCACTAAAAGTCCAAGGAAGCGACCCTCTTCTACATCACAAGAGTCCCAGGTGACTCCTGTAAAGAAGCCCCTTGTGGAGCATCTCTCTGCAGGTGACGTGGAAGCTCAGAAGGGAAGTAGTAGTGCTAAAAAGGATCAGAAGGTTCTCTCTGCAGCAAAAGCAGAGAGCTCAGCAGCAGGTGCTCAGATCCCTAGCAAGGTAACAATAAATGTTGTGGCAAATCAATCCTTAAATTCTAATGTTGTAAATGCCATTGATTCAGCTTTAGAACAGCCAATGACATCATCATCTCCAGATATAAAAGTTAAATTAGAAGGAAATGTGTTTCTTTTAGAAAATGACTCAAAAGCAGACAGCAGCTTTAATTCCAATGCCTGGCAGCAGCAGATCACTCAGGAGTCTAAATTTTCTTCTGCCAGCTGTGAACCACAGCAAATCAGTATTATGAATATTACTGGTCACTCTGACATTAATGACTTAGAGAAATCTGTTTGGGAACCATTGCATTTAGAAGGAATGCAGCAGGAAACGTATAGCCAGCAGTTACATAACCAGATGCAAGCATCTTCTCTGAGTCAAATACAAGCACAGTCTTCAAATCAGTTACCTCTGCAGTCTGACCTAAAGGATTTTGAGGCCACTGTTTCTCAGACAAATGAAAACTATTTTCCATTTGATGATGAACTTACACAGGACAGTATTGTGGAAGAGCTAGTACTCATGGAACAACAAATGTCAATGAACAATTCACATTCTTATGGTAGCTGTTTAGGAATGACACTTCAGAGTCAAGCAGTAGCTGCAGGAACTCCATTGTCTTCTCACCCCAACAATACACACTTCTACCATTCAATCCATAGCAATGGCACTCCAATTCACACACCTACACCGACTCCGACCCCCACCCCAACACCAACTCCAACACCAACTCCAACTTCTGAAATGATTGCTGGTTCTCAGAGTTTATCAAGAGAGAGCCCTTGCTCTAGATTAGCCCAGACTACCCCAGTAGATAGTGCTTTAGGAAGTAGTAGGCACACACCTATTGGTACTCCTCACTCTAACTGTAGTAGCAGTGTCCCTCCTAGTCCTGTTGAATGCAGGAACCCTTTTGCATTTACCCCAATAAGCTCCAGCATGGCGTACCATGATGCAAGCATTGTCTCAAGTAGTCCTGTGAAACCAATGCAAAGACCTATGGCTACTCATCCTGATAAAACTAAACTTGAATGGATGAATAATGGATATAGTGGTGTCAGTAATTCGTCAATTTCAAGCCATGGTATTCTCCCAAGCTATCAGGAACTAGTGGAAGATCGTTTCAGGAAACCTCATGCTTTTGCTGTCCCTGGCCAGTCGTATCAGTCTCAATCCAGGCATCATGACACTCATTTTGGTAGATTGACTCCTGTCTCGCCTGTACAACATCAGAGTACTGCTGTAAATAATACAAACAAGCAAGAAGGCTTTGCAGTCCCTGCTCCTCTTGATAACAAAGGAAATAATTCTTCCCTCAACAACAGCTTGAGATGCCGGAGTGTAAGTCCTGCAGTTCATCGCCAGCGTAACCTTAGTGGAAGCACCCTCTATCCAGTTTCTAATATACCACGATCTAATTTGACCCCCTTTGGAAGCCCAGTAACTCCAGAAATTCATAATGTTTTCACTAATGTCCACACAGACACCAGTGCCAACAATATAGCTCAAAGAAGTCAGTCGGTCCCATTGACTGTTATGATGCAGACAGCCTTCCCCACTCTTCAGAAACAAGTAAACAGTAAAAAAATAACCAATGTATTGTTGCATAAACTTGATTCTGACAATGATGATGCAGTAAGAGGTTTGGGAATAAACAACCTACCCTCCAGTTACACAGCAAGGATGAATCTCACTCAGATATTGGAAACTTCCACTGCTTTTCCTAGTGCCAATCCACAGAATATGATCAATTCTAGCACTTCAGTTTATGAATTCCAGACACCAACTTACCTCACAAAAAATAACAGCACGGATCAGATTAATTTTTCTCCTGGAGATAACCAAGCACAATCAGAAATTGGAGAGCAGCAATTAGATTTCAGTAGCACTGTTAAAGACCTGTTGGGTGGGGACAACCTGCAAGCCAACCAGCAGCTGGTAGGTCAGGTAGCATCAGATCTCAGTAATGTTGCATCTGATTTCTCTAGCGATATCAGATTGTCTTCTGAACTCTCAGGCAGCATCAATGATTTGAACGCTTTAGACACAAATCTACTGTTTGATCCAGGTCGCCAGCAAGGACAAGATGATGATGCTACACTGGAGGAATTAAAGAATGATCCATTATTTCAGCAAATCTGCAATGAATCCATGAGCGCTATGACTTCATCAGGTTTTGAGTGGATGGAAAGCAAGGACCATCCCACTGTTGAAATGTTGGGCTAAATGGTGTTTTATAATATGTAGCACACTGTATCTAATGACAGATGTATTGTATTTGTCTTAATGGAAGTGCCTCCCGCAGCAGAAACACTTGCTATTAATTGTGACATTTTAAAAGGGTTTGCTGCATTAAGTGGTTCATTCTTCACTAGGGAATAGATGAGACTTGGTTCTGTTCTAAATAAGTTTCTGAAGACAATGAGTTTGTTCACAAACCAGTATTAGGATTTAAATTGTATGATGATCCCCATTTAATCTTTTTTTTTCCTAGTTAACAGTTAACCAGCTTTCACAACAGTGGTCCAGATGATTATTTTTAAAAATCAGTTTTATTCCATTAGTTGATGTGCACAGAATCCCATTGATTTTAGCTTAGAGTTGTTTGTTTTATTTTTCTTTTTGGCACTTTTAGATAAGAAATCACAGCTATGATGAACTATAGATAAGGCCATTCTTAAACTAAGGATAGCATTCGGGTAATAACAAGTGTGTATTCTTGAAGCATAGGGCTATGGTATAGTGAGAAATCTCTGTAGGGCTTTCTCTTGCTTCAATAGCATTTACACCTAAAATGAAGGGCTTAAATAGGAGAAGATAGTGAAAATTTTAATACTAGTTTAAGGAAAGAAAACTGCACTAAATTTTTTATTTAAGAGATAACCCTAGTGTTAGCCATTTATGTTTGTGACCTCATGTTTAGTCTGTTAAGTATCATTTAAAATGTTGATTTTTTTTAAAACATGAAACAATTCTGGGCACTGAAACTTTTAAGCATGTTACACATGTTTCATGTTTTATTGATAATTTAAGATAGGGAAGTGGAAATAAAAATATTTGTCTTTAAATAGAATGGCTATATGAAGATATTAAGATGTTATCATTTGAGATTTATTTTTAAACCCTTATTGTATGTTCTGGTTATCAGGAAGGAATTTTTTCCCTCCTCTCGATTTAGTCAGCCAATGCTTTTTTGATCCTCCTGAATACAAAAATGCAGTTTGATCATGAGAATCTTCTGAAAAACATACAAGCAAGCAGGAGAAATATAAAGAACTGAACTGAAAATGGTTACCATCTAGGGCCTGACTTCACAGATCCTTTATTCTTTTGTAAAAGTGCTGATTTTATATGTATATGTGTATATATATGAGTGTGTATATATATATATATATATATATATATATATATATATATATATATACACATATCTATACACACACATACATATATACACACACACGCACACACATACATATACACACACGCACATGCACATACATATACACACACGCACGCGCGCACACACACACACACACACATATATATATGTATGTATATATGCTTAACAAAAGAAGCAGCTTTTATTGCTTGCTTGCTTATTTATTATAACAACCAAAACTGCAAGAGAAACACTCAGGATTTGTTTTAAAGTTGCTTTTTCTGCATGCCTCCTATCTTGTTTTGATGAGTATTTATAAATTTCACATCAGTGTGTGCAATCTACTTATCCATTTGAGAGTTCAGTTTTTTAAGTGAACTTTTCAAGTTTTCTGCAAAATTGATTAAGACATTACTATTAAGTTTTTAAAGTAACATTAAAACCATTTTAAATACAAATGCTATGTTTTAACTTACATTTTCTTTAACTTAATTAGTAAGCCAGTCATAATATTACAGTCAATGAATATTTAACAAATGCGATGAGGAGTTTAATTGAATAAGGGTACATTGTTCAGTAAAACTGCAAGGTAGGGGGATCAATACATTTCAATAAATGGTGCTAGGGTTGGCTCAGAGCTTATACATTGTACTAGTTATTGGCATTTGTGTGTGTTTGCTGTTATGATTTAAAAATTGGTTAGATACCTGTTCTTAATGCTAGTTATTTCTTTACTGTACATTGAGACACAGCACTACTGCACACCAAAGTATGCGATACCCAAAGGAAAACTGTGATTTCTCTAACAAATGATGGGAGCCTTTCTGTGTGAGAAACTCGGAAAAGGAGAATTTGAGGCCATTCTGATCCCTTGTTTACATTATTAGCTTCCTACTAACAAAACAAAATAACGGAAACCTTTTTTGATAAAATATTAAGACTAGTGAATTTTTACCCCCTGTACAGTATTGCAGCAAACACTTTAAATTTGGTTGATTAGTCCAGCAAACTTTTCTGGGGTTCATATATTGCACTAAATTTCTGTTGAACCTGTGGTAGGCACATCTCTTAGGATAAATGCAACCAATACAGTCCACAGATAACTTTTTAAATGTGTTTCATTATGAAAAGACAAATGTCATCAAAGTGACAGATAAAATTGTCTTATGTAGCAATGTGCATTGATCTCAATGAGATATTTCTATTTCTTATTCTCTTACATGAGAATATTACAGCAGGAAAAAATTAAGTTTAGTTTGCTTCACCATGTTAATACATGATCACAAAGCGTGCATGAGTGTTACTGACTTATCTTGTACAGTACTAGGTATATTCCTGTAACCACTTTTTTTTGGCTGTATTGAAACTGGTTCGGTGTTAACCAGGTAAGCATAGTTATTCACAAGTTATTTCCTCCTTTATGTTGACTAATTCTGCTTAGTTATTGTTGAATATGTTCTTTTCTCAGATTATTTTCATTGTTCTCGTATTGAAAACATTTTGCATCATTTTATCATGATAATACTTCATGAAGTAAATAATTTTGCATATAATTGCAATAAGCACTGACTTTTGAACTGAAAAGAAGGAGAGTGTTTTTTGTGCAGTGCATCTGAGGTTCATATAATAGTCTTGTACTATACTGTGCTTTACTGCACCATAAGGAAAAAAAAAATCCCTGTTCCACATTTTCATTTAGTGCAAAAAGTCAGATTTCCCCCAGTGTTTTGTTGTCTGTTGTACCTGCTGAAACTACAGTAGTTGACTATTGCAGTAGCATTTCAGTTCTCTTTTTTTATTGAAAGTGCTCAAGAATTGTTTTTTAAATGTTTTCAAAAACAATAAAAACATTTTATATAAAGATAACTGGGTTTTGAAAGTTATTTATAGGCTGTCCACTAGCATAAATATATAATTTTTTTTTCATTCTAACATTTAACCCTTTTCTCTTCAACAAAGGGATAAAAATCTATTCAGGGAAAACACATGGGGTAAAACCACAAGTCTGCTGTTTGCTACATGTTTAATTTGAGGCAAATCATGTACCTTCTTTGAGATTAAATTTCCTAATCTTTACCTTGAGGGCATCATACTCTGAAGTCACTTCTAATTCTAAATCTATGGTCCTATGTTACATAGCTTTTTAAAAGATTATCTATTACAACTCTAATACAACTATTCCTTTTTGCTATTCTTGGAAAATTTGTATCCCTCAAACTTTGTTGAGCACCAACATAATTTGTACCTCAAATTGGTTACTAGTAGAGGTTAGCTAATTAACTTTATGAAATTCTATATAGATATTTGAGATTTAAGCAAATTCAACATGTAGACCATATATTATGTAGGTTAGAATCCTGGAAGATGCACTCTTAAATCAAATATGATTTTCCCACAGAAACAATAGCAGTTTTTATAATAACAGGTAACCAAGTATCTGATGTCCCCCTTGTAATTTTTTAATGTAAAAACATTTCCAGGTGATTTATTTTGTATGAGAAGACTCCAACAAAAAAAGCGAAAAACAATTGCTTCAGTTTGTATTCAGAAAACATCAGTTCTTTCTCTGGAAGCAGATAGCATGTTTCATCATGAGTCCTTTGGGATTATCTTGGATTATTATGTGGCTTAAAATAGCTAAATTATTCAGTTTTTCATTGTATAATATTGTTGCAGTGTACAGTGTGCTCCTGGTTCTGCTCACTTCACTTTCTATCAATTCATGTGAGTCTTTCTGAAATCATCCTGATTGTCATTTCTTATAACATGATAATATTTCATCCCAATCATGTACCATAACTTGTTCAACCATTTCCTGATTGATGGGCATCCCCTCAATTTCCAAATCTTTGCCACCGCAAAAAGAGCTGCTATAAATATTTTTATACAAATAGATCCTTTCCCCTTTTTTGGCATGTCCTTAGGATATAGACTTAGCAGTGGTATTGCTGGATCAAAAAGGGTATACATGGTTTTATAGCCCTTTGGGCATAGTTCCAAATTGTTCTCCAGGATGCTTGGATCAGTTGACAACTCCACCAGCAGTGCATTAGTGTTCTAATTTTCCCCACATCCTTTTTTAAAAAAAAATTTATTTATTTTCTTGTTTACATCACTCATTTCCACGAGATTTTGAGCCCACATCCTTTTTAATATTTATCATTTCCCCCCCTTTTTTTTTTGTCATATAGCCAGTCTGATAGATATCAGGGTGGTACCTCAGAGTTGTTTTAATTTATATTCCTCTAATCAATAGTGATTTAGAGTGGTTTTTTATATGGCTTTGACGAAAGACAAAGAAAGAAATCAGGAAAGAAGAAAGGAAGAAATCTAGCCAGTAAATCCCAAGTTTCTTGCTACCTTTCCTCAAAGAGCAAACTTTAAAGCCTTTTGACTATGGAACTCACAGATCAGACAACAATAGGTGCCTGCCCAAACTCCTCGTTCCTGGTAACTTTCTCTTTTGGCCAGCAGCACTGAGGGTCTTCCCTTTACTCACTTCTTAAAGAGACCTGTTCATTGGATGGGTGTTACCTCTCTGGAAATGAGAACCTGAAAAGACCTTAGCCTGAAAGGACCAAGGTCTCTCACTGCATCCTGGGCCATCTCCAGTCATTGTGCTGAGTCTCTGGCCACTGGACCCAGATGGTGTTGGAGGAAAAAGTGAGACTGGTGATCTGAGGTCGCGGTCCTCTTCAAAAACAAAGGACGAGCACGGTATTGATATAGACAGCTTTGACGTCTTTGTCTGGAGCTGCCTGTCGTACCCTTTGTGACGTCCAGCTTTTTCAAGAAGAGAGATGCCGTGTTTAATTGTAGCTCCCCCCCTGCTCACACTTGTAGGTCGCGTTCCTGGGGGCTGACCCCCTAACTGTCCTCTTCTCTTCTCCAGCTCTAGACTCCAGAACTTCTCCTTCCTTCGTTGGCTCTGGAACTAGTAAGCTTTTTTTTGCTGTCATTATCCCCGTTTCATTTTGTTTTGTTTGTGTTTGCAGGCTTACTTTTTAAAGGTCACCAGTGGGTTGACCCACTGACCACCTCATGATTCCATCAGGCTTGATTGAGCAAAGAAGTATAAGCATTTAATTATACTTCCTGTATGCCTCCTTATATTATCTATTATAAAGGTTATATTTGTATAACGTAAAGGTCTTTAGGGGACTCCAAAACCCCTCATGTGCCACCTCTTGTAATGTAAAAGCCCCATAAATGACTTACGTTGTATTTTAGCAAAATTTCGTGTGCTAGCAAAGTGTTAAAGCCTCCCAAGGGTGAAAATTAGGAGTATGTTTCTGCCTGATAGTATGTCACTGGAATACTGTGGGAAAGGGAACTGTTTGTGTAGTACAAATTTTACTAAAAGCCTTGCACATGTTTAGTAATAATATTATTCAAAATGGCCCCATTACTTAGAGAAAGAGATGACAAAAATCAATATAATTTATTTTTCTTAATATTTCTCATTGGCCTTCACTTTTAATTTCTTTATTAAGGAATAGTAAGTATTGCTAAGAGAACCAAGGAACGAGAATGTTGAAGCTAGAAGGGCCAACCCCTTTATTTTATAGATGAGAAAACCAGCCAGGGAAGTTAGTAATGTGCTTGGGTGTGAATAAGTAGGTAACAAGTAAGCAGAATCAAGATTTGAAACCAAATCGTCTAGGGAGAATATAACAAGAAAATTCTTAGAGAATTCAAGTGAGTTAAGTCTTCAAATGCTATCCTTCCAAAAAAGTATGAAGTGGTGCAGAGTGAATCGGAACAATTTATACAATAACTACGTTATAAAAACAAGCAACTCTGAAAGACATAAGAACTCTGATTCATGCAATGACTGATCATGCTTCTAAACTCCATGCTACCCAACTTTTGGCATAAGGGTTGAAGTCAGGATGAAGACTTGAAACATACATTTTTGGATATGGCTAAAATGGGAATTTGTTTTGCCTGACCACGCATATTTGTTACACTTTTTTAAAGGGAGAGGAGAAAGTGGGAGAGAAAATAAATTATTGTTAATTGGAAAATATAAAACTAAAAAGTTTTTAGCTAAAGAACTAGCTAAATAACTATGAGGAGAAGAATAGTTATCTTCAAGAGGTAAGGGCATCAGAGTGACTAAAGTTAGTTTCGTTCCCCAGTGATCTCATTTGATAATGCATACAACATTTCACATCTATGGCACTCTCATTTCTATTTTTTTTAAAGTATTTTCTCAAGAAAAAAATTTTTGTAACAAATTTGCATAGTCAAGCAAAGCATTCCTTCAATAGTTATACACAAAAATGTATATGCTTCATTCAGCACGTACAACACAATGTTTCAGCCAATTCAGCCATTCCTTAACTGGTGGACAATTCTTAGTTTCCAGGATTTTGCCACTATAAAAATAGTTGCTATAAGTATTTTTTATACACAAAGGACCTTTTTCTCTCTGTTTAGTAGCTTTTTTAGTATAATTCCAATTTTGCTTTCAGAATGGTTGTACCTATTCACAGGTACACCAATAATGCTTCAGTGTGACTTTTCCCCACAATCCTTCAGATATTTATCATGTTCATTTTTTGTTGTCTTTGCCATTTTGATGGGTATGAGATGGAATCTCAGAATTGCTTTTATTTTAATTTCTCTGAGTAGATTTGGGAACATTTTAAAAATATGACTATGCACCCAGCTCTCAGGGTTATTGTGAGGTTCAAATGAAGTAATATTTTTAAAGTGCTTGTTAGAGTGCCTGGTACTTAGTAGGTGCTTAATACTTGCTTTCTACCTTTCTTTAGGTAGCCAGCCTGGATTTCTTCTCTTAGTGACTTTTATCATGTCTTTAGACCATTTATCAATTGTGGAATGGCCCTTTTTCTCTTAAATTTGAATGAATTTACATATCTTAAAAATGAGACCTTTATCAGAAAAACTTGCTGCACAGATTTTTTTCCCAATTGTTTCCTTTAAATCTTAGGTTTATTAGATTTGTGCAAAAACTTGTTAATTTTATGTAATCATTTTATTGTGTTTATTATTTGTTTGGTCATGAACTTTTTTCCTATCCATAGATTTTATAGATAATTTTGTCATGTTTCATTTGTTTATAATATAACCTTTTATGTTTCGGTCATATACCCATTTGGAGCTTATCTTTGCGTAAGCCATTAAGTATTCCTCTCAATTTAGTTACTTTGATACTGCCATCCAATTTTCCAGCAGTTTTTGAAAATAATGAGTCTTGTCAGTGATGCTCCTGGGAATTTTCATTTGGGGGTTTCTTTTAGTATATTTCTATTTTCAGATTGCTCTTTTTATGACTGGGCAATTTTCTCTAATGATTTCTTGAAATATGATATCTAGGTTCTTTTTATTATACATTTCAAATAATTCTATGATTCTAAAGTTATCTTTCCTTGATCTGTTTTCCAGGTCAGTTTTCATTTTCATTTTCCACCATTTTCTCATTCTTTTGACTTTTGGGTGGGAGGTATTGGGCTGTCTCCTAGGTTAATTAATTTCTGTTTGTTCCATTCTGATTTTTAGGGAATTTGTTGCTTAGGGTAAGGTTTTTTATCTCTTCTGTTAAACTACTGATCCCTTTATCCAGTTCCCTATAGCTCTCATTTCTTTTATATCTTTTTGAACTTTTGCATCATTTCTTTAAAGCATTCTGACTGTTCTTTGGGAAATGTTTTTTTCTTTGACGTCTTACTTTAAGTGCCTTGGAGTCATTCTTTTCTGGATTTATGCCTTGGTCATTTCTGACATAAAATTCTTTATTTTTGTTGTTGCTCATTCATTTTTGTTGCTGAGGCCTCAGGACTAGTAGTCTCCCCCTACTCTAGGGACAAATGAAATTGAAAACGTTTCCTTTTGTCTGGTTGCAGTTCATCTCTAGGCTTTTTTCCTTTGCAATGGACACCGGGGTTTTCCTTTTGTGATCAACCTTAGCTGAAACCTTTCCTTTAGATGAGGAGAGAGAAGGAGGAGAGACCTTTTCTTTCTTTAATCCTCAGTTAAATTCACAGAGGCACTTTGACGTGAGACCTGATTGAGACCTTTTCCTCGATGGGGAGAAGAGCATGTAAGGTCCTCTTCCCCAACCTTTTTTTTTTTAATTGTCTGCTTAAATGGAGGTTTTTTTCCCCCCTTTCTACAAACTGAGGTGGATTTTTTTTTCCTTAGTGCATAGTTTTTGTTTTGTTTTGAATTTTTTTAACCTTAGGGAGTCAGTTAAGAATTTTTTTTTCTTTTAAATCAACTGTCAGCTAGAGGTGAAGCTTCCTTTTTTCATACCGAGGTGTTTTGTTGGGTTCTTTTTTTTTCCCTGAGCACTGAAGTCTGTCACTTTCACTTCAAGTCCCTCAATAGATTTTCTCCTGCTGATGCAGTTAAGGCCTTTTAGTCTTTCACTTTCATTTTCACTTTCCTCCTGAAGGAAGATTTCTTGCCACTGAGGTCTGAAACCCTTTACTTTTATCCCTAAGTGGACCTAGATGATATTTTTTTTTTCATTGACTTGTTTATTTACTTTTAGTTTACAAGATTCTGTTCCACTATCCCTTGAGTTTCAGATTTTCTTCCCTCCTTTCCCCCCCCTCCCCATGGTGGCACGCAATCATGTATAGGATCTGCAAATACTTTCACATTGTACAATAGTCTGGTTGTATAGAAGGGTTGTAACCAATGAGTGAACACTGGGAAAAAAAGAAACAAAACCAAACATGAAAAATAACGATAGCATGTATTGCTTCAGTCTCCATTTAAACTCCAGTCTTTCTAGATCTTTCTCTGAATGTAGATATCTCCTTCCATCCTGAGACTTGTAGAGCTGTCTTTAGCTCTGCGTTGCTGAGAAGAGTCCAGTTTATCAAGGTTGGTCATCACACGTACGATGTGTCTGTGATTGTGTGCAAATTTTTCCTGGTTCTGCTCTTCTCACTTAGCATCAATTTGTATAAGCCTCTCCAGGTAATTATGAAGTCCTTCTCCTTCCCATTTCTTACAGCACAATAGTATTCCATTACATTCATATACCATAACTTGTTCAGCCATTC